>OV884009.1:14452460-14604625 GCA_930367205.1 Acanthosoma haemorrhoidale
GGGGGGAGTTACGTCTAGCGGTACTGCAATGTTAAGCCTAATACTTTGTAGCCTAGGGTAAACAAACCCGTAACGTGTGTATAGAGGATCAGGAGGAAAATAAAGCCAGTTATAAAACAAACCTTCTTATTACATCATCTACCTCCTTATTCATCCCTTTTTTTCGATTGTCTACAGCTGGGAGACGATTACTTAACAATAAGACAATATATCTCCAAATAAGACAATGTATTGTTGTTAGCTACTGGACATAATTACTCTGATGTTATTGGGAATATCAACATAAAAAACCATTAAAATAAATAAGCTTTTGAGATAACAACAATGACGTTCGGGGTGGGGGGAGTAGTGAAAAAAACAGACCCTCTAGGGCAGGAGAGAGAGAGAGAGAGAGAGAGAGAGAGAGAGAGAGAGAGAGAGAGAGAGAGAGAGAGAGAGAGAGAGAGAGAGAGAGAGAGAGAGAGAGAGAGAGAGAGAGAGAGAGAGAGAGAGAGAGAGAGAGAGAGAGAGAGAGAGAGAGAGAGAGATCCTGTCCTGGTAAATATGACACTAAACGCCCTCTAGGGAGTAAGGCCTATCAATTATGTCCTACTTCACGTTGTTGACTACAAAGAACAAAGGGGTATCCCCAAGTGTTTTCGGTGCCATGGTTTTAGGCCCACAAAGAATCCCTTAAGGAGAAAGTTGGCCTATGTAAGGTGTAGGTCTACCCAAAGAGGCACAGTGCCTTCGGGAAATAACGCTACTGAACTGTGTGAACTATAGGGAAGCCCACCCAGCCTCCTTTCTGGAATGCCCCAAGCGAAATGAGCTCTCAAAGTCCAGTACCACAAGTAAAGTGGCAGAAGACATCAACAGAGAAGGAGAAGGACCCAAAGACTTAACGGCCCGCTTGCCTTGGTGAATCCGCTTGTCTGGACAAAAAAGGACCTCCCGATTGAAGGCCCTAGGGCTGATTCAAGAATGTTGTACCAACATTATCGGCCTACAGGGCTACTCTGCTGCCATCGAGAGGGTAATCGATTGCGGTAAAGTTATGGGAACTGTACGACATTGCATCAATTGGAAGAAAGTGGCCACTGGCTACAAGCTATGCCAAGCTCCATCACTTGATATATGGTAGAGAAACTCATTTACCTTACCACCCTATATAGGAATCCGTACGCGTCTTTCCAAGAGTACATTACCCTGCAACGCGCATGCGGGGAAATGATTAACCACTGCCTGGTATCGTTTTTTTCTGGTTTTACCCTCAATGCAGGATAAAATATTGATGTTTGATAAAACATCAAGCAATCAGGATGCGAGACTCAGGCTGCGCCCTACACGGTTGTACAATCCCAGGCCTCTGCCTTTTACCACAGAGCCAACCCTCAGGTGACCTCGACCCTTGATCTCCTTGTGACCATATAGCCACATCATATCACGAATTACATATATAGGGTGGATCAATTTTGGTGCTTTACGTTAAAGGCCCCACCCACAAGGAAACGATGTCCGATGGAGTCTAGAAAAGAGATGAATCGGGAATCGGAAATGGATTTATCAGGAGGGCAATACACTGATGCTGGTAAGGGGGAAAGTGAAGGTGCTGATTGACACTGCAGAGGACTGAAGGAAATCGCGTGCTACCAAAGGAACTATGTAATGGGAAATGGAGTTATGGACAATGACAGCGGTACCTGCATGTGCTCATTAACCTATTAATGGTTGTTTACTCGTTCGTCATGTTTCGGTATTGAGAAT
Organism: Acanthosoma haemorrhoidale; assembly: GCA_930367205.1. Lineage (NCBI taxonomy): Eukaryota > Metazoa > Arthropoda > Insecta > Hemiptera > Acanthosomatidae > Acanthosoma > Acanthosoma haemorrhoidale. Next base: position 14,454,207 of record OV884009.1, read on the forward strand.
TACGTAAATGTTCTTGTCATGGAGTAGTGCTGTTGGTTCAGTTGTGTGGCTGCGAACACCATTCGTATTCCAAAGAAGAATGGATAAGGGGTCAGAAGGATGAACTTATGTATTTTGGTTTACGGGGATAAGGTAGGAGACAAGATTTGAAATAAGGAAAATGAGAGGAGTAATTAGGATTCTGAACTCTGCAAGGAATGAAGTTAATAGACTAGTGAGATCTGATGACTATGAAGGTGGAGGAATATGTAAAATTGGAGGTTGAGGATGGAATTGGGTTTGATGGTTGCCGGGATGGATAGAATACTGGGGAAGAGGAACTTGCGGAGAAGGAGTGGGCAGTGCCTTGACTCCTCTCTGTTCCAAACTACATCGGCAATTAGACAGAAGGCCTCAAGTTTTTACCTGGGTCGCTTTTTTTTTTTTTGGCCAACATGTATCGTACAGCTGTGAGATCGTCCTCAATTCCGTTAGCTGGTGTAATGGGATGCAGGTGTCTGATTACCACCCGTAGCAACCTTTCTTGCTTTAGCTGATACGTATGGAAATCAGCCTTTGTATCTTCCATATATTTCATGATAGTTCTATACTTATCGGGAGTGTCTGGATAAATTTTTGAGTCTCGTGATCGATTAAGTCATGTGTATTTGCCTGTACATACAATTTTTGTTAATTGTGAACATAGAAATTTAAAATTGCTAATATTGCAGAAATATATTGATTGCGGTTTAGGTTGTTTGGATAGACTCCATGTCCTCTACTTATGTATGTGTCAGCACCTCGAAACGCAATATTATTAAAATTAGTGAACTTTTGATGTACAGTTCTCTGTAAAATGCAATATTTTTCAGTGATAAATATATGAAATTTTTGTGAAATAATACTCCCGCCAATTACAATTGGCTCGATTAAAAATTCATCATGAACCAAATGAAATATAATTAATAAGCTCGGGACCATTAATATTGACCAATTACAATAATTGTTTTTCATACTTTATTAAGGATTTACCTAAACCTTATTAGTTTACTATTATAGTAAACATTTTTTCACAAAATTTAGCTTTTACTTCCAATCCCAAGTAAATTGAAAACAAAATGCTCACCAAGTGTGCTCAACATGTGGGAGGGTAGTGAACATGATAAACTTCTTCGCGTGGTCTACCTGGTGGGAGATAACGTGAAGAATCCCTTCTCACCTCGGCTTATGTCCTGTCTTCCACTCACATTCAGAGAGGTCCCCGGTTACAACTGTAGCATATTGTCATATGTTACACCCTCAGTCCTAGGAGTTTGAGGGCGAAACGGCTTCCTTTGAGTAGCAGGAGGTATCCAACTTGTAGATAGTTGGTGAGCCGGGGTTGATTGGTATTAATGCCTTCTCTTCGCTGAGTCTCACCACCACGGATAACATCCTTCAGTTAGATGCATTCAAGGTGATCTTCTAGAAGAAGCGCTGGGCAAAGTCCTTGCCTCCACTCATGCTGGTTATATTTCCCACCCACATTTATATTCACCTACCTTGTCTAACGACCAGGCCTAACGCTACAGTTCGAAATAATATACTATTGTAAGCGAGAATTGAATTGACACATGATTAAAGAAATGGGATGCTAATTTCCTCGACCTCTCTGGTTTCATTACTTTATCAAACTCAATGTACACGCCAAAACACCCAATACCTGGCTATTTGGACTGTATAATACGGATTGCCACACCGGGGAGATAGAGAAAAGATTACACTTACCTGGTCTAGTACCTCTGACAATAATGCTCCTCTTACTTATCGTTGTTGCGGCTCAGCACACCACCTTCAAGTTCTTTAATATCAAGGTAATAAAACGGGAAAACAATAAATCGCGAATAAGACTCTCGATATATATATCACTAATTAGGGTTTTATTACGCCGACAAGATGGCTACTCACAGGCGACTCAGGCCTCGATTAGGTTAGTCATTCCCACTTAGAGTGGGGTAGCCCCCCAACCAGGTGGCAAGTGACGTCATATTGGCGTGAACACTCAGTGTAATTCAATGCTTACCATTAAAGTTTAACATTAATTAATCTGTCTGTTTAACATTATCCAACATAATGTCTTAATTCTACTCCAAGGCCTATCGTGTTGATCAATGGAAGGTTTTGTTGGATATTAATATATAAAAAAAATAAAAGATAATTAAAATTATGATAGATAAACGATTTATTTAAATAAAAAGAAAAGTTATGAATATGTACACATGGATAACTAAACCTTAAACATTAATATAATCTCATTTATTTACACTAATATCGTGCAGAGATCTCTTGAGCGGCTATTGCTCCAGAAAAACAATTAGCGGTTCCGACTGCCATTGGATAGCAGGGAAGTTGAGAGAGCAGTCTCCACTGGTCACAAGAAGAGAACGCAGGGTAGCATCTATTGCTATAAACAATAAAGCTAAATAAGAGACTTTGAAAGTGGTCCAAGTTTTGATCATGTCAGTATATGTTTCGTTTTTTCTGTTAATTATTGATAATAATAAACCTAAACTTTTCAATTTGAACATTTGTATCATACTCGCGTCTGTTATCAGTAGAATCATTTTTTTTATTTTAGATATTGTTATTAACGCTAAGGTATTGAGGGTTTTTAGGCACATCGTAAAATTTCAAATTCTAACAGCTCTTCAGCTGTCAGGATAAGGTATAGGTTTTTTTACACAATTCAATATTTCTTGGAATTCGTTAGGTTGAATTTTCACAAGTCTTTATACTGTTCCCGGCCGATTTCTCCCCATAAAGGAGTGCCTTGGCAACCTCATCATCGCTAGTAATTTGTATATTTATGGTTATTGTTACCAAGGGGTAATAAAAGGTTATGTGCGTTACTTGAGGAATATCGAAGGAACTTCGAAATTGATTTTATTATCAATCGCCTATTTTCTCTGCAATCTTGCTGATGATCAATTTGAATGAATTATGTAATGACAGTTTATGATAATATTAATTGATTCTATATAATGCAAACTGCAGTTAATATTCAATAATTGAGTTCATAAAAAATGAATCTCACTAGAAAATGAGATGACTTTTAGTTAGATCCCTTCAATGACTGGCAGAATTCCTTGCCCACAAGGTACATAAATACAAATACATACACAACGACCAAGATTGTATAGAGCACTCGATTTCAACTCTGACCTATTGAGCTCAGCATCCCCCTAAGAACAGCAGCAGACAGAACCTGCAGATAAACGGGAAAAGACACGCTCTGCTGGCGCACTTAGCAACCCTCAAAGGGTGGCAGGGAATTTAATTATTATTTTATAAATAATTATGCCCTACACACATAAAAATATTAAACAGCAAACTGCACTTTTTACTCAATAATTGAGTTCATAAACATAAAAATGATTGTTTAAGCCCGAATAAAAGGTCTATTTATTGATTCCTTTTTTTTTAATTCGAATTATTTGTGTATTGAATCGAAATTATCGATTTTTATTTTAGTGCCTTTCCAGTTATGAGGAACAAGTTTAGTTTGTTTTTTTAATGTGTTAATTATAATAATAAATAATTAGGAAAAAACTAGAAGAAATGTTTGTGAATAAATAATTAGATAAGATTTTATTGTTGTCATACAAGAAGTTTGGTTAATTTCGTACAATTTAAAACAAGTTGAATAAAAAATAGATAATTCATCGGAATAGTGAATTGAAGTTATAAATGGAAATGTTCAAGGTATTTCCGTCGAATTATGTCATTTCATGCGAACTTTGGTCAGAAAAACGTAAACAAGGTTGGTTCCAACGGTAAAACCCCACCAGATCGCCGCACCAAGGATTTTCTCCGCTATCGTTAGCCACACTGACCGTCACTCTCACCAGGAAGGTAACCTTGTTATCATTGCAAGATTTTGTTGTTGTTTATACCTCACCATAACAAAAGATTTTCATCGAACAATCTTTACGTTTCGTTACTCGGGAATTGCAACTAATTATCTTCGTAGTATTCCTCGAGGAACATTTCGTTAATATATACTATTCCAACATTATTTTCTTAAACTCATTATTTCCAAAATTGTTGAATGTCGTTTGTTTGTATTTCAAACGTTTCACTTTGATACAAATTATAAAAGGTCAAATCAAACAAAACATTTATATTTGTAAGAGATTAATTTATAATAGTTTTCTTCTAAAAATTCGAAAGTCGACTTTTCTGTTCATTTTCTTTCATTTAATAAACAAGGTTTCATTTTAAGTTTGCTTTAATATTTTCATTTATTATTTGATTGTTTACCAATAAAACTATGGCGAAACTGTTTAAAAATTGGTTGGTTTTCTTTTTATAAATCTACACATTATCATATACTGGAAAGGTTGTTGGTCATTTTTCCTATTCACCTCTTAAGATAATTTTAAATAATTTATTACTTTAATAAATTAATTCAATAAATTTTATTGAATTAATTTAATGCAAATTTTCATTTACTTTTTTTAATTGTGCTTAGCCTTTCTTTTATTTTAATTTTTCAGGTGCCCTTATCGGGTTTATTACATACTATTTTCACCAAACATTTGTGAGATAACTCATTTCAAGCATTTGGCGTTTTCCCTTACCATCCCCTCCTCTGCTTGCTCGTTCTCAATTACTCGCCTTTGGTGGGACCGGCATTCCTTAGGGGAAGATATTTGCCTTTCAATCACGAAAAGCCCCTCCCCCCGCAACAATTTGGTCCTCCGGGCCGGATTTCACCTTTGTTTTTTTTTCTCTTCTGAACGAGTTAAAGTGTCTTTTGCCAAGTGAAACACTAGTTGCGACTTGTCTCTTTTACCCTCACCCGTAAACAATGCCACCAAAAGGTTCGACCCTTGTAGAGGAACAAGAAGTGAAATTAGCTGATTTAGAGGAACAGTTGTGTGACCTACTCGATGATATTAAGGCTACAGCTTCTATCGGAGGTAGCCTCCAAACCACTCCCTCAAAACAATCCTTATTTTCAGCCAGACTTTCCCGTATTGATGCCACATATGATGGGTTCCATGCAGCATTTCTTGAAGCCAAAACTCTGGCTAGAAAATTAGACAAATCGCCGAGTAAATACAACAAACAAAAAGATGAAGCCTAGAAGTAACCTTTTTTATGAGGCATTGTCCTTTAGTACCACTTCCACTTCTGATGCTAGTAGGTCAGAGGTTGATAGATCTATGACAATTAGATCAGGAGACCCTGTTAGACACTCCCGATTGCCAACCCCGTCATTCTCGGGAGATATTGCGAGTTGGCAAAATTTTAAGGAAACCTTTAGGTCCCTGGTACATGAAAGTGATGATGTAGATGAAATCCAAAAGTTCCACTACCTGAAGTCTGCCTTGAAGGGATCAGCATTGCAAACTGTATCCACAATTTCTATATCTTCGGAAGGGTATCAACAAGCTTGGGAATCACTAATAAAGAAATACGACAGTAAACGTATCCAAGCAACGTTTTACCTGACTAGAATTTTTAACTTTAAACCGATGGTGAAAAGTAACCTTTCCTCATTGGAAAATTTCTCCTCGGTTGTATTGGAAGGCGCTTCGGCCCTTCTCAGGCTGGATATTGCTGACCTGACTGGGTTTATAATTAGTACCTTAGCTCTCCGGTTATTGGATAGCAAAACCCGGGAAGGTTTCGAGATAGAACATGCTTCCAAATCGAACCTCCCGACTTGGAAAGAATTTGAGTTCATCCATAGTGAAACAATTAAACTGCAATCTGATAATCTAATCACTTGTATGGCAGCTGAGAATGTCCAGCCGAAAGGTGGGTATAGCAAGTCCTCCAAACAAGTTTTGATTACCACCGATTCAGTGACTAAGACGACAAAATGTCCCATATGTAATAAAGTTCATCGCATCTATGATTGCCCTCGCTTTAAGACATACACGCCGCAACAACGATGTGAGCAAATTAAACAGCTAAATCGCTGCATAAACTGTTTTGCTTTGGGGCATTTGGCGAATTTGTGTTCGTCTCGAGTATCTTGTCGGCATTGTGATAGGAGACATCATTCCCATTTACATTTCTTCTCACGGGAGTCGCCAAAGTACGAATCTATGCCTCCTCAATCCCGTGCTGGTTCAAAATCAGCCGACTCTTCGACCAAGTCAGAAACAACGCATGCCCCTGTCAATCCCTCTGTTACCACCAGATCAGCGGATCCTACCTTTTCAACAAGCGCTATACTGTCTATGTCAGCTGAGGGTCAAACAGACGTGTTGCTAGGCACCGCCATAGCAAGGATTCGGGATTACCAAGGTTATTGGCAGGATTTGCGAATCTTGATTGACAGTGGATCCCAGCGTTCCTTTATTACTGAGGATTGTGCTCGCAGGTTAAGCTTGAACCTTAAGCGTAGTCAACATCAATTAGTAGGTTTCAGTAATCAGACCATTCCCAAAGCCAAATTTGAGGCCCCGTGCGTGATAGTTCCGCGGAATACGCCGTTCCCTAAGCTGAACGTCATGCCCCTGGGCCGGCATTCCTTAGGGGAAGATAATTGCCTTTCAATCACGAAAAGCCCCTCCCCCCGCAACAATGATCGAACCATTAATGGTAGGGAGGGAGGGGGGAGGAATATATACAGGAATGTTTATTGCCCCACCTGGACAGGTTGCAAGCTGAAGGTGAGCCTCATCACCTAGTGAGTGTATGTGTATTGGACTTATTAACAACAATCTGAAAGTATTATATTTTATGCACTCCTTCGAATGCAGCACGAGGAGACAGCTGTAATTCCAAATTTATTTTTGTCATTGCATGTATATTATCAATAAAGAGGTTTTGACTGCAGCGCCCCTAGTGGATTTTAACAACTCTCCCTCACAAAAATTTAATCAGTGCTGAATGAAAATTGAAATTTAACATGTTACTGAATTTAAACACAACCTTGACAAGTGTGAAGCACATAATCTTAAAGGTGCCAAGGAAATTGCCGGAGTCGATCAGAGCGTTTTAGTTTCAGTTTAAAGTTTTGGTCGTGAGGTCAATTACGATCTTGTTCTTCTTCCCTGGGTTGCTCGGGTTCACACATAGACATTCGATGACGGGCGGTTAAGGAATGGCAGAATTTGGTCATATGGGGAGGGTTGTGTCCTTCCAGGAATTGAACTGGGTACTGGGTGAACAGGTGTGAAAGAAAGTGTCTTCTTTGGTATTATAATAAACTTAATCCTATAAGATGATTGTCAAACCCAAAATCAAATGGTACTAGGATCCATTAAAATGGCGTCCCAGCAGATACAAAATTACCATTCAACCCACAACAATTTGTAAAAGTGGGCAGGGCTAGTCTCTAAATGGCTTTCACTTCTCCTTGATAAAATGTTCAGTTCCTTGAACCAACATGGCCAAAGTGGTCCAACAACTGTTCACCACTTCTCCTCCCCCCAAAAATTTGTTTGCTGCTAATAATTAAAATTATGGTCCCCTTAAAGGGCTGTAATACACATCCTATACAAAAAAAAAAAAGTCCCTTCCAGAAAAATTAAGTCTCCCTCCCTCCCCAAAACCATGGAACAACTTATAATTAAAAAAAAACTATTGCCACTTAACGACCCCATACACTTCGCCCCTCCAAAAAACAACAACTCTGAAAACAAGCTGTGAATCCACTTGTATGTACATTAAAATAAATGTAAGGATAAAATATATACTGCATTAATTTATAAATATAACAGGACTGAAAAATAATAATTTTTTTTATTGGTTTTAACATACATGAGATAATATTTCTCCACACCTACGATTTATTTTTAGAAAGGCAAGTTGGTCGCCTCTTGTTTCACCTATATTAACAATAGCAATAGGCTTTTTCATCTCATGAGCTCTTAATAAAATGCGATAGCTTGAAAATACTGTCAATGAAGTACCCAAGACTAACAGAGAATCACAATTATCTACATTTATTTTAACTTGATTGTGTGTTTCCATTGGTACATTTCCTCCAAAAAAGACAATATTAGGTTTTAGAACTCCTCCACAATTACCACAGTCTGGAACGACAAACTGACTAACCAAACCCTGAAACAGTAAAAATATTCAGAATCACACATAGAAATAAAATTCATTGTAACATAAGTAACAATAATTATCTACCATATCCCTATGAAAGAAAACTGTTCTTAACTTTTACATTAATGAATAATTTGCAGGAGTGAGTAGAAAATTTCAGTTAATCTAATCATCCATTATGTATACATATGTATTTTTTAGTTTTAAACAGTGCAGCATATGTGTGCAGGATTCTCACACTAAAACTACTTCCCTTCTATTGTGATATTCCTATTCTCCCACATGATACTGTATTAAATATTATTGTCCGTGGGAGTATGCGATAAGGAATGAGTATAAACGCTTCTAAGAATAAACCGACCCAAACAGGAAAGCATGATTAATCTGTACTTATTACTGAAAATGATGATGTTCTGGAGATGGTGGATTCGTAAGGATACCTGGGTAAAGTAATAACCTTAGATGGAAGATTGACCAGAAAGTAATGAATAGGGTGAAAGAGGCTGTGTGTTTTACCGGATCTTGAACACAATAATTGTGAAACAAGAAATTATTGAAACTCCTAAAATAATGCTTAAGACTGTTTTTCTTCCCCTGCTTTTATATGCCTCTGAAAATTGGACAGTGCTTGAAAAACATGTTAGTAGGATCCTAGCAATTGAAATGAGACCTGAGAATAATAATCGATAAACAAGAAGAAATTGCATGATTTTTCTACAAGCATTATGTTCCTTGAGAAATGATGGCAGTGAAAGAAGACATGCTCATTAATTAGTGTGCCATAGGACAATCTGGAGTTTCTTCTGATTATAGCCTAAAGAAATATAGGATAGAGCGTGAACATAGCCTAAACATAAATTGGGCGAGGTAAAACTCTACCTCCTTGTCAAGTCAATTGGTACATTCCTTTAGTGGTGGGTATCAACCAATAGGTCCAATTTCCATTCTTAGAATTGCTCCATTCCTATACCTAGTTCTCCAAGCTATAATGGTAGGTATATAACACAAGAGCACCCGCGCCCCTAGGCAATTGACCTTGTCAGTTGAGTTGTAACCTTTACAATACCTGAAATTAAATGTATAGATAAGCTTAAATCATTTCATGAAAATCCCTGGATAAAATGGTGACCAGTTATTTATAAATAATTTCCTCCTGGATAAGTGGTTTTTCTAATCACACTAATTTTCAATAGTTATTGTAAGGTATGTTTGTGTGAATCACGAGGTCAGTTTCCAGGAATAGTACTGATGCTTACCCACCAGCGTGTGAGAACTTGTTGTTAATAACATAAAATAGTCAGAAAGATCAGATACTATGACTTTTACTTAATTTGCTTTTACTTTACGATATGAAGCTATACTAATTTCATAATGGATAATGGCTTAGAGAGGAAAAACGTCTCAACTTGAAAGGCCTAATGTACTGGGTGGAGATATTATTGGGATGGTATTATTCTTATGATAAGATGATGTCACCTAGGTTCTGTTTGGGTGAGTACTATGTAACTAGCTTGTAATTTACTTTTAAGATTGGAGAGAGATGATAGACGATAACATGTAGTAACCATTTTACCTCTGTTGTAAAAATACAGAATGTATAAATAATCATGTTTTTATTTTGTATAATCAGTAATATACTAGGGAAATACTTAATAGTGATTAACCGGGAGCACTAGTTTAATGTTTCCAATCAGAATATTTCTCTGGAAAATGTAAAAATGAAGAGCTGATCATCGTCCACAAACCTGGAAAGAATCCTAAAACCTTAAAAACTACCTATCTATAAGCATACTGCCAATTTTAGGAAAACTATTCGAATCTGAAACAAAAAAGAAGAAATATCGGTCAAAAATAAAAAGATTAGGCAATCCGAACATCCCTTTAATTTTGAATAAAACCATATTAATGACTTATTAAGAATTTTTGAATAAAAGGAAACATCTAAACCTAATCAATTTCTTAAATTAATTGTATTAAAAAAAAAAAAAAGAATACTATAATGTAATGTATTTTAGGCAGTTGTTAATTTTGATATTTAACAGTAGGTACACATTTAACATAGTTGTGTTTTAGACACATAATACAACAGTATGATTAAAATATAAAATCCGATTCAAGAGTACAGCTCAACCCGTTTGTACAGTTGTGGCTATTACTGTCCAAAACTGAAACATAATCTTCAGCCTGGCACTAATTGTGATAAATGCTAGGAAAATCAAGATCATGAAAGTCAAAAGAGGAGGGAATAAAAATATTATAGTTAATGGAAAGTCATAAAAAACTAGAGGAATGATGGGGAATGATAATCTCAAAATATGAAAAGATTGACTGGGACATATTAAAAAAAATCTGAGAAGTCAATTAAATGTTCCACCCGTTCAAAAACATAATAATTAATAAAAATGAGATAAACACGCCCACTAGACTATTTCTTCCAATATCCATGAATCAAACAGAGCGCCATACAATGATGGGTGAAAAGCATACAAATCTTATAACTTCTTCAGAAATAAATCCCTCCAAACGATACCACAAATTGATAGAATAAGATGTGCCAGTGTTCAAGAAGAGATCTGAACAGCGTTGTGAGGAGAATACAATTATAATGGTGCAGGCATGTGATACCATGACATGACAGAAAGCCAAGTATTTCTTTTGCCACATGAGTTATGGAGAAGGCTTCACTCTACAATATCACAAAGTAACTAGTTCATGTATGAAAATAAGAAGTATTTTGAGAGGACAGACTTGGTCAGGAGGGAGTAACAAATTTTTATTTGTTTCTTTATTGATTTAACTTAATTTAATTTAATACAAAAACCTCTGGGTGTTCTTACCTCTTTGAATTAACTTTGATTTCACTTTAACCAGAGCACCCATCCCTATCATTACTCCAGTCAATCAGGGATAGAGAGTAGGCCGAGGACTTCATTCACTAGCACAAGTTACAATGCAGAATTCTAGTCATCTACGCGAGAAAAACTAATTTTTTATTAAAAGACAAACTTTCTTTATTTCATTTAATGTTACATATAGCTGCCAGACACCAAACACTAAAACATAATTAATATGTAAAACTGAAAAAACTAATTATTTATATTTAGAAAAACAGAAACAAAAAACACACAATAATTATGTATGTATTGTCTCATAGTGTGGGGGAATTTAAGGCTTCCTTATCAATAACTATTTAAAAGTTCATTTGTTTCATGATCATCGTTATGTACACTTGAACTAAAAACAAACAACTGTTCACCTTGAATTTTATTTTAAAACTCTAAAATTAAAGAAATATTGTTGGGTTTTAAGCAATAGTATATATAGAAGCCTAAAGATAAAACTTGATGAGTTTGTCTTCAGTTAGTTCCCTACACCAGTGTATCACTTTTTCTTGTTTTTTTTCCATATCTTCTTCACTTCTCAGGGACTAGCTAGATTAGATTGGTGTTTGTACCTAGGGGTAATCAGCTGCGCAGACCTCAATCCCACAGAGCACCCTTACGACTTCCATCAGTCAGCATCCGAACCCTCCCTGTGACCTGCAAGTGCTGAGAACTGCCTTGGCAGATTAATGTGACTGGATTTATCAAGAACGGATAGCCAACTTATTCACATATGTGAAGAAGGATGCAGGCTGTTTTTTAAGAGGTAGGAGGCAAAACACTTGGTAGAAGAAACTAGGATCTGGGTATTTTATAATATCAGAAGAAATCTCACAAGTTTTAAAGAAAAAATCTTGTTTTTTACATTTCATTATTTTAGTTTTTTTTTTTTTTTCAGTAGTCTCCTATAAACAGAATATAAACATGAGATGAAGGTAAAAAGTTTATTCAGATAGGACAAAAATAATTGCAAATGTCAAGTGCGTTGGTTTTTTTTTTTTTAGACTTGAGTATATTATTATTATCACAAAATGATTTATACACATACAAACATTGTTTCTAGCAAGGTCTGTACATTTTTCTTCATCAGAAGAACAACTCATCATTGAGTCAAAGTTTCCTGGACCATCATTCACCATTCATTTATATTCAGTGCATCTGCCTTCCAGTTCTACAATTCAAAGAGGGTGCTCGTGTCATGGACAACCCCATAATACCAGCTAACACAATTAATGTATGTTATTACATAAGGTTCCCCCTAATTCATAAATTCCCTTGAACTATATTATCCTTGGAGCTTCATTGGCATCCATTTGTGCTATGTGTCTACGTCTATCTCAATCTGGATAGCTTATTAAAAAACCTTCCTAATATCTAGCTATTATTATTTAAGTTATTCTCCTATAATTTTTTTATTCTCTAGCGCCTGCTCTGCCCACTAAGTTGCTCCATAAATTCATCCATAAGATTTTCTTAACATATCAGGAGAGCTTGTTCATCCATTTTCATAATTGACAATGCCTTTGCTCCATATGTTACCACAACATTGATTAAAGTTACAGTAGCTTTGTCTATCAGGTTACAATTATATTCCATAGATGTCCCTGAACCTTAAAGAAGCATTTGCTTCACTTGGAGATTTTGCATTATATTTTCTTTGACATATCCTGTGACATTTGTCTGATAGGGAATTCCTTAGTAGTTGTCACAAACAGGACCTTCTATCCCAACAAATTAATAAGAGAAGCAACCCCAAAAAGCGCTCCCAGACTATCCCCAAAGGTCAGGTAAAGAGGAATACCTACAATTTTAACAGAGGAGAGAGATAAGGCCAGGTCTGAAGTTAAGATAAACGAAGAAATAAAAAAAACATAATAGTACTATTCTAAAATGACAGTGAATTTCTCTCTTAGCTACAACACAAGAGTCAAATATTTCTCCAACAGAAATTTTACAAGAGGACTTGACTTAATAAGGGACAGACTGTGGGCATGTAGATATATACTACACTAAGCAATCATAAGTGTGAGAAAATTAGACCAATGAAAAGGACTGATTCTATAATGATTTCAGAATCTGAAATAACTGACTGTATTTGCAATCACTATGTAAGAAATAGTAATATTAGCTTTATACTTATTGCCAGCTATGGGTGTTTTTATAAATAATTAAACACAATGCCTGCCCACTATACTTTTATTTAGCTAAAAATAAATGTGCACTGGTCATCTATCACATTTATTTGTTTATTATTTTTAAGTGTAGGAAAGAAAAATAGAAACCATGTTGGTGTGTGGTTAGTTCCATCCTTAAGTCAATCCCAGGGAATAAGATCATGATTTTCTGTTTGGAAATTTGAAACATTTTTGAGGAAATTTAAGCTAGAAGAAGCATTGGCATGAATCAAATAAGAGAAATCGGCTTGAATAAAGGACAATCCAGCAGAGTTAGCAAGAATCCTAAAGATAAATTTGATTATATTGTTACACATATAATCATAATAATACCAAGACTATTTTGTTTAGCACCGTATATAAAGAAATTTAGTAAAAAGCAAATTTATCAATGATTCAGAGCTGAGGCTTTCTTCTCTAATTCTAGTTTCCCTATAAATATAAATAATATACTAATATTATTTTAAAGAGTGAATTGAGGTCCATAATAATTTGAGTAATTTTCTCGAATGAATCAAAATTTATACAAGTTTTGTTAAAATTATAGTTAGCAATTAGCAATAATTTTAAAATTTCAGCACATAATTGAGTTTTTTAATTTCCTAGACTGAACTGGTTAAAACCAATACTGTACTGGTAAAGACAAAGTAGGTAGGGTCAATATAAAACAAAAAATTGCTTAATAACATAAGTTACATTGGACTCACCTCATCAATATCTACATCCCCATCTGGATTTGTTATGAAGCTATCAACGAAAATATCACAATTGAATTTTTTTAATGTTCTTTGAAAACTACTACGATCAATTATGAATTTACATCTCAAACATTCAACTCTAAAAGCACTACCGTGGAGTTCGATGACATTTTTACTTTTGGCCTTATAATGGAGATTGTCAACATTTTGAGTAATAATACAGACCACTTTCTTTAATATCTCAAGTTTGGACAATGAGAAGTGAGTGACATTAGGTTCTTTGGTAGAAAACTGTGACCAACCGATAAAATTCCTTAACCAATACCGCTGTCGGGTATAGCTGTCAGAAATAAATTCATTATGCTGAATAGGTCGATAAGGTTTGCTTCTTTTTACAGAATAAAGTCCAACCTCTTCAGACCTGTAGTCTGGAATTCCACTTTCAGTTGAAATACCAGCTCCAGTGAGAACGAGGACCTTGCCAGTGCCATAAATAAAGTCTGCCAGGCGTTTAACTTCATCAGAAGTCACTGGTGAATGTTTTGGAACACAATGAAAATTTTTGACAAAAGCATAACTACAATAATTAATAAACATCTCTCCCAGATATGTGTCGGTCGTGAACGAATGCAACTTGAAGAGCAGAATAGTAATCATCAACCTTACTATCCACATAGCCCCATTGCAAAAACTGACCATGAACCCCAAAGGGAAATAACTGTACATAGCTGCATAATAGAAACATTACAAATTTAACTTTGAGTCTTGTATGGTAAATAAAATATAAACAAACAATTTTGATATTTAAAGTATTATTTATTAAAATAACTTTTGTTTTAAAATACGAAAACACAATATATTACTTTTTTTCAATGAGATGGGTAAACTAAATGATTAGCCCGAGATTATTTTGTGAATAACATTCGTAAGTCTCCTCGAGCACTAATTTCTAGTATTCTTTTTTTCGCGATGAGGCTTTTAACTGCACTAACTCCACGTTCTACTTAATAGGAAGACGAGAAAGTAATCAACAGCTTCTGTAGAGTGACCCAAAATCCGTGGTACAAAACTGGTATCTGTTTTTGTAACCAAAGTTTGTGGTATCATTCTTCAAACATTGGTTTCAGTTCCTAATTTGAGGACTGTTCAATGAATCGCTCCAGTATTAGTATGGATTCATCTGAGTTTGTTGGTCTACTTGAAAAAGGGTCTAACTCACAGTAGAGATATACTGTCTTTATATATTATTAATATTATATTACTATATATATTATTATTATAAATATCCATATATATATATATATATATATATATATATATATATATATATATATATATATATATATATATATATATGTTATGGCTAGTGGCAAGACATTGTTAAGCCTAATACCACAGGGCCTAATGTAAACAAAGCCTTGGTATTGATAGAGGATGAGAACAGAATAAAGCCAGTTAACAATCGAACCTGTGTGTATTATTATCATCCATATTCTCTCTTTTTCTTTGATTGTCTACAGCCGGGAGACGATAACTGGTGCCGAAACCCGGGAACTAACGATTGTTGAGATAAAACGACACGTGAGGCTACTAATTTTTTTTCGCTTTTGCTTTACTTTCTGCTTCTTACTCTCTTTCCGTTTTTTTTTTCTTTGTCATCCTTTTAATAAGGAAAAATGGTAGAGTTACGGCCGGCAGCCTTCGAAGTGCCACCTCCGTTACCGAGCGAAACGTTGCCGGAAGTTCATGCAAACTCCCTCGCCTGGATGAAGGTGCTAGAAGCGACGTCGCAGGACCTGAGAAGGACGATATTCGACCTGGATAAATTCTCTGGAGAGCTGGGTGAGTTAAATAACTTCATTAAAGGCGGTGATAGAATTATGGAGAGATTAGAAGCGAAGACAAACGAAAGCCTACTAGACCCAGGGGATGTGAAATCGATAAAAGCAGCCGTAATGGTGTGTCGTATAAAAATAAACGTATGGTACCTGATACGTTGAGGACACCTCATGGGCCGTGGTGAAGGAACGATTGAATAAGGCTTACGGAGGAGGCCGATGGACACCAGAAGAGGATATCTTTCAAATGTTTAGGAAAACACGACATCCGGGTCAAACGAAAGGCCAATACGCCGGGGAACTGGTGGCACGGTTCAACAATATTACCCAAAAGATAAGGGAAACTATTAACCTGGCGGAAGTAGAAGCCAGGATGGCCTTCTTGTCGACCATTCCAAAAGTACAGCTGGCCAGGGAGACGGGTAAGCGAAATAACTTACCGGGGGACCGATCGTTCGTGGAATGCGCCCAAGATATAATGGATGCTAGCGCCCGTGAAGAGGAAGGCAAGCAGGGAGTGGAGGAGAGAGGTTGGTCCAAGGTAACATACCGTAGACCTAGAATGCCGTAGCAGATTTGGAACAGAAGGGAGCCACCGAACGTTGAAGTAAAAGGACGATGGCCGAAGGGAGGAGGCCAGGCCAAGGAATACCTAGAACCGGTGTAAGGAGGGAGGAATGGCGATGCCACGGATGTGGGAGAATCGGACACCTGGTGGCGCAGTGTCCGCGCACGAAATGCTTCGAATGTGGGATGGAAGGGCACCTACCTCACCAGGCAGTGTCCGTACCTTTACCGAAGAGCGGAGAGGTATCGGCCATAACCTATGGAAGTAAATGCACAGGGGGTGTGGGGGAAAATTGGGTCCCCTCCGAATCATCAAAAACGTCGGGATCCTCAGAGACGGAGGAAGAAGAGGATGAACCAGGAGGATCAGCAGACAGAGGAGAGGACAGCAGGGGCCACGGAAGGGGCAGGTGACAGAGCGCGGAAGTGAAAAGAAAAAGACAAGCGGTGGCCTGAGGAGCCGGCGGGGGAGAGGGGTGACCGCACGTTAACAAATTATAGCGTGAGTGAAATTACGGCGGTATACCCATTATCCGAGTCGAGAGGAGCTCCTGTAATATCCTAAGCCGAACGGTGGCGAGAAAATTATGCACCGGGGGGAGGGCGTCACAGATCCGACCGTGTGCCTGTAAACTAGTCACCCTGGGAGGGCCTTGCGAGGTAGAAGGCGAAATAGCGATGGGGTTGGCTAGATGGACGGATAAGGAGAGGAAAATGACAGTACATGTGGTGGAAAAGATGCCGCGGGAATACGAGGGGATTATAGGGTGTGACCTCCTGGGAAAGGTAGGAGCAAAGGTGAGGTGCAGAGAGGGGTTGTGGTCCATCAGGATAGAAAGAAAACCGTACCAACGTATGAGGACCCTGGGGGTCGGAAATGACCAAATAGGAGCAGTCAAGCGAAAGGAAGACTAGGAAAAGGACATAAGGCAGGAATACGCCAACATTTTCTTCAAAGAGGGGGGATAAACTTGACGCCATTGAACAGGAGTACCCCATTGGGGAACGCCATTGAACAGGAGCCGGCGGGACTATCGCAAGATATCCGGCAATTCGTCCAGGAATGGTCACCTGGTAGAGAAGGTGCGCGAGACCGGCCCGAGGAGACCGACACAGAAGACGTCACGGGAGACGGAAGCTCAGCAGAAGACCGACAGTCGGATATCGAAGACATAATTAATGATAAGAATCGCCAAATCATTTGGATCACAAAGACGTTAGGGCTGCTTAAGACCGAGTATGGCAAGTACGGCCGTTGTAACATTGTGAAGATATGGTCCTCACCAGGAATTTCGAACGACATGATCTGTCGAGCCCTGAAAGATGCGTCCACACCAGAAAACACGCACCACCTTTACATGGGCAATGTGACTATTTGGGACCGCATCAAACGGCTATGGCGGATGAAGGTGATCGGGGTCGAACGCACAATCATTCCGTGTACCCTGCAAGTGGAAACGATCAGTCAAGAAGAACGTCAACGGGAGGTTACCCTCGCCTTTCACCAGGGCAAAACGAACCACCGCGGGATCGAAGCAACCCTGCAGGCCCTCAAGCGCAGATATTTTTGGTGGGGCATGAAGAACACAATCGCGAGCGTTATTGGCGTCTGTGACACATGCCTCGCCACAAAGTATGACCGACACCCACCTAGAGCAATACAAGACGTGACCCCGACAGCAGACAGACCATTGGAAGATCTACAAGTAGATACATATACCTGGAGAGGGTACAAGTGGCTAACCGTCATAGACAGGTTTAGCAAAATGGCAATGGCCCAAGCTAAAGCAGACCGATCGGCGAAAACCGTCGTGCAGGGATTACGTACATGGTGCCAATTATAAGGCGTTCCGGAAACTATCGCTTCCAACGGAGGACGGGAGTTTGAAAATGCAGAGATGAAGGCCGAGGCGGCGGCCATAGAGATCCGTTGGCATCTCAACACCCCAGGACACCCAAAGAGTCGGGGGGACATTGAAAGGCTACATAGTACGCTCAGTAGCCACCTGCGTATCTACCACGGGGAAAAAGGGATAGAACCGGGAGTGGCGATGGAGAAGGCCGTCATCGTATACAACCACTCGGTACATTCCGCCACACGGTTCTCCCCTGTCGAGACGCTGTTCGGACTCAGAGGATATCGGAGAGATGACAGGAGCACAGTCATAGATGACGACATGGCAGCATGTGTCGTCAATAATCGTATCGAAATGGGGAAGCAGTGGACGACCGTACGGAGTAAGCTTGAAAAGAAGAAACGCCAGCGGGTGGCGCGAGACGACCTCCAGGTCCGCGATATCACGGGGAAACTCAAACTCGATGCAATCATATATCACCGAAAGAGCTCCAACAGAGGGAAAGAATTAGCATGATACGAGGGGCCTTTCCGGGTGATCACCCTCCGCGAACATACTGTAGTCACCATTGAGAGAATCACACCCCCGATAAAACGAAGGACGGTGCATGTGGAGCAGCTGAAATTTCTAGCGCCGGAATCAGAGTCTCATGGTGGTGCAACCTAATTCCTGTCAGAGCTTGGGAGTGAAGGGTCTAATAACACCTAGTCGGCGTATCTCACACTCGAGTCGAGTGTTGTATTTATAGGTTAATTTTGACAGTAGTGTCGTTTTTATTTTGTTTTTTCTCTTCGTGTTCGTATTATAATTCTTCTGCGTAAAATGGAAGAACGTTTTTGTTATGTGTCTTTTTATCTTACCAGTGTCCAAATTTCATTTCTTTTGTAAACAAAAAATTTTTTTTTATATGTATAAGTTTACGGGGAATGTCCGTAAACTGGTAGGGGGGGTGTTATGGCTAGTGGCAAGACATTGTTAAGCCTAATACCACAGGGCCTAATGTAAACAATGCCTGGGTATTGATAAAGGATGAGAACAGAATAAGGCCTTTTAAAACGAACGAAGATATTATACTTTTAGTTTTGATTAAGCTTAACACCTAGTACCTTCAAATTTGGCGAATAAGTTAGTCGTACAAGCAATGAAAATTTTTGAATTAATTGAATCGAGCATATAATTGTATTCACTTTCCAGGAATTCCAAAAATGAATCATAATAATATAAAATCGCCCAAACTTGCACTTTTAGACAACCAACGAACTTCAGTGTTAAGTAGTTAACTAGTATAATTTTCATCACTTTCCAAGTTGAGCGAATAATTACACATTTAAGACCTTTCTTTTGATCTGTACAATGAACAGATAATACATTCGGTATAACTTGTTTTACGTATGCCAGAAAGCCTCGGTGTCGTCATACCATTGCCAGAACACCGCCAGTAGCATCGGAGGAGATATTACTCAAGAGTATAACTTTTAGATCAAAAAATCTTTTTAATTCATTAAATATTGTTTCTGTTGAGGAATAAATTATTTATTTAAAATGTTAATGTAAGGTAATGGTAGGTGACAACACGCCAGTATTCTGTATTGCAGTAGACTGTTATCTTCAAAGTGTCATCCCCGTTTTAATACCCACATGTACCTTATTGGAAAACTAAGTTCGTGTTCTAACTTATCTAAAATAAAACCTTATCTTGTTTCTCTAAAGCCTGGATTATTAAGATCCTGTCCTACAACGGGTTATTGGCCCAGAATCCAGAGCTAAAAAGCTAAAAAGAGAAAGAAGACGTGAACATTAAAACAATTAGCGTGTAAGAGTAAAACAAAATTTAATACCCCAGACGTGTTCAGTGGTTAGGTTTATTATAGACATAAAAAAAAAGACACCATATCTGATAAAGATATACTTTACAATACATTTGAAAAATTGGAAGATGCAGAGAACTTTAACCTGACTCACATAGATGACAAATTACTCTCAAATAAACGTATCACTTCATCAGATATCGCCACAGCCAAAAATGATAGCAGAATATGTGGGTGACATTTTGTCTGAGGATTTTAAACTCAGAGACGTTTTCTATATGCCAGACCTTGCTGTGATTCTAATTTCAGTTAGTAAAATTACAAAGAGTGGTGAAATTGCAAATATTCATTAGGAAAGCGTTGAGCTAGTGAAAGAATTATTCTGTACTGTAGGAAAAAGAGAATTCCCAAGCCCTATTTGAAATTAATTTGTCACTTTCAAAGACTAATATTTCTCATAATGCTCAATACTGTACAACTGTAGAACTATAGCATCCCAAACTTGGACATAAAAAAAAATAGATAACCTAACAAAACAGTGTTCAGGTATGAATTTCCACACAAAACACTTTAAAAGCGATTCTCAGAGTGAAATAAATTCCAAACAAAACAGAAAGGACAAGAGGATATAGACCTCCAGAAATAGTTATTATAAGTATATGTGGCCCACAATAAACTACATGGGACAATTACAAGTATTTTGTTACTCTTTTAGATGACTGCACTCATCTTCTCTATGTATACCTCTTGGCTGAGAAATTTGAACTGTTTGACTTAGTAAAAACGTACACAGCAGAATTTGAAGCTAAGTGGAGCCTGAAATTGCAACAAATACACTGTGATAATGCTGGGGAAAACAGTTCTAATCAATTGAAAACTTCGTCTCAACATAAAGGAATCAAAATGAACTACTCTCCTTCACACACTCCTCAACTTAACGGAAAGGCAGAATGTATGAATAGAACATTACTTCAAAAAGCAAGAGCTTTGCTTTTTGGTTCAGGCATATTCAATAAAATGAGGAGATGAGGCTCTTTTTGCTGCTACATATTTTTTGAATAGAAGCCCAATGCAAATGTTGACCAATAATAAGACGCCTTCCTAAAACTCCTATTCTGTCAAGATTACTTATTTTTGGAAGTCAAGCTTACATGCAAACCTTGACTAAAAAAAAAAACTGGAATCAAAGAGCCCGAAATATTTGTTCATTGGTTATTCAACAACTGGACATAAGGTTTCGGAATGAAACGCTCAGGAAAGTTATGATATCAAGAGATGCAATATTCACAGAAAAACTGGTTAAGAAAGAAGAAAATAAAAACAATTTTAGACCAATCAACATAAGTAAAGAGGAAGACGACAGCAACTCTGAAACATTTGAACCTACAGAAGATCAACTTGAAACAAACCCGAATGAATTAAAAAATGAAGATGAAGAAGAAATGGGAAGAGGGAAAAAGATCAAGAAACCACCTACCAAATTGAAGGATTATGTTGTCCATCTTGGATAAAGATATTTTCTTACTTACCGGTCATGACAAGATATCCTGTAGAATATTGAAATCATGCATATTTTGACAGGTTCATTAAACATTAGTGTAAAAGTGACAGGTTTTTCATACATACAAGATTGTTTTGCACTTCCATCAGCGCAAGTGTTCACCTAATGTAAACCCGACTCTAGAAAATTTACGGCAGATGAACTTTCCGAGAGCCTGGGATTTACACCCACAGGGAATTAAAAAGGTGAAAATTGAAAGACAAACTTACCCAGTCCGGAGTCGTTCTGCCACAAGATGCCTATCCGCAGCTGGATCGCAAGCGATGTTTTTATCGACGAAGGGATGTGAGGAAATGGGGAATAATGATAGGAGATGTCGATATAACACCGCCGGACGATGATTCCAGATGAGAACAGACGATTAACCAGATGAAAGACTACTGATTCGGTCATCGTCTTACGGAGAAGTGAGAGCAAGAGCGAGGTGAGAGGGAGGGGGGGAGGCCTCCTAGATAAGACTTCAATCGACACTATCGATTGTGTACTAAGGCTACCGGACGGCCGACATTGATCTCGGCACAACCCGCCCCTGCCACGAAATTCCCGTAGCCACGTACGCCCGAACACCTAAAGCACTTGAAGATTTTACAAATATATTTCAAGATGTCCCTAAACATGATCATTCCAGATTGGGGGATAATAAAACCTTTCGCAAACCTACAAACAGCAGAATTATCATTGCAGGCAAAGTTGCTTATTGTCAATAAATAAACAGTTAAAATTGAAATAAAAAAAAATGGGTATAGAGTTTTGGCTTCTAAGGACAATTCTAGTTTTCAATACGGCTTTATTGGCTGCATCAAAGACGTTTTTAATGTATTTACATCATCAGATTTAGCTAAAAGATTTTTTTTTAAATTTACTAACAAATAAATGAAACAGATTGTCAGTACTGGAATGCAGTTATTTAAGATTATCGAAGAAAAATATGGCACCAAATATTGGGCGAAAAATTGGCGTCATTACACCAATATTATATTAAGTTATAACTTTTGAACAATACACCGATGTTAGTTTAAATTTTAGTAAAGTAATTTTGAATTTTCTTGTTTTTCAGTACATAATAGTGTAGTGCATTTAACCTAAGAAGGGCTTCATGAATCACTGTTTCAAAAAAGTGAGAAAACTATGGTTACATTATTGATTTCAAGAACGGAAGTTGGTGCATTTTTTTTTCTGAAAAGGGGACCATATGACAATAAGGGTTGGGAACATACGGATCTTAGTGTTTTTCATCAGGCTTTATTTGGTATTTAAAAGTACGGACCTCAGTTTAGCATAAGCATTCTTTATTAGGTGTGGTGATAGTGTTTTTCATAAGGCAAATGATTAGTTATTTGTATGGATCTCTGTGTTTGCAATCTTCAGTAGGGGGGGGGGGATGACTATCGTTCGCCAAATGAATTTTTCTTCAAAGAACAGATTGCAAAGTAAGCATTCTCCAATAAGGGTGGGAGTGGTTGGTGTTTTTGCTGGCTAAATGATTCGATCTTTAACTGTTTGAGGCACACGATTTCAAAGAAAAAATAAAACTCAAGCAGCATTCATACCATTGGCTACTGAATGAAATATTAAACTATAGGACTATGAGTAATTTTAACTTTTTGAGGTGTTACACAATATCTCATCATGCATAGAAAGCTAAGCAAAATGTGGGACAGTTTTTAACCCACCTAGTCCCAAAGGGTTAACAAACGGATTTCAGTGTAATCATTCTCCACTCGAGGCGCCCTATAATATTTACTTCATTCACATTGGAATATGCTATATCACATACTGGAAAGACTGACTGGGTAATATTATCAAGCCAGAAAGGGAAGAAACCACTTCTTACTTCTAGGAAAGTAACAGTATTTCCCGCAAACCGTCTCTCATCTACTTAATATTGTTTTTCAAGCAGAATTCTTGTTTTATTTACTTTATATTATTTTTGTTTACAATTATTTCATTTTATATTTTTAATTCTCTATAAATATGTAATTTTTTAATATTTTCTTTCTTTGCACATTGTAAATTTGAGTGGGGACTGAAACTGTCAAAGAGCCCACTTAATGATAAATAAATGTTTTCTCTTAAGAGATATAGTCTCAGGATAATAAAGATGTGTATTATTATTAAAAGAGGGATGTTATATTTTCATTAAATTTATCAATGGACAACATTTGGACATACTAAGTAAGTCTGCATCAGAGAAAACAAGACGCACGTTAAAGAAGTGTGTTAATTATAATTAAAGGATTAAAAAGTAGAGCAGGGACATAAAAAAATCTTATAAAAAACAAAATTTATTAAATATAGGAACTGTTTTCATCTTTATGGTAATACACCACCATATTGTTTTCATCACATGTTGACAGATATACTTATACATCAGTCTAATTAACATTTAAAATCTAGATTGTATATAAATAGATTTTTTTTATAAATATAACTTATTTTTCTTAATATCACAAATAACTATACAAATACAAATGAATATAATTCACAAAAAGTAATTAAAAAGTTTTTTTTCTTTAAAATTTAAAGATTTAACAAAAACCTCCTTAAGAATATATAAAAAAGAATTATATTGTATGAACAAATTGTTCTATATTCATAAATTGAATTTTAAAAACATACTAGCAATATCCCTAGTAGACAGAAAGAAACAACTCTTTCTTATACATTACACAACAATTTTAATAACTTTGAATTACTATACAGTAGTGTCATAACTTATACGGTTTCAATATATAGAACAAATATATTACAAAACAAATTTTTTCTGAACATTTTCAATGGAAATTAAGATCTCAAGACATAACGACCGTCGAATAAGTTAGATCCTACTGTATAAACAAAACACTTCCTCACCAAATGATTCTTTGAATCTCTACTAAGTCCGGCCAATAAAACCTTTTGGTCATGAATATATAAATAGTGATCATATTAATAAGCATGAACCATACAGATTCTAAAGCTAGATGCCACTGACTCCTAACATTCACTTCTAATTTCGAAAACAAATAAGGAATAATAAAATATCTAAATTCTAGTAATTGTTGAGGAACCAGACAAAGGCTTATGCAGAGCCAAAACTGAGTCCGCTTATGAATATTAATATCATAGGTAATCGAAAACATAGAAAACATATAAAAAGGGATGAGGAGATACTTCATAACATAGTGTCTTTCATAAACTTTTTTCCATAAATAAAAAGAATAATGCCGATTGTCAGCTAGCAAATATGGATGAGTCATAGTATTAAAATATACAACCAATACACACATGCAAAATGCTAAAAGAGTGAGTGTTTTATGACTACAGATTTGATTTAAAAAGTCCTTTAAATATCGGAGATGGTAAGGAAGTCCTAAGATTAATGAAATAAATGAAAAATAAAAAATTTGACAGATATGGATGACAGGAGTGTGAGCATTTTTATCTCCAACAACTATACCTTTATTAACTATAACAAAACCAAAGAACAAAAAGCAAACTAAAAAGTAAAACCGTGTATAATAATAAAATTGAGTCACATGTTGGCGCCATATATTCTCTTGCCACAGTTCTCTGAATACCTGTAAACAATTATTATACAAATTAATATGTTACAAACCTTAAAGTAACTCAAGTTCATCTTTCAAACACTTTATTCAGCAATCTGTTAGTTTAATATTTCTTTATAAAATTATAAACCAGTTAAAATGTTTAAAATTAGATCATTCTGTCAATTAAAAGATTAATGAAATATTTTTCTAAGCTATAATATAGGTTGTGTCATTGAAGGTAGATGCTAAAATTATTAACCCCCTGGAGATGGAGTGCCACTCTACTGATTTTACGATTGTGCCATTTATTTGTGGTTGTCTAAGACAAAAACAACCAGCCCTCACACAAAGTTACCAGATTCTTGCCAATGACAAAAATCTAAAATAGATTTCTAAATCTATAAGGGTCTCATAGGCATGTGTTATTAAGTGTTCCCCATAGATGTTCCATATCAAGCAAGTCAAAATCAGTGGACCATCTTATCCCTTTCAGTGTTAAATATCTCTTAAATTAAAACTTAACAAACAGCACTGACACGTAAAATAACTTTTTATAGTTACATAAAAATTTTAAATTATTAAACAGTTTTTAATAATGACAAATAGAAATCTACTACATTAAAGATAACTCTGAAATGTGCATTGTAATCTCCAACCTCTAACTAAATGTCGCATTAACTTCAGGCATTCATCCAACTTGGCCGGAAAAACTCTTTCATTATTGTCTCTTACTTCAGTTTGGGGTATGAATACATTTGAGGCTGTAACTGTTAAATGTCCCCTTAAAGCGCCGTAAACATAGTACCGAGCTTGTTGGTTTAGACTTAATTATCACTTGTGAGAACTTTGGTTCAACCATAAACCCTGTCCCATAGAATACATATGGAGGTTGTTTTCCAAATTTTGTATATATAGTATATTGTGAATCATATAGTTATCACATCTTTTTCTAAAAAGGGTCACAAATCAAAATGCTTGTTTTCTATATATTTTGCATTCATGATTGGACCATTTTTGAGTTCCATAGTGAATGATAGATACCTATAGGTTTTTATTTCTGCCCAAGTAAACTCCCCTTTTCATTAAATTTATCAGTGATCCAAGTGTCTGTCAGCTGACTGGAGTAGACTTTCTCGTTTATTTTTGAAGAGAAGCGTATCATTTTTTGACCAGCAAAGTTTATAAAGTGGTACTGTAGCATTGCATGATTTTTTACAGTTTTCTAACACATCTATGGACACAAATGCAGTATGTGGTCTGAGAATGTTTGTGGTATTAATTTTAATTTGCTGACAAGAGTTAACAACAGAGTCGAGACACCACAGATGGCACTGAGTCTACACATTTTTAAATATATGAGTGAATTCACTATTTTTATACCCCTTTTAGTTCTTCTTAATAATGGTATATTCCAATGCCCAAATAGTTTTAATAGTTAAGATTATTAAGAGTTCAAAATTGTATCCTTTGACCGTCTATTTATACTACTGATAAAATATGGAATTTTAGCGATTAAATTTGGTACAATATGTAATTCAGTGAAACTCTAGTTTTTCTACGATTATCTAAGTTTACAAATTGGAAATAATTTTTCCAAATAATATAATAGTTTCAAGTAAAAAATATATTTGATTGGCTTATCCAACCTATTATCACTTGCACCAACCAGCATCCTTTCACTGCTTGTTGTTATACAATCTCACTCAAAATCAGAGGAAGGACTCCAAATGAAGACGCGGTTGAGGAAGGAAGAGGGTGCGATGCGTGCTCTGCTGAATATTTGTGGATGTCTATGTATGTAAATGTTTTTTTTTTTTCTGAGAGCGCTATCAAAATTAATGTTTATTATAATAAATTATAGTTATGAAAGTCTGCGTAGTGTTTGGTCCCGGTTTTAAAATTAACAGATTAGTTGTAGATAACTAAATTTTGGATTAAGGTTTAAATGGTTCAGTCAATAAAAAGGTACATTGTATAAGATTTTTTTTTAAGTTGAAATAAAGATCTTAAAAGAATAACACTAAGGTATGTTGACCGGTGCAATGGGATTGTTGCATTGAATACGTGCACCACAGGCGACGTAGACCCATGAGTCCACTTCACGGGTTTGTGGGCAAACCTCGTATGAGGTTCGTCATCAGGAAGGGGAGGAGAAAAAAAATAAAAAAATTCTATAGCCTCGGCTAATATGAAATAGACAAAATTAGAAAACAAACTATTATTTTTATAAATGTCCTTTCACTCCTTATGAATAAGAAAGTAAGATTTTAGCCAAGGGATTATCATTGTAATAAATAATGAAATATTATGAATGATTATTAGACTTAAAAACTAATTACATTAGAATATACACTATATATATATATATATATATGTATATATAAGTTAAAGTCAGAGGTAGCTTTGTATTGTAAACTAACTCCCGTATATGTCAGATTACAAAGAGAAATAAAGACAGTCTATTTCGAGCGGTCTTATCGCAGGCGGGAGACAAAGGAGACCAACCAGTAGCGTATGCCAGTAGACGCCTAACGGAGGCAGAAAGCCAATACAGCGCACTAGAATGGGAGTTGCTAGGAATCGTCTGGGCAATTGACCATTTTCGGCCCTATGTATTCGGGAGAAGATTCTGAGTCCACACGGATCACCGTCCGTTACAATAGGTAGGGAAACTGAAGGAGTCATCGGCTAGGGTCACGAGGTGGAAGGAATTCCTTAGCCAGTACAACATGGAGATTGTATATAAGCCCAGCAAGGAAAACGTTGCGGACTGGCTGTCACGGGCGATAACAGTCAACGTCATAGAACCAGAACAAGGGGAATCATCCAGAGATGACCGGCAGTTCGTTCACCAACCTCAGTTTGTCTACTCGTTATTCTGCTGAGTTAAAATGCGTCAGTTTGCATTACTGTTTCTTCTAGCTTTCGTCGTTCAGATATATGCATTAGATGAAGAAAAATGTTACATGTCAGTTGAACAGCACTGCAGTACTAAGCCGCTTGATAACAAATTTTTCCCCTGCTCTGCCTTGTTCTCGGGTGTTCATTCAGCTATGGATGAAATTCAAAGCTATGTACTAGAACATCTTTTGAACAGTTATCAGTACTTACTCATGTCTGCAAATTTTGCTAATTATGAAAAGCAACGAGAAGATTTTTCCAAGCTATTCAAGAAACTGTCTGATGATACATGGGACGATGCTATAGATCTCATTAAATTTATGACAAAGAGAGGAGGTTCCATGAATTTCACTAAAAGTTTGCTTCAGTCCGCTATTCATAAGCCGACCACACCTGAGACATTAGAAATTACTGAACCTCAAAGCCTGTCATTAACCCTCGGCATGTATTAAGTTCTTGCGAACAAAGCTCACAAAATTCACGGTCTGGTGACAAAGAGATCTCATAACAATCAGGAAGTTCATGATGCCGATGTCATTTCTTACATAGAAAATAAGTTTGTATCAAAACATACAGATATCATTAGAGAATTAACAGGCCATTCGAATGATCTCATGAATCTTATCAAGGCAGCAAAAACCTCAAAGAAAGACGTAACCTCTTCTACTAATGAAGCTGGCCTTTCTATATATTTGTTTGATGATTACCTCAAAAATCTTTATTAAACGTAGATGAGCTACTATGCAAGGGAGTATTGTAAAAAATGTATTATGAAATGGAAATTCATGTTTGCATTTGGCAATACTTAACTTTTTATAAATATGCTTTTTAAACTATCCTGTAGTTATCATCAAGTATCAAGTTAAGTTTTAATGAAGTTGCAATTGTGATTATAGTAGTAATGTTTAGAGTTTGTTTCATTTTCGACTAAACATTTGGTGTGATTTTTATAAAATAAGCTATTAAGTTTTATATACATAATTGTGTGATTGTAATAGAAAATGTTAAGTTCCCGACGGATGGTCGGGAACTGGCAGGGGGGAGGTAGCTTTGTATTGTAAACTAATGCAATCATGGGACGTAAACATCCCATGATCCTGTATATGTCAGATTACAAAGAGAAATAAAGACAGTCTATTTCAAGAACTGAAGTTAGTCTTACGTTCCCATTTTCCTTCTCTTCATCACATTCTACCCGGTGGCGAATAACTTATATATATATACACATATAAGACTAAAAATAAGGTACATTATCTTCTTATAAAATATATAGCAGTTCTGAAAAATATGTATTTTATTAGTTCAAAAGCTTACAAGGCTGAATTCTCACCTCGATAGTATTCATAAAATCATTAGCTGATACCCGCCTCCTTAGCAACAACCTCAGTGGTGTGCGAAAAAAAACGTCCATGATAAGATATACAACCCATATCACATTGGTTTGTCGAACAAACACTGCTAGCATACCTAAAATTGTACAAATGTTACAATGATACTAATATTTAAAACATTTTATAGAACCAGTTGAATTATCTCATAACAATGTTCAAGGGATATAGGGAATCAGATCGTTGAACATGCACTTTGTTGTATCCGGATTTAATAAAAAGTGTAATAGTCATGTAAATACACATACTACAATAATGTAAATATGCACTTAAATAAAGAAATGGTTAGGATTAAAGCAAAAGGCAAGTTATAAATATTTAATGATTTATTTATGTAAACACAAAGGTCCCATCCTGTCCAACTGCCTTACACACTATGTATATAAAATTTGTAGCATTAATCCAAATGGTAATTAAACCTATTTTGGCCAGAATAAACAGTAAATTTATAAGCAAATCTACCAACATGAAAAAGAGATTATAGTCAACAAAACTGACATATCCGCCATCCCTCAACATTCAATAAAACCGAACCTCCTAAACCCAATTCATTGATAATTAAACAAATGACACTCACAGACTTATATCATAAACACTGTACATTGACTTACAATTCTTCTTACATTTTAGCAAAGACCTCAGTAACACATGGCGGTGGTTCAGAGCCTGCATGTATACGGCTATCCTCTACCGATCATTTCAGCTCTTTGATATGCTGCATTCCCTTTGCTCTGTATAACACCATCCTTCTACATGATCCAACCAATGTTTTCTTGGGTGTCCTCTGGGTCATCTTTAGACTTAGCTTCCATTACATACTTCGGGAGCCTGTGTACTGGCAGTCTCTAGACGTGACCAAATCGTTTAAGTAAACAGTATTTATTAAGGCCTGCAAGGGCCCCTGATTTACCTCGTGCACAATCTACGTTTTTTAACTACTCTTCGAAGAAACTTCATCTCCCTTCAATCCTGCCTCTTTATTCTAGGCCAAGATTCTGCTCCGAAGGTTAAAACCAGTAAGTAGATTTGTTTGTAGATGGCTATAATCTGTCTTGGTTTTAATCTCTATTTTCCCGATTATTGGATATCTCAATTGGAAATACATCTGGTTAGCTTTATGTATTCTGTTGCTAACCTTTGGATGGATTCTGCTATTTTCCACAATTCTGACCACAAGGTATTCAAATGAGTTAACTCTTTCTAGAACTTCTTCAAATTGAGGCATAGTTGTTTCTTGGGTTCCTAGAGACTGCGTTAACTTTTGTTTTAGACAAGTTGAGAGTCCCCAGGTAGCGCCCGGGCCATGTGTTAAGGCCAGAATATATATTAAAAAAAAAAAAAAAGATTCTTTTAGTCATATAATATAAAAATTCTGTTTGATTGGAATTAAGCACCAAAGTACACTTGGCTTATTTTGGGTCGGGGAACGCCCCTTATCCGTTTGGAGGTAGTATAGAAGTGGTGCCTGAACAGCGTGGTCGCGGGGAGAGATTGCGAGCCTTCTCATCTCAGATCTCACTCATTCGCCTTGGAACTTATAGATCTAGTGAACCAGCCACTAGCTGACTTTGATCTGCCAACCTCATCCACTGATGACAGATCTTCTGTTAAGAATGCCACCCAGCGGGTGCCTAACAACCATCACTCTCCTACACATAAATGCGTGAATATATTAATATTTATGGGTTTTACATTTCCACACAATTTCACATTTGTGTATTTTTATTCAAAAGTTCAAATTGTTTTATTCATTAGTTTAGATTATATAATTGTTTTTAGACTTTTTTGTTGATTTAGGTTACAGAGTATTAGTTTTTTTTTTTCATTAGTAAATGTATTGATTTTTTTTCAGCAGTAATTTTTTTTTTATTTATTTTATATTATTTATGCTACCAGAACCAACCTGTTTATAGGTTTCATTTAAAGGTACTCATTCTTCACAGATATCTTGGTGCAAACATTATGCGTCAATGCCATCTTGAAATGTCACAGGTCCTTACTGCCTCCTTCACATTATTTCATAAACTTTTAAAGGCCATGCCTAATTTCTAAAGAATATCTGCATTTAAGGACAGATAATTTTTGGCTGGCCTAATTAGATGTAACCGTGTTTGAAGTTGTCTGGAGTTCTGCTGGGGATCTACCACTAGCCAGTGGAGTGGTTTGATATTTGAATAGGAATAAATTAAATTTTTGTTTTAGAATTCCTGGATCGTCTACCATAGCTTTGAGGTTTTGTTTTAAGTTTTGACCAGACCATTCGGCTAACCCACTTGTAGTAGCAGGATAATTCCCACAGAAGCATTGGGAAATACTGTCATTTTGCAATAATAAAAAAAATCATCTGATTTTAAAATAGTAGCATTGTCTGAAACTAACATAATAGGCAATCCATTTCTTGAAATATTTTTTCTAAACCATTTATTGTAGAATTTGAGGTTGGTGGTTTAGGTGACATAGCAATTTAAATATCTACCCTTTCAGTTTAAGCGTCAAGCACAAAACAAATTCATTTTTAAAGGGGCCAGCATAGTCAATATGCGTTTTTTTATTCGTAATAATAATAAATACAACAGTTCTTATTATTAATATATTTGATCACTTTTTAGCCAAAATATATAACAATACCCAAAAGGTAATACTCAATGTTACCAACAAGGCAACATATCTAAACATCCTTCTCTTCAAGAAATATAATCAAGGGACCTATTGCAACAATAGTTACAGCAATATTAGTACAAAATCAAATATTACAATTTATCGAGAAGCTGTACAAACAATGCATTCAAAATGTTTAATCCACAGATTGTATCAACAACTAAATCAAGTTGTACATGCAACCTTTAAAACCTGATGCAGCTCTCAAACTTTACAACTTAATTAAGAAATTTAATCTTGTACTCCCAAATATCTCTTTAGGTGTGTTCACTAAACCCCCTGACCTGGTAACATAGTTACTTGAATCTTCATCACTAGACTCAACACTATGGCGCTTTGTTCTGGAATAGAATCTTGTTCATCATTAGTTGAGTCAGGTATATTATCATGGGGATTAATTAATTTTTTTAATTTTACCATGTTCTCATATTTTAGAGAACTTATTCTGTACCAAGACTTCATCGTTTACATCAAACATAGCAGCAAATTTTAATGGATTTATTGTAATATAACTCTTGTTTCATTTTATCAACTAAAATACAATCATTCACAATTTCAGGTTTAAGATCATTAATCCTGATAGGTAACTTTGTTCTAAGATTTCTACTTATAAGTAACTGTAAAGGAGAGTAACCCAGGCCTGCAACACTAGAATTTCTGTAATTCAGGAGGTGAAGATCAAAACCCTGATTATTATAGAGACATTTCTTAAGCAAGGACTTAACAATACCAACTGTTTTTTCTACAAGCCCAAGGATCTGAGGATAATTTGGGGTAGTTGTAATTATTTTAAATCCCCACTGTTTGGGAAATGTATCCAAATTGCTAGACAGAAGCGGATTATTATCAGCGACGATTTTGGGAATGCCAAATCTAGCAAATATTGGCTTAGTCACTTTTATTATGGACAGACTTGATTTATCTTCAATTTTTAAAACCTCGACCTATCTTCAGTAATAATCAACAACAAGAATATAATCTTTATTATATTCTGCAATATACATTGCTATTCTTTCTGTAACTTTGCCATGCCATTATGCAACAAGTACCCAGTTGTTTATGTCCACAGGAAGCTGTTGGACAGCAAGAAGTAAATTTTTTAAAACGCACAATTTTTGGACTTTGCATATAAAATATGTGATATTTTACAGGTTTAATAATTTTTTAAGAACTGTTATTTAGTTATATCCATATCGATGACACATTTATTCTCTAACATAAAATGTGGGATATACGGTTTAAAGTTATTTAATGCAAGTTTTCCTGTTGTAACAATCGCATGAGCATGCACACCTAATATAGTCTCTATTTTTATCCTATTACGTCCAGTTTTATCTGTAGTTAGAATATTATTATAAATATCAGAGCCCAGATTGAGGAGTAATTATCTGTTGTCAATGAATGAAGTCAGCTACTAAGGTCAATACTTTTTATCAGTACACAGTAGGGTCCTAAATCAGATTTTTCATAAAGTCAAAACGGATTATAGCTGAGGAAGGTTTTTTTGCTGTAGTAATGTATCTATTTGTCTTATGGTAATCAATATTACCTACTAATATGGCAATTTGATCACATTTTCCCAGTAAAAATATATTACTTTCATATGGATAACTGGATAGAAACATAAATCCATTTAAATTTTTATTCATAAGAGGAAATAATGTACTAGTAGCTCAGAACTGCAACGTCGCAGTAGCTGAAAATGCATGCAATGTTACATTGCACCTTTAAGTGATAACTTTTTTTTTTGTACCAGCTGAAAGAAAGAAATTCGTTTACACTTTTCGACTGTCTCCTATGAGAGGCCCAATCTGTCACAGGCCAGAGTATTCTCAGTTCTCATGTAATGTGGCAAGACCCCCCCCCCTTGGTCAGAAGTTTTCCAGACAATTAATAAAGAAGTGCCTAACTGATTAATAAATATTGTTAAAAATCTACCAGAGGGATCCTCGGAACCTCCAACAAATTGAGGGCTTCCTCTTGGCTTTTGGTGTGGAGAATTTCAACATTTAATAAATGAAATATTTACGATTCATGAGTAATTAATTTTAAATACTAACCTAAAAACGTTGCCTTCTTTAAACTTCCTTCCAAGTGATAGTCATACATCATGATCACTAAAAATGTGGACAGAGTGTCAGTGTAGTACAAAAAGTTGAAAAAATAGGATACAGGGAAAATCGATAAATTAAAGGTGACCCAGTACGCTTGTCTTGGAGAAAGGTGCTGAAAAAAAAAAAAAATCAAACATTGATCAAGAAATCAATCATAATACTTTAGAATATTCATTTTTAACTTAATATAGTGAAAACACCTTTTCCTGCCTACAGTACGTATTGTACAGTATATTACAAGAGGGAATTGATGAATTATGGATCCTTAGTTTATATTTCAGAAATTTTTAGGTTTATATTGCAGTAATCTCTTGTCACATGAGTATTTAAAAAACATAGTTTCGTGTATCCACTATTTGACCAAACAAAAATAGGAACTTTCAATTTAAATAAGCCCCACTGTAGCAGCTGCCGAGTACAGACCAGAAGTAATCCAATTTGAAACTATAAGTTTTATTTAATTAAGATATTTTTGATTATTTTAATTAGAGTGTATATTTCCTATTAAACTTATTCATGGTAGCGTAAATAATGACTAGCTAGTGCCCATAGCAGGGGAGGGGGCACAAATATATATATAGATACATAGAAGTCACACAAGCCGATGACAATCAATCCATGTGTTGTATTGTAGAAACAACACACATAAAAAAACAACAACTTGTAACTAGTCATAATTATTTATATAACTGTAATTTTCTATTTTATAATCAATTGAGAGATATTAATTAAGCTTCATTTTATTAAATAAATTTATTTTTGTAAAACTTGTATTATTTCTAACTTATTTTATTTGAGCTCAAATTAAAATCAGAATAATATGTCGTATATCTGAGATATATGCCATATTGAAAAAAATGTTATGAGAAATAATTTTATGGCCAGTGAGAAAATTAAGTTATTAAATAATGAAAATTAATTCTAAAATAAATAAACTGAAAGTGAATACAATAATGTTTCTAATAAAACAATAAAAATAAATAAGTATTACCTTTCTGCAAGACAAGTCTTTGAACGTTAATATTTGGTAAATCCCATATACACCGAGGATAGCAAAAATTAAGTTCAGCAGTCTCAAATAGTATGGTGAACATAACAAATTTAACGAAGAGCCAGTAGCCATTGAAAACAGATTTAAAATAGCACTGGTTATTAGATACAGGCCTGGCGGTGTTGTAATTTTAGGGTCATACTAAAAAAAAAATTAAGTTAAACTTAAAAAAACTATTACAATAAATATAAATAATAATCACAATAAAATTGTTGTCTTCCAACACCATTCTATTTGATATTACCGTTCAGACTATCATCTTCAGATGGTAGGCCGAACAAGAAAGTGGCTCGATAAAATCAATTTCATTGATTGATCTTGAAAACTGCATAGCACTTGGAGATTAAGAGTCAACTACCTTATTAATAGATTGCATTCGTACCATATTTACAAATTTACATTTACTTTTTCATTCAAACCATATTTACAATATACAGGGGAGAAAACTGGCCAGTGTCAGAACTCCCAGTGAATAA
Organism: Acanthosoma haemorrhoidale; assembly: GCA_930367205.1. NCBI lineage: Eukaryota > Metazoa > Arthropoda > Insecta > Hemiptera > Acanthosomatidae > Acanthosoma > Acanthosoma haemorrhoidale. The sequence goes on from OV884009.1 coordinate 14,489,743, forward strand.
ATATTTACAAAAGATCATGGGGCAGGTGACACTTGAAAGTGATCTTACTAGAGGATTTGGATGGTCAGATAATTTATGGTAGAACTTTAAGAAGTTTGCGGAACGTGACCTTGCTTAATGGGAATTTTAAGGATTATGGAGGGTTTTATTTGTGACCTTTTTGGTGCATTAACTGATGCTCTTAGGACTTGAGATTGGAAGCACTTGGCGTTTGAGGGCCATTGGGGCCGATCCCCATAGTTCAAGTCCATAAGTCCAGACTGGTTTTAGTCTGACTTTATATATGAGTATTTTGTTTTCTAGTGTGAGGTGGGATTTCTCGTTGAGCAGTCTATACAGTTACCCAAACCTTCTGATGAGTTCCTGTCTTTTAAGTCTCACATGAGGGTTCCAGGTTAAACTTTTGTCAAGGTGGAGTCCAAGGTATAACACTGTGTCTGATGTGGGAAGAGGAGTGGTGGGTAGGATCCGCGTTGTATGGTAAATGTAATGTTGGTACATTTTCCTTTTTGACTTTTATCCTTTATCGGTTGCACCACTGCTCAATGCTATATTGGGATGAAAAGACAGCTATGTCATCATGAAATGTCGCAAGAAAAGAGTCCACAGTGGTAGGAATGCTAGCAATATAGATGGTATAGAGAAGAGGGGCAAGAACACTTATTTGGGGAACTTCCAGCTTCGACTGGAAAGTGGTTTGAGAATTCAGAGCCACATTGGACTTTGGACAAGTCCTATAGAATTAATAATATCTGCGATGCCAAACCCAATCAAATGCCTGAGCCACACCAAAAAATCCACCAGGGCAGAAGTGCTTTCTCTCCAGGGCTGCAGAAATATGGCCGACTATGCGAAGTCTCTCCTGCACTGTGGGAAGTTAAAAGTGGAAGCCAAACTGATGTGTCCATAGAAGAATTATGGGTGTTCAAAATAAGAGGAAGGAGACATTTATTAAGGATCTCAGAAATTTTGGTGAGAAGACAAATAAGCTGGTAGAACGAAGGGCGATTAGGTGGTTTCCTGGGCTTGTGGAATAATATCATAATGGAAAATTTCCAAAGAAGAGGAAAGTGTGAGGTTCAAAGAATGCAGTTGAAGGGGGTGAATTGCTTTAGATGGGAGGGATAGAGTAATTGGCATAGAAAGAAATTCTTCAATGACAGATGCTTTAGATAGATTGTCAGGGTCCGGGTGGGGTTTAAATCTGTCGGAGAGGTAGCTTCCAAATTCATCGGATTTTTCTGTGTGACACAGCCTAAGACCCATCATCATGGTGAAGTAGGCGCTTTGTGTTTTTACATTTAAGGATTGTTGAAGCAGTCGACAGTGAAGATAGGTATGAATTCTATATGATTTATAGGATGAGGTAATTTCTATTATTCCAACTGCCCCTTAACCAGCTTGCAGAGTTGGTTTTAGGTGCGGCAGTCATGAGGGTGTCGGTCCTTTCCCAGCTGGCTTGAGATAGACTTTTGGATTGATTTAATTGTATTATATGTGTGAGCAGTGGGTTGCTGCTAGTAATATTGGGATTTAGATAGGATTTGGATGTCTGCTAGGCACATTACTAGATGGAAGTAAGGAACAGTGTTGTCGAAGTCTTGTGATGTTTTGAAGGATACTTTTAAATCAATGAAGTCGGCAAGTAACTTGCAGAAATGTTCTAAGTTAATGGGGCCTCTGATAAAAAAAGGAGGTGGTACTTTTGGGAAACAGGTAGGAGAGAGGCAAAGTAATACCAGGCTATAGTCAAAAGAAATATAATCAAGACATGTGATTGAGGAATGGAAGGATCTTAAGCCATAGTGTATAAAGAAGTCTAGAAGGTCAGGATTTCTATTATTTTCCTGAAAATATATGAAAATTTCCTTTAATAATTCATAAATTCTAAGGATATTAATTTCAATTCAGAGGGTAAGAAAAATCTTTTAACAATTAGTCAAAAGTGATAGTAAATGATAGCGATATAGTAGTAGTAGTAATGAAGCCTATTTTGATTGATCCAGTTTAAAATAGAACTTTATGTTTCTCAAAGACCCTAATACCTGACATTATTTCCAGACAACCCAATATTTCAGATTAAGGTTCTGTTTTTGTTAAGAAAACATTAGAGATATTAACACGAACGTGATTTCAATGATTTATGTTCAATGGCTCAAGAAATTAAAATTTGTGGAGCCAACAATAGAATTCACAAATTTAATGTCATTCTAGGCAATTTCAAAAGGTTTAATTATCCATATCACTGTTCTAGTTATAGTCTATTTACTATTATTTTTAATTATCGACAACGATGATCATTAATTATTGATTAAAATGGTTTAACAAGTATTTTTGATAAAATAAGCCAGGTTGTTTTTTCACGATCATTTGGAAAGAAACTTAGGCTGAGTCTTACAAGAATCTCTCAAATAATATTTCTTTAGTTTCTCCATAAATACACACATATTTAGATAATATAATTTAATTCATCATCAATATACACAAAATGGTAAATATAAGAACAATTTTTAAATCAAAACAAAATTATGAGACTACCCATTCTCAGATCTACTAATACTAACTGAGGTAGGACTCCTAAATAATAACATGATAAACACAAGTAAATAAATGACAAATAATTCTTTGATAATGGAAAATCAAACTTGTAATGAGAAAAGTATACGAAATAACAGATGTCTGTTATTGTAAAGATGATCCGACATTTAACAGATGTGACGTTTCTTTAAAGCGTCTGATTTGTGAAAAGATTTATCATCAAGTTCGTAACATACAATTTTCTCATGCCCATACTATTTGATTACCCACAATCAAAAACTTATTTTTCATACCTTGAGATCTAACCGCCAATCAAATTCATAGTGCTATTATTATTATTGGAACTGCTAAATGTCAATTTATTTAGCTACCTGTATTTATAAATGGCCAATTTTATAAGTTGTAATTCATGTTTGTTTTTAATTAGGCAGACACACATACGTGTCAAAACATCACTGATGAAAGAAATGACTTATTTTCGCTTCTTATCTAAGCCAATTCGCACAGGTACATTGGCTCACCTCGAGTTCAGTAAGGCTAGCTATGAAGTCCCATTGTTTCATTGGAAAGAAATTCATATACAATCACATATGACAGGGTTTCATAAATAATAAGCCGTCTTAGATGATATATTTAATTAAACACATATTAACATATTAATAGCTACTATTAATCAACTAATATCCTTACCTCTGTATAATTTCCCTTGATCCAACTGATTGCTTGGGTTATATGAAATATTTCATCTATAAAAGGGGTAGTCTGTACTTTATTAATAAGTACAAAGGGGAGGAAAGACATCATAGCAAAACTTACTAGCAAGATGGAAAGGTAATATCGTTTTTGTTTCTCCTTTACATCCCATTTTTGCAAATCTGGAGGGCTTCCATACACAGAAAACATTTTGTTTGAATGATGCTAATTTTTGAATCGTACATGTACAAGCGTCACTACGAACGTTCGTAGAATGTTCGTTCGAATTTATTTAATCGATGTAAAAGCATAAAATTGTACATGAATTATTTTCGCGAATAACTTGATTAAAATAGGTCATATGTTAAAAATAGTGATTAGAATAATAAGCTTATTAAATTTCCTACGATTATGGTACTACTTATTCCTTACGTTTGTTTATTTATTTCCAAGAAAAAGGGAACATTGACTTTTTTTACAGATCCGCTAAATAACACCAGTGAATTCGTGAAAATATTCTTATGATACCTAAGCTGAGATATACTTTACAGCAATGGCTGAAAAGTGTTGCATTTGTCAAAATGATGTAGTGAGTGATGAGTGCCTTGCCAGTGAAAGGGGATAAAAACGCTAATTGATACCTGTATAAGAATAGATGGCAAAGATGGACATTTCAGAGATAAGAAAAGTCTTATAATACATATTAATTGCAGAAAACGCTAAACTAGACCTCAAACTATTGCAAGTTATTTAAATAAAGCTCGATCCCCACAGCTACCTTCTACATCAGCTTCCATCCCCGGTTTAAGATAATCACAAACTCAGTTCGATTTAAAAAGTAAATGATTATTTTGCGCTGAAACTATTGATCTCAAAAGAGTTTTATGCAAAAATGACAAAATAAAACCATCAGTAAGCGTCGACATGTATTCGCAGTTCGATCATTTGAATTTGAGTCAGTTATGAAACGAACGAGAGAAAGAAATGACGAATGGGGGCGTACAATAGAAATAAGTATAAGTAATATAGGAGAACTCCACGCAGCTAATCCTCGCGATAAAGGATTGTCATTAGAATTCCTTTTTATAACGTATTAAGACAGGTAGGTAGATCAAAAAAAGGTCACCCTGAGGATGGATCAGTTTCTAAAGCAATGAAGGAGATTTATAGATTCCTGAATACAAAAGATGACTGCCGATATTCAATAGAGGAATTGATGGAACAGGTTTCAGGTGAAAAATCCAACACTAGCTCCCATTAAAACAAAAATGTTGCGAAAGTATGGTGATCACATAATCTTCAGGAGCATCAGTACTCGAAAAACAGTTGTATGCTTTCGCGATATTGGTGAAAAAATTATTAACGACAGCTGATATCGTTCGATCACACAGGAATCTCATGGATGGTGATGATGAGAGGGGATCAGTTTCCTTAACCTCGGACTACCATCGCTCCGGTTTCTCCACCGTGCTGCTGCTGTGGTCTAGAATGTCCTGCTGGAGATATTTTTGTCTTACGAGTACCAATAATAGGTCTATTTAACTGGCTTTTATCCTATTTTCAAATATGTATTCGGAATTTCTCCACCACCCTCTGTTTTTTTAATTTTTTAAAAAGATTTTCGTCCATTGTCAAGTAAAAGCTTTTAGAGTATTGCAAGTATGATGGAATCATATGAACTGACTCAGCACATATTCATTAGAACGATACCAGTTGTGAGATAGCAGTGAACGTGAATGTGTCGGTCGTGAACGAATGCAACTTGAAGAGCCAACATTCCAGAACAGGAGTGTTGGGTTTTCGATAAAGTACTTAACACAGTAACCGAGTACACTTTTATTCACGCCACGTTGCTTCACCTTCGACGCTAACTAATACACAACATACAACAACATTATGAAGGTTCCCTAGTGGTTACAAAGCAGGGTTACAACAGTTTCTCCCCCACAAAAAAAAATTCGAAACAAGTAACAAATTAAAATAAAAAGGTAAATAGAATATAGAAGAAAAAACTGTGTATTAGCTAGCTCACGGCTATTTGCTTTTGATGTTTCGAGTGCGATAGCTTTTTTTATGATATCCGTAAATTCACCTGTCTCACATTCTAAAATCTTTTCTCCAATATTATTATCGTTAATTCATCGAATAAACTGCGCTCTTAGGAAAATGTCTGCAGCGGACACTTTAAGTTTACATGTACATTCTATGTTAAAATCAAAATCAGAAAGGTCACGTCGTAGCGATGCGATATAATCAGAAATTGTCTCATTTTCTTTTTGGTAAGTGGATAAAAAATGGTGTTGGGCGACTAAAGAATTTCGGGTAGGTGCTAAATGTTGTTCGAGGACCTTTATTAATTCTTCATAACTGAGATCTGCCGGTGTTTTGGGAGCAACAAGAGCTGCCAGTGTGTTATAATTAGGTGACCCCATAGAATTTAAGAGCAATTGAGCACATTTTACTTTATCCGCAAAAAATTCCTTCATTGGTAGATAATTTTAAAACCGCTGTTTTGTAAAATTTGAAATTCTCTTCCTTATGATTTCGAAAGGAGGAACGTTAGATACATTTGTAACCGATGGTCGAAAGTCTTGGCTAGAACGACATAGACCCCAACAAGCCCCATTGCAAAAACTGACCATGAACCCCAAAGGGAAATAACTGCACATAGCTGCATAATAGAAACATTACAAATTTAACTTTGATTATTGAATAATAAATAAAATATAAACAAACAATTTTGATATTTAAAGTATTATTTATTAAGATAACTTTTGTTTTAAAATACAAAAACACAATATATTACTTTTTTTCAATGAGATGGGTAAACTTAATGATTAGCCCGAGATTATTTTGTGAATAACATTCGTAAGTCTCCTCGAGCACTAATTTCCAGTATTCTTTTTTTCGCGATGAGGCTTTTAACTGCACTAACTCCACGTTCTACTTAATAGGAAGACGAAAAAGTAATCAACAGCTTCAGTAGAGTAACCCAAAATCCGTGGTACAAAACTGGTATATGTTTTTGTAACCAGAGTTTGTGGTATCATTCTTCAAACATTGGTTTCAGTTCCTAATTTGAGGACAGTTCAAGGAATCGCTCCTGTATTAGTTTTGATTCATCTGAGTTTGTTGGTCTACTTGAAAAAGGGTCCAACTCACAGTAAAGATATACTGTCTTTATATATCATTAATATTATATTACTTTATATATATATATATATATATATATATATATATATATATATATATATATAAGTTAAGCTCCGGGCAGCATCAGTACTCAACCTTAATCCCCGAACGTCGGGATGTAAACATCCCGAATGTAAATATACAGGGTTATAGACTCGAAATAAACAGTCTAGTTCTAGCTTTCAAGCGTGTTGTTTCTCTGTACCTTTTTTCCCTTTGTTTTTTAATTCTAAAGCCGGTAAGCATTAACTGGTGCCGAAACCCGGGAACTCGTGGTGTGGAAAGAAAAGTAAGCGACGTCTGTTCGATTTTTTTTTTTTTTTTTCTCTTCTCCTTTTTGCCGTGTTAAATAAAAAATTGAAGAAAGAATGGCGGAAGGAGGCGTGCTACGACCACCTGTTCTGAACGTAGCGGATGACGCGGAACATGTAGCAACGAGAAGGTTGGGCGTTTTGCCAGAAGCTCATGCTACCGCTCTTGCGTTGATGAGAGTGAAAGCAATGAACACTCAAGATCTGAGAAATGCAATTTCAGAGCTGGAATGGTTCACTGGCGAATTAGGAGAACTCAACTACTTTCTGAAGGGAGGAGATCGCCTCACTGCCTTAATCCTAGCAAAATCGGAGGAAAATCTTCTGGACCCCAGGGATGCAGAGTCACTAAGAGCGGCCCTGATATGTCGGGTCAAGAGAAGGATTCTCAACCAGATCCAAGCGGATGAGGAGAAGTCGTGGGAAACGGTGAAGATGCGGCTAAAGAAAGCATATCGAGGAGGGCGATGGACGCCCGAAGAAGAAATTTTCCAGATGTTCCGGGAAACAAAATCATCAAGGCAGAGTAGCGGCCAATATGCCGCAGTTCTTCTAACCCGTTATAATCAAATAATGGAGAAAAAGAGAGAGACAATGAGCATCGAAGAGGTAGAGGGCAGAATGGGATTTCTGTCTACTATACTGAAGGTACAGTTGGCGAAGGAAACAGGGAGAAAAGAGGTATTCCCTAATGAGCGCTCATTCCTCGAATGTGCCCAAGTCATGATTGACACCAGCGCCAGGGAGGAGGAATCGAGGATACAGGAGGATGAGGGAGAATGGAGCCGGATAGTGTACAGGAGAACCATGGTCCCTAAATCAAATTGGAAAAAAGTCGAAACACCAACCGGTAGGGACAGGGGAGCGGCAGGCGAAAGGATGTTCAGGGCGGCGAGACCCAGGTACGGACCCCGCAGAGAAGAGAGAAAATGCCATGGGTGCGGGAAGACGAGTCATTTAGTGGCACAGTGCCCCCGCACAAAATGTTTCGAGTGCAGTGAGGAGGGGCATATTGCTAGGCATTGCCCTTACGTGTATCGATGTTCATAGGGCAGAACCCATGGAAGTGAATACGCAAACGATGCGGGAAAGAAGAAATATATCACCCAGGGGTAATGGATCTTCAGCTGAGGAATCTTCAGGAGCGTCAGGAACGTCGGAAACGGAAGAAGACCCGGCTCGCGACAGGAGCCGAGAGCATGAGCGAAAGAAGACTACTTCGAGAAGATGGGAGTGGCGTGTGGCAGCCTGAGGAGGGTGGCAGCAGAGTGGCGACCGCACCCTAAAGTGTAATACAGTGAGAGGGATACTGTGCGAGTTGCCAATAATCAGAGTCGAGGGGGGAGAGAGGTGCTTGGTGGATACAGGAAGCACCAATACCATAATGTCACGCGGTGCGTTGGAGCGGCTATATGGCAGAGAGAGGGCACTCCAGGTCAAGGTATGTAAGTGCAAGTTCATTACCCTGGGCGGGCCCTGTAAGTAGCGGGAGAGGCGGTCGTGAATTTAGAGAAATGGGCGAAAAAAAAGGGCGATATTAACGTACATATTGTGGAGTACATGCCGCGCGAGTATGAAATAATAGTGGGGTGTGACTTATTGGGTCGGGTAGGCGCGCTTGTAGAGAACAAGGGAAAGGAGTGGCGGATCAAGTTGGGGGGGGGGGGTTACTTATCAATGTCTGGGGACCGTAAGAGGTGGGAATGCGCGGATAGGGGCAGTCAAGAAAGTTGTGGACTGGAGGGAAAGCTTACGTAGGGAGTTCGGAGATATTTTTTACGTGGAGGGTGATATGCTTGGGGCAACGGGGAAGACAGTACATGAAATCCCATTAAAATCTGACCGAATAACGTACGTGAAGGAGAGACGATATCCGCAGGCACTCCGCCAACATATCCGGGCAGAAATCGACAGCTTAAGACGACAGGGTATAATCGTTGATAGCACATCCCCTTATAATAGTCCTCTGTGGGCAGTACGAAAGAAGAGTAAACCGGGAGAGGAGGGGGAGAGATATAGAGTCGTCGTCGATTTTAGAAAATTAAATGAAAACACAACGGATGAGAAGTATCCGATTCCCCGTTTTGAGGACATTCTTGACAGACTGAATGGAGCCACAATCTTTAGCACTTTGGATTTGAAAGCAGGGTACCATCAAATCAAAATGAGCGCTACCGATCAACACAAAACAGTGTTTACTTTCGAGAGGGGGCACTATGAGTTCACTCGGATGCCATTTGGTTTGAAGAACGCTCCGATTACTTTCCAGAGATTGATGGACGAAATCCTCAGGGGGATAGACGAGGCGGTATGCCAGATTTATATGGACGATCTGTTGATCTTCAGCCGAACAGAATCCGAACACATCGAAGATCTCCGGAGGGTATTTCGACGTTTGCGTGAATTCGGGTTAAAATTGTCGATGGAAAAATCATCGCTGGGAGAGGATCGGATCAACTTCTTAGGGCATACCATCTCGAGGGAGGGAGTCCAGCCGGATTCTGCAAAAGTCGACGCAATTCGAAAGATAGCGGTGCCGAAAGACGTCAAGGGCATTCGGCGACTTTTAGGTACGCTAAATTACTATCGGCGTTTTGTGCCAGACATGGCAGAGTATCTCGTACCCATCAGTAACCTGCTGTGGAACGGGGCGCGGATAGCGATTACACCTATTATGGAGCAAAACCTTCGAAAATGCATGGCTCGACTGCAAGAGGAACCAATCCTGGCGTTTCCCGATTTTGAGAAGCTATTTACTATCACCACCGACGCAAGTGAGTATGCATTGGGAGCGGTGCTGTCGCAGGAGGGAGATGGGGGGGAACGACCAGTGGCGTACGCGAGTCGAAGACTGACCGACACGGAGGCGCGGTACAGTGCCCTCGAGCGTGAACTTCTTGGCATCATATGGGCTATTGATCATTTTCGTCCATACGTCTTCGGGCGGAGATTCAGAGTACATACGGACCACAGACTTCTTCAATGGGTGGGGAAGCTTAAGGAATCATCCGCCAGGGTGACACGCTGGAAGGAATTTTTGTCCCAATACAACCTGGAAATTGTATACAAACCAGGGTAGGACAATGTAGTGGCGGACTGGCTATCTCGAGCAATTACCGGAAATGCAGTCGAGGAAGGGGAAACGTCCGGGGATCACAGACAATTTATCCAGGAATGGGTGCCCGGGGAAGATGGAAGTCGCGGTACGTGGGACGATAGCGATGGGAGCGAACACCAAGAAGCGGAAGAATCTGCCGGAGAACGTCCGGTGGAAATGGAGACGATCGAGGGTATCATTAACGATAAACGGCGACAAATTATTTGGAAGACGCAAACGACCGGCCTGATGCGAGCTACTCATGAAAACTATGGCAAGAATAGTATTACGACAATCTGGTCCCAACCGGGTGTCAAGGGTGACCAAATTTGCCAGGCATTGAAAGATGCATCCAGACCAGGGAAGACCTACCATCTATTTGTCGGCAACGCGACAGTGTGGGATCTGATCAAGAAATTATGGAGAACAGAACAACTGGGTATTGATCGATCGTTTGTTCGTTGTCTGTCTATGGTCCAGACACTGCGTGATGAGGAACGGCAGCGGGAAGTAACGCTTGCCTACCATCAAGGGAAGACGAACCACCGCGGTGCGCCGGAGACTTTGCAAGCATTACAGCGACGGTACTTCTGGTGGGATATGAAAAAGACGATCCAAGAGATTTTAGGAACGTGCGATATATGTCTTAAGACTAAATATGATCGACACCCACCACAGGGACAACAGGAGGAAACACCCACAGCAGAGACGCCACTGAGTGAACTACAGATTGACACGTTCACTTGGAAGGGATATAAGTAGGTTACGACAATAGATACCTTCAGTAAGGTAGCTGTGGCGTATGCTGTAAAAGACAAATCATCCAACGCAGTCTTACAGGCATTACGAACGTGGTTCCAGTTTTATGGGGTACCGGACCGAATCTCGTCGGATGGGGGTAGGGAGTTCGATAATGCAAACGTTCAGACGGAGATGAAAAATCTTGATATCGTGTGGCATCTCAACACCCCAGGACATCCTAAGAGTCGCGGAGGCATTGAAAGGTTGCACAGTACCTTGAGTGACCACCTGTGGGTGTATCAGGTAGAAAAGGGTCTACAGGCGAACGAGGCAATGCCGAAGGCAGTGGCGGCATACAATCATTCCATCCACTCCACCACGGGGTTTACGCCGTTCGAGATCCTCTTCGGACTACGCGCGAGGCGCCAGAACGGGACAGAGACGGTGGAGGACGAGGGAATGGCGGAGCAAATGTTAAGTGCTCACTTAGAGCTCGGAAAACTTTGGGGCAAAGTTCGTGACAAAATCGTGAGGGAGAAGGTCAAGAGAGTTGCTCGGGTAAACCTCAAAGTCCGGGGTCGAATGGGGGACCTTAAAATTGGGACGATTGTATATCGTAAAATTGGCTCTAATCGGAGCAAAGAGTCGGTCAGATACGAGGGTCCATTCAAGGTGGTGGTGATCAGGGAGCATAACATCGTCACCATCGAGAGTACAAGACCTCCGACGAAACGGAGGACCGTCCACGTCGAACAGTTAAAACTCCCACCAGGGGGGGAGGGTGCAGGCCATGAGTGAGTTGGAGTGTCCTCGCTTCTGCACGTAGCCAAATTTGGTATGGTATACATACGTACACTTTGTACCATTTGTAGAAGATTTTTTTTTTGTAATTCCTTTTATTGTTTTTTTAGAATGTACACAGGCTGTGTAGAAATATCGACTTTGCGTAGCGTGTAAGATGCCATTGTTTTCTGGAAGTAATGAGCCATGTAATTTTTTTTTGTTTTTTTTTAATTTTTTCACTAGTGGCTGCAGTGTTAGAGGCAGGGTTTTATTTGGACTATAAGTGTCTTATAAATACGACCGAATGTAAGGGATTACAGGTTGTGTACTGTTTGGGCTGGCCTTCGCTCCCTTAGTACGATTAGGAGAGTGATCGTAATATCGCCTAAGTCGTCCTCAATTTAGACTTAGACTTCATAGTTTACGAGGAGATGTGCGTAAACTGGCAGGGGGGAGTTAAGCTCCGGGCAGCATCAGTACTCAACCTTACTCCCCGAACGTCGGGATGTAAACATCCCGAATGTAAATATACAGGTTTATAGACTCGAAATAAACAGTCTAGTTCTAGCTTTCAAGCGTGTTGTTTCTCTGTACCTTTTTTCCCTTTGTTTTTTAATTCTAAAGCCGGTAAGCATTAACTTATATATATATATAAGTTAAGTCCAGGCGCCGCTAGTGCCCACCCTTAATCCCCAAACATATGTTATCTGTATGTATGTATGTATATGTTTACAGGTAATACCGATAGATAGAGGTATCTTGGAATAAATAAAGCAGTCTTGTTACAACGTTCTACGTGTTCTTATTACCAACCTTTCTTAGCTTTTAATTCAATAAACATTAACTGGTGCCGAAACCCGGGAACCGTGGAGAAAGAGAGTTATCGAGTGCGAGCATAATTTTTTTTTTTTGTTTTTTTTTTCTTCTATAAGCGAAAGAGAGAAGATGACTGAAGGAGGAGTTTTGAGACAGCCCGTCTTGAATCTTGTAGAGGCAGCAGATATTAGAAGTATGGGAACTATGCCAGAAGTTCATGCCACGGCGCTCGCGCTGATGAGGGTAAAAGCGATGAATACCCAGGATCTGAGGAAGGCTGTTTCGGAGCTGGAGAGATCCACTGGGGAACTGGGTGAGCTGAACCATTTTCTAAAAGGAGGAGACCGTCTCACAGCTTTACTTGGAGCTAAAGTAGAAGAAAATTTAATAGATCCCAGAGACGCAGAATCGTTGAAGGCGGCCCTGATATGTCGGGTCAAGAGAAGTATACTGAACCGAATTCAGGCAGATGAAGAAACCCCGTGGGAAGTAACAAAGATAAGATTGAAGAAGACGTACGGAAGAGGACGATGGACTCCCGAGGAGGACATATTCCAAATGTTTAGGGAGACGAAGTCCCAAAGACAAAGTAACGGGCAATATGCTGCGGAGTTAGTAGTCCGTTTCAATAAGATAACGGAGAAGATGAGAGAGTCGATTAGCGTAGAAGAGGTGGAGGGTAGAATGGGATTCTTATCCACAATTCTAAAGGTGCAACTGGCCAAGGAGACAGGAAGAAAGGAAGGATTCTCTGATGAGCGCTCGTTCTCGGAGTGTGCACAATCTATGATCGACGCTAGTCCCAAGGAGGAAGAAGTGAGGGTGCAAGACGTCAACAATGAGTGGAGCCGAGTTGCATACAAAAGAATCCGGACCTAGAAACCAACGTGGAGGAGACCAGAAACGTCCGTTATCGGCAGAGACAAGGGAACGGCAGGAGAAAGGAGATTCAGAAGACGAGACCGAGGTATGCCCCGCCCAGGGAAGAAAGAAAATGCCACGGATGTAGGAAGGCAGGACATTTAGTGGCACAGTGTCCTCGCACGAAATGTTTTGAGTGTGGTGAGGAAGGACACATCGCGAGGCATTGCCCGTATATCTTCCGGAGGAAAGAATACCAACGACCAGAACCGGTGGAGGTAAACACTCAAGAAGTAAGAGAGAGACGGAGCATGACACATGGGGAGTGTGGATCATCAGAAGATGAGTCATCAGGGACTTCGGGAACTGAAGGAGAAGAAGTGAGGCGCAGCAGAAACAGGAGACAGACAGGGCAGAAGGTCGAGTCACGCAGATGGGAGCAACGTGATGAAGCCTGAGGAGCGTGTCGGCAGAGAGGCGACCGTATCCTGAGATGTAATGCAATTTGGGAGAGGATGTGTGCGTTGCCAATAATTAGGGTCAAAGGAGGAGAGATGTGTCTGGTGGACACGGGAAGCACCAACACCATCATGTCCCGTGGAGCGCTGGAGAGGCTGTATGGCGGAGAGAGGGCACTCCAGATCCAGGTATGTAATTGTAGTTTAATCACCCTGGGAGGCCCTTGCGAGGTAGTGGGAGAGTTAGTCATAGGGCTAAATAGGTGGGCGAAGAAAGGGGGAGATCTAAAAATACATATCGTAGGAAACATGCCGCGGGAGTACCAGGTGATAGTTGGGTGCGACATGTTGGGGAAGGTAGGCGCGCGTGTGGAGAATATCGGGGAAAAATGGAACATTAAGTTGGGGAAAGTGGAATATAAATGTCAAGGGACTATATGGGACGGAAGAGCACGGATAGGGGTGGTTAATAAAATAAAGGGCTAGAGGGGAGGCCTACAGAGGGAGTTTGAGGATATTTTTTACGTAGAGGGAGCCACGCTAGGAGCAACTGGGAAGACGGTCCACGAGATCAAGTTAAAGAAAGAACGCGTGACATACGTGAAAGAGAGACGGTATCCGCAGGCGCTACGTAGGCATATTAGAGAGGAGCTTGAGAGTCTCGAACGGTAAGGGATTATAATTAATAGCACTTCGCCATATAACAGTCCTCTATGGGCAGTGAGTAAGAAAAATGGACCTGGGGACGAGGCGGAGAAATACAGGGTAGTTATCGATTATCGGAAGTTAAACGAGAACACGACGGACGAGAAGTATCCTATTCCCCGATTTGAGGACATATTAGACAGATTGAACCTGGTGACAATATTTAGTACCCTAGATCTAGAGAGAGAGAGAACAACAATTTATTAAGATAAAATTACAATCTGCCTTTTATTAGGCAATGAGTAATTGAGATAAGTGTCATCATTCATACCATATTTACAATTCATCATTCACTCGCTCATTCATACAATATTTACAAACAGCCTAGAGGCCCCCCAAGTCCACATGGTTGTCACCTCCCTCGCATGCGAAGGAGGAAGCGCTGTCTTGGGGACTCCCCCACTTCAGCCACGTCACTGGAAAAGAGCAAGCGGAGGCTGACCAAGAGCGCGAGAGCCACAGTCGCTCAGGACATGATTGGAGAAACTGGCCATTGCAAGGACTCCCACTGTCACTTATTTATAGCAGGTCACGAGGTCACTGCCGTTTAAGTCTCCGAGGAGGATTATAGGGATGAGTGGTGCAGTGCAATGACTGTGCTAGGGAATTAGGGTGGTTGGATAGGTTACCATGGATTTTAATGAACTTGGAAGGGATGAGTTCAAGAATATAGGGTATATTCAGATCATTGTGAAGGGTTTTGTTGCTGACGTAATAAGGGGCATTTACTATTGTCCTTAGGACTTTTGATTGAAAGGATTGGATGCGCTTGATGTTCGACTTTTTTGCTGTCCCCCATAGCTCTATTCCGTATGTCCAGATTGGCTTAAGTATATAACCTTGTAAATAAGTAGTTTGTTTTCTATTGAGAGGTGGGATGTCCTTCGAAGTAGTCTGTACAGTTGTCCAAAGCGTCTGTTTAGTTCTTGTCTTTTTAGTCTCGTGTGTGGGTTCCATGTCAGTCTTTTGTCGAGATGGAAGCCTAAATACCGTACTGTCTCAGACACAGGGAGAGGAATTGAATTTAAAAAGACTGGCAGACAGGACTTGCGGCAGAGGGTAAAGGTTATGTGGGAACATTTTCCTTCGTTGACTTTGATTCGCCATTGGTTGCACCAATACTCGATCTCGTCAAGGTGTTTTTGAAGGTTTTGGGATGCTATATCTGGGTCTGGATGGGTTGACAGGACTGCAGTGTCGTCTGCGAATGTTGCCAAGAAGGTATTGGTAGTAGAGGGGACATCAGCAGAGTATAGATTATAGAGGATGGGACCCAGGACGCTGCCCTGTGGAACTCCTGCTTTAATGGGATAGTAGTTAGAATATTCCAAACCACAGCGGACTTGGAAGAAAGGGTTCGAAAGGTAGGATTGTAGGATTAGGAATAGGGTTTGCGGCAAATTTCCTTTGAGTTTGTAAAGACAATCTGCGTGCCAGACCCTGTCAAAAGCTTGAGCTATGTCCAGAAAGGCAGCAGTGCAATACTGTTTGGTTTCAAGGGCTGAGGATATGTGATCAACAACGCGAAGGCCTTGTTGAGCTGTGGAATGTCGTTGGCGGAAACCAAACTGGCGAGTAGGGTAAAGGTTTTTGGATTCAACAATTGGAATTAGGCGTTTTAATAGGAGTTTTTCAAAATTTTTTGAGAGGATAGGGAGTAGACTAATTGGACGGTAAGATGAGGCGTCATTGGGTGGTTTGCCGGGTTTGGCGAATAGGACAATAATGGAATGTTTCCAGAGGAGAGGAAAGTGTGTCGTTCGGATAATGCAATTATATATATATGTTAAGAAGATTATGGCTTTAAGAGGAAGTTGTTGGAGGATTCGAGGAGTAAGGAGATCATATCATGGAGATTTTCGGTAAGGTAATTTTTTCAGAAGATATTTAACCTCAGAGGGGTTAACGGCTTTTGGTGGTAGTGAGAGAGGGATAGGGGAAGTGAGAAAATCTTCGACAGATGGACGGTGATTATTGTTTTGAGGAGTAAGATGAGGAGTGAAAGTACGGGAAAGATGCAGTGCAAATTCCTCCGCCCTCTCGCCATCCGAAGCCGCCCAGGACCCGTCATCACGACGGAGTGGGTGTGAAACAGGATGATATTTTAGGATTTTCTTAGTTATATTCCACAGGGAGTTGTCCCTGGTAGACAGGGAGGAGAGATCGGAATTGAAAGAATCGGAACGGAAGGATGCCAATTGCCGCTTTACAAGCCTGCAGTACTGATTGTATGAGCGACGATCAGCAGGATGTGGGGATCTTTGCCACACTGTTCTGGAGTGGCGTTTGGATTTGATTAGGTCTTTGAGATACTGATGTAAAGGATTTTGATTGTGAATTTTTAGGTGACCATGTGGTGACGATGCCTCCCAGGCCGACCTCTGGATCAGAGTAGTGAAGGAATGCACTGCATCATCTAGGTCTTGGGATGTTTTCAGAGGTACTTTGAGGTCTACAGAATCTGTAAGAATCTGACGGAAGTGGTCCCAGTCAACTGGGCCCCTAATAAATGAAGGAGGAGGCAGTTTGTGAATTGGATTTAGGGAAATGGTTAATAATAAGGGGCTATGGTCGGAGGAGAGGTCATCGAGGCGCTTCAGTGAATAGTTTAGTGTTCCTAAACTATTGCAGAAGAAAAAGTCAAGGAGATCTGGATTTCGGTTGGGGTCTGATGGCCAATAGGTAGCTGTGTCAGGAGAGATAGTGGAGCAATGTCTCCGTGTGAGTGCAGACAGCAAAGCACGTCCTCGTGTATTTGTGGATCTTGAGCCCCAGTGCTGGTGCTTTGCGTTAAAGTCCCCACCCACAAGGAAACGATGCCCGATAGAGTCTAGAAAGGAGATGAATTGGGAATCGGAAATGGATTTATTGGGAGGGCAGTACACTGATGCTAGAGTAAGGGGAAAAGTGAGGGTGGTGATTGACACTGCAGTGGATTGAAGGGAATCATGTGCTACCAAAGGAACTATGTGATGGGATATGGTGTTATGGACAATGACAGCGGTACCTGCATGAGCTCTTCCATCTGGGTGATCAGTTCGATAAGTCTGGTACTGTCGAACGGTAAATGGTCGTTTACTTGTAAGTCTTGTTTCAGTAATAAGAGCTACATCGATGTTTTTGTCATGGAGTAATGCTGTCAGTTCGTTAGTGTGGGTACGAACACCATTCGTATTTCAAAGGAGAATGGATAAGGAGTCGGAAGGATCCACTTATGGATTTTGTTTAACGGGGATAAGGTAGGAGACAAGATTTGTAAGAAGGGAAATAAGAGGGGTATTTAGGGTTCTGAACTCTGTAAGGAATGAGGTTAAGAGGCTGGTGAGATCTGAAGAGCTTGAATTGAGAGTATAGGACCCCCAAAGAAGCGGCGAAATGTCCACATAGAAAAGTTAAAACTTCCACCAGGGGGGAGGTTGTAGATCAGGAATGAGCTGGAGTGACTTCGCCCCATACACGCGAGGAACATTGGAAATAATAATAGTTATGTGATTTTTCCCACAGAAGTATTGTTTTTTTTTCAAAGTCAAAGTTTTCTTTTATGTTTTTTTTTTACAAGTGACAGTAGGTCTTTACGTTTCATAGGATTAGAGCTTAATGTGAGAGATTACAGGCTGTGTACGGGCGGGGCTGGCCTTTGCTCCCTTGTAACATTAGTGGAGCGTTATTTGAATGGACTAAGACGTCCAAGTGTTGGACTTCAAAGTTTGCGAATGGGTTTTCGTAAACTGGTGGGGGGGAGTTAAGTCCAGGCGCCGCTAGTGCCCAGCCTTAATCCCCAAACATATGTTATCTGTTTACATATAATACCGATAGATAGAGGTATCTTGGAATAAATAAAGCAGTGTTGTAACAATTTTCTACGTGTTCTTATTACCAACCTTTCTTAGATTGTAATTCAATAAACATTAACTTATATATATACATACATACATACATAAGCTAATGATCTTCAACGAAAAACTTGAAGAAGAAGAAAAGAGGTTGAATGAAATCACAGATCGAAAGAACACGCAGCACACAGCCTGTAATCGCAATATAAGTATGAAAATAAAAACTCTCTCTGAGCTTCACATGTTAAGTATACGATTCCGGATTAGTTGCTCCGTATCGGCACACCATCTTACGCCCTCCTAACCCTGTGGTGGGAGTTTCAACTGTTCAATGTCAACGGATCGCCTCTTCTTTGGGGAGGTCATGCTCTCGCCGGTCACGAGATTATGTACCCGAATTATGATGACCTTAAAGGGCCCCTCATACCGAACCAGTTCCTTACTACGATTTGACACGAATTTTCTGTACACAACGGTCCCAATCAATATTGCCCCATGCAATCCCGCACCTTGTGCCACATCTTTCCGAGCTATATGTGGGTGTTTTGGAGCTGTGCCACCATCCCCTCAGGCCAGTTCCTCGGTATCACTCGTAATCCGAACAAAATTTCAAAGGGTGCGAACCCCGTCGTGGAGTGTATCGAGTGGTTGTATGCCACTACATATTTTTTGAATAGAAGCCCAACGCAAATGTTGACCGATAATAAAACTCCTTCCTAAATGTGGTTCAATAAAACTCCTATTCTGTCAATATCACTTATTTTTGGAAGTCAAGCTTGCATACAAACCTTGACTAAAAAAAAACTGGAACCAAAGAGCCGGAAATATTTGTTCATTGGTTATTCAACAGCTGGACATAAGGTTTCAGAATGAAACGCTCAGGAAAGTTATGATATCAAGAGATGCAATATTCACAGAAAAACTGGTTAAGAAAGAAGAAAATCAAAACAATTTTAGACCAATCAACTTAAGTAAAGAGGAAGACGACAGCAACTCCGAAACATTTGAACCTGCAGATCAACTTGAAACAAACCCGAATGAATTAAAAAATGAAGATGAAGAAGAAATGGGAAGAGGGAAAAAGATCAAGAAACCACCTACCAAATTGAAGGATTATGTTGTCCATCTTGGAGTAAGATATTTTCTTACTTACCGGTCATGACAAGATATCCTGTAGAATATTGAAATCATGCATATTTTGACAAGTTCATTAAACATTACTGTAAAAACGATAGGTTTTTCATACATACAAGATTGTTTTGCACTTCCATCAGCGCAAGTGTTCACCTAAAGCACTTGAAGATTTTACAAATATATTTCAAGATGTCCTTAACATGATCATTCCAGATTGGGGGATAATAAAACCTTTCGCAAACGTACAAACAGCAGAATTATCATTGCAGGCAAAGTGGCTAAATTGTCAATAAATAAACAGTTAAAGTTGAAATAAAAAAAAATGGGTATAGAGTTTTGGCTTCAAAGGATAATTCTAGTTTTCAATACCGCTTTATCGGCTGCATCAAAGACGTTTTTAATGTATTTCCATTATCATATTTACCTAAAAGATTTTTTTTTAAATTTACTAACAAATAAATGAAACAGATTGTCAGTACTGGAATGCAGTTATTTAAGATTATCGAAGAAAAATATGGCACCAAATATTGGGCGAAAAATTGGCGTCATTACACCAATATTATATTAAGTTATAACTTTTAAACAATACACCGATGTTAGTTTAAATTTTAGTAAAGTAATTTTGAATTTCCTTGTTTTTCAGTACATAATAGTGTAGTGCATTTAACCTAAGAAGGGCTTCATGAATCACTGTTTCAAAAAAGTGAGAAAACTATGGTTACATTATTGATTTCAAGAACGGAAGTTGGCGCATTTTTTTTCTGAAAAGGGGACCATATGACAATAAGGGTTGGGAACATACGGATCTTAGTGTTTTTCATCAGGCTTTATTTGGTATTTAAAAGTACGGATCTCGGTTTAGCATAAGCATTCTTTATTAGGTGTGGTGATAGTGTTTTTCATAAGGCAAATGATTAGGTATTTGTATGGATCTCAGAGTTTGCAATCTTCAGTAGGGGGGGGGGGAGGGTGACTATCGTTCGCCAAATGAATTTTTCTTCAAAGAACAGATTGCAAAGTAAGCATTCTCCAATAAGGGTGGGAGTGGTTGGTGTTTTTGCTGGCTAAATGATTCGATCTTTAACTGTTTGAGGCACACGATTTCAAAGAAAAAATAAAACTCAAGCAGCATTCATACCATTGGCTACTGAATGAAATATTAAACTGTAGGACTATGAGTAATTTTAACTTTTTGAGGTGTTACACAATATCTCACCACGCATAGAAAGCTAAGCAAAATGTGGGACAGTTTTTAACCCACCTAGTCCCAAAGGGTTAACAAACGGATTTCAGTGTAATCATTCTCCACTCAAAGCGCCCTATAATATTTCCTTCATTCACATTGGAATATGCTATATCACATACTAGAAAGACTGACTGGGTAATATTATCAAGCCAGAAAGGGAAGAAACCACTTCTTACTTCTAGGAAAGTAACAGTATTCCCCGCAAACCATCTCTCATCTACTTAATATTGTTTTTCAAGCAGAATTCTTGTTTTATTTACTTCATATTATTTTTGTTTACAATTATTTCATTTTATATTTTTAATTCTCTATAAATATGTAATTTTTTGTGTGTATGTGTATTTTTTAATATTTTCTTTCTTTGCACATTGTAAATTTGAGTGGGGACTGAAACTGTCAAAGAGCCCACTTAATGATAAATAAATGTTTTCTCTTAAGAGATGTAGTCTCAGGATAATAAAGATGTGTATTATTATTAAAAGAGGGGTGTTGTAAGTCTGCATCAGAGAAAACAAGACACACGTTAAAGAAGAGTGTTAATTATAATTAAAGGATTAAAAAGTAGAGCAGGGACATAAAAAAATCTTATAAAAAACAAAATTTATTAAATATAGGAACTGTTTTCATCTTTATGGTAATACACCACCATATTGTTTTCATCACATGTTGACAGATATACTTATACATCAGTCTAATTAACATTTAAAATCTAGATTGTATATAAATAGATTTTTTTTACCAATATAACTTATTTTTCTTAATATCACAAATAACTATACAAATACAAATGAATATAATTCACAAAAAGTAATTAAAAAGTTTTTTTCTTTAAAATTTAAAGATTTAACAAAAACCTCCTTAAGAATATATAAAAAAGAATTATATTGTATGAACAAATTGTTCTATATTCATAAATTGAATTTTAAAAACATACTAGCAATATCCCTAGTAGACAGAAAGAAACAACTCTTTCTTATACATTACACAACAATTTTAATAACTCTGAATTACTATACAGTAGTGTCATAACTTATACGGTTTCAATATATAGAACAAATATATTACAAAACAAATTTTTTCTGAACATTTTCAATGGAAATTAAGATCTCAAGACATAACGACCGTCGAATAAGTTAGATCCTACTGTATAAACAAAACACTTCCTCACCAAATGATTCTTTGAATCTCTACTAAGTCCGGCCAATAAAACCTTTTGGTCATGAATATATAAATAGTGATCATATTAATAAGCATGAACCATACAGATTCTAAAGCTAGATGCCACTGACTCCTAACATTCACTTCTAATTTCGAAAATAAATAAGGAATAATAAAATATCTGAATTCTAGTAATTGTTGAGGAACCAGACAAAGGCTTATGCAGAGCCAAAACTGAGTCCGCTTATGAATATTAATATCATAGGTAATCGAAAACATAGAAAAAATATAAAAAGGGATGAGGAGATACTTCATAACATAGTGTTTTTCATAAACTTTTTTCCATAAATAAAAAGAATAATGCCGATTGTCAGCTAGCAAATATGGATGAGTCATAGTATTAAAATATAAAATCAATACACACACGCAAAATGCTAAAACAGTGAGTATTTTATGACTACAGATTTGATTTAAAAAGTCCTTTAAATATCGGAGATGGTAAGGAAGTCCTAAGATTAATAAAACAAATGAAAAATAAAAAATTTGACAGATATGGATGACAGGAGTGTGAGCATTTTTATCTCCAACAACTATGCCTTTATTAACTATAACAAAACCTAAGAACAAAAAGCAAACTAAAAAGTAAAAACGTGTTTGATAATAAAATTTAGTCACATGTTGGCGCCATATATTCTCTTGCCACAGTTCTCTGAATACCTGTAAACAATTATTATACAAATTAATATGTTACAAACCTTAAAGTAACTCAAGTTCATCTTTCAAACACTTTATTCAGCAATCTGTTAGTTTAATATTTCTTTATAAAATTATAAACCAGTTAAAATGTTTAAAATTAGATCATTTTGTCAATTAAAAGATTAATGAAATATTTTTCTAAGTTATAATATAGGTTGTGTCATTGAAGGTAGATGCTAAAATTATTAACCCCCTGGAGATGGAGTGCCACTCTACTGATTTTACGATTGTGTCATTTATTTGTGGTTGTCTAAGACAAAAACAACCAACCCCTACACAAAGTTACCAGATTCTTGCAATGCTTCAAGCAAGTCAAAATCAGTGGATCATCTTATCCCTTTCAGTGTTAAATATCTCTTAAATTAAAACTTAACAAACAGCACTGACACGTAAAATAACTTTTTATAGTTACATAAAATTTTTAAATTATTAAACAGTTTTTAATAATGACAAATAGAAATCACTACATTAAAGATAACTCTGAAAAAACAAAGTGCATTGTAATCTCCAACCTCTAACTAAATGTCGCATTAACGTCAGTTTATGCGTTTAGTGTTTGGTCCCGGTATTAAAATTAACAGATTAGTTGTATATAACTAAATTTTGGATTAAGGTTTAAATGGTTCAGTCAATAAAAAGGTACATTGTATAAGATTTTTTTTTTATGTTGAAATAAAGATCTTAAAAGAATAACACTAGAGTACGTCGACCGGTGCAACAATCCCATTGCACCGGAATACGTGCACCACAGGCGACGTAGACCCATGAGTCCACTTCACGGGCTTGTGGAGAAACCCCGTATGAGGTTCGTCATCAGGAAGGGGAGGAGAAAAAAAAAATAAAAAAATTCTATAGCCTCGGCTAATATGAAATAGACAAAATTAGAAAACAAACTATTATTTTTATAAATGTCCTTTCACTCCTTATGAATAAGAAAGTAAGATTTTAGCCAAGGGATTATCATTATAATATATAATGAAATATTATGAATGATTATTAGACTTAAAAACTAATTACATTAGAATATACACTATATATATATATATATGTAAGTTTCGAATTCAGAAACTTAAAAGGAGAAGGAGGTTCTCAGGGTATAAATCGAACACTTGCAGATGCAGTTTAGAACTGTAATATTAAACATATGTACACATTAGCTAGCGCTACAAATATAACAATAAACCAATAAAACTTATAACTAACCTGAATCAATACAATTGTCGATACTTAGAGTTGACCATTGTCTTAACAAGTGTACCCATATCAGGATCAGGAGGTTACAACTAAGCGTCCTTTGATAGTAGCGCTCTCTGTCGGGACATCTCGCATATGTGCCGAAGTTTGGCGGTTACGTTCAAACTTACATCCCCCCTTTATGAGACAGAGGGTAATAAAGCCCTTTGGAATAAGGCACGAGCTTACTAGCATGAAATAAGTTTGACTCCTTTTTACGAAATCTACTATCTATTAAAAATATTACCTCTGAGATTTTCTGTTTTATTTTGAAAGGTCCTACTCTGATCGCATCTAATTTATCTCTATTCAATTTGTTACTGTTTTGTACATATACAAGGTCTCCAACTTCGTATTCAAACTTTTTAACATTTTTATCATAATACTTTTTATTTTGGTTATGTGTCTTTTCTGAGTTTTTATAAGCTATTTCCCTATTATTTTCTAAATTTGTAATTTTATTTTCATTTAGTTCATCAGGTACAAATGATGCATCTATTCCAGTTAATAAGTAATTGGGGGTAAACCCAGTAGAACTATGTATCGTGTTATTGTATTCCTCGATACACTTTTCTGCTACTATTGGCCACGATTTATCTCTATTTTCATGAATTTTGCACCTTATTCTGTTAACTAGTGTTTGATTTGTCCTTTCATTTAATCCATTAGAAAATGCACAATCTACTGCTGTAAAAATTAATGTTATCTTTTGTTTATTTACATATTGTTTAAATTGTGCTGAATTTATACCAGGATATTGATCTGTTAATAATGTTTTTATATTTCCAGCTTTTTCTACTTTCTTGATTAGATTAATAAAATCTTTTGCTATTTGTGTTTTCGAGGTGCTGATATATGCGTACCTTGTGAAATGATCTACTACCAAGTGTAGATATTTTATTGTACTTTTATTCCCTTTAAATCCTCCTATTGTATCTAAAGATATTATATCTAGTGGTTCTTTTGCTGGACCAAGTTGAGACAAGGGAGCCTTAAAGCAACCTATTCTTGACTTATTTTTGATACATGTTTCACAAGATCTGCAAATCAATCTTATATTTTTATACATATTTTTAAAATAAAATTTTTTTCCTATTGTTAAAATTAATTGTTTCATTCCTATATGACCTTGATCTTTATGTACACTTTCAATAAGTGAAATACCAAATTCTTCTGTTATCCATATTTTCTCACTCTTATTCAGTATTTTGTAAATTATATTATCTTTAATTATGCATTTGTCATCCAATTTTATTAGCTTTTGATTTTCTTTTAAATCTTCCAGTTTTAATAAATTTGATGTTTTAATCGCAGAGTTATCATCTGTTTCTTCATTTGATTCTAAAACTGGATTTCTGGATAGACAATCTGCCTCCAAATTTTCTTTACCTGGATTATATACAATCTCAAAGTCAAATTGTGAGATATAGTTTAAAATTTGTAGTAGTTCTGGATCATTACTTTTCTTCACATTAAAATTTTCTAATGGTCTGTGGTCTGTAAATATCACAAATTTTTTTCCTATCAGATAATATTGCCAGTAAAGTATAGCTTCTTTAATAGCTAAACATTCTATAAATATTGCTTTTTTTGTTTTCTGAGCGTTTGTCAATTTTTTTGAAAAGAAAAATACTGACTTTAGAGATTTGTCTTCTTGTGGTTGTTTTAGAATTGCTCCAACTCCTTCAATACTTGCATCAGTGAATATGTATGTTGGAGATTCTGGATCAAATATTGCTAGCGCAGGCGCTGAGCATAAGTATTTTTTTGTTGTCTCGAAACAATCTTTACATTGTTTTGACCAGTGAAAATCTACATTTTTTCTTAATAAATTTCTTAAGGGATCTAGCAAAATAGTATGTTTTGGTATATACTCCAAATAGAAGTTTATTTTTCCTAAAAATTGTCTAACCTGTTTCTTTGTTTGAGGTACAGGAAACTTTTTAATTGCTGTGAGATTGTCATTCATTGGTTTTATATAATTATTTCCTATTTCATGGCCCAGATAAGTTATCTTGTTTTGTGCAAACTGACACTTTGATTCATTTAATTTAAATCCTTGTTTCTGTAGTGCTTTTAACACTAATTCTACATGTTTTACATGGTCCTCATAATTCTTCGAATGAATCAATACATCATATATGTAGTTTACAGCAAACTTATCTAGGTTATTTCTTCTTATCACACTTGACAAGACTCTTTGAAATATAGCCGGAGCAGACTTCAAACCATATGGCAAGCAATTCCATTGCCAATGACCATGATGGGTTACGAAAGCCAATTTATATTTATCCTTTTCACGCACTGGTATCGACCAAAACGCCGAATTTACATCCAATTTTGAAAAAAATTTACAGTTTCTGGCGCGTACTGTCAGATCATCAATCCTAGGAAACGGTTGACTTTCTGGCACAATTATTTTATTTAGTTCCTTAAAGTCAATACAAAAGCGTGATCTTTTTCCTTCTTCATTCTTAAATACCATCGTGACAGGAGCTGCATAGGGACTGCTTGATTCTTCAATTAAACCAGCTTTTAATAATTCATCCACTTGCATTTCAATTTCAATTTTGTCTTGAAATGAGCACCTGTATGGTTTCTTTGAAATATATCTATTTTGTATTAATTTTACTGTTGCTTCATAACCTTTTATTTTTCCTATGTCGAATTTTGACTTAGCAAAAATGTCCTTATTTTTTTGTATAGTATTTTCTATCTTGTTTATATCTGATATTTCAGTCTTATTAATTTGCCGATCTTTTTGTTTTGTTATCTCTTTTTGAGTTATTATTAAGTTTTCATCTTGACATAGTTTGAATTTTTTTATTAAATCTAATCCTAATAGAAAATGATCTTTAAAATTAATACTTTTCACAATAAAAAACTGAAAATTTTCTTCAATATTACCGATTTTAATTCTTAATACAACCGTACCCTCTGTTTTTGCTACTCCTGTTACCCCTTTTATATTATCTCTCCCACCTATTATTTTTTTAATATCTTTATTATTATTTAAAAATTCATAATTTATCAAAGAAATATTAGATCCAGAGTCATAAAGACCAATAGCTGGATTTCGATTAGCGAGAAATTTTATTTTAATAAGTGGGAGGACTACTCGTTTTTTTGCCCCTTCAGAGCTTGCTATCATATCTTGAACTTCTCCATTATTTGTAACCTTAATATTCTCATTTTTTATTTTTTTCAATTGTTTATCTTTTAAACGACACAAACTCTCTAAATGAAATCTATTTTGAAAACCTAATTTTTCACATATTGTACATGGTTTTTTCTCGCTTGAACATTTTTGTGTTTCTTTCTCTTTTTTTCTTTCATTTAACTTACCAAATTGTTTTAATTTTGCCATTAAATTTTCCATACTTACAATTGACTTTCTTTCTAATTTATTTTGTATAAAATTTGGTAAGTTAATTACAATCAGATTAATTTGAGTATTTAGTGAGATACTTTCATCTATTTCTAACAATAAACTTCTTTTCTTTAACGCATATTCTAACAGGGAACCATTTAAATATTTAAAATTATATGCATATGTTATATCGGTCCAGGACTGTGCAGAGAAGGTCTCAATAAAGGAATTATTCCAAGCTTCCCAATTAAACATTGAGTTCTGTTTCCAGAATATATTATACCAATCTAATGCAGACTTTTCTAAGAATAATCTTAGAGCTTCTGCATATTTGTCTTGAGTAATCCCCACTCTAGCACACTCCTGAACGAATAAATTTAGCCATACATTAGCATTTAAATTTTCACCATTAAATTTTTCTATAACCATATCTTTAACCCGAGAACACATATGTTTTTCTACGGTACCTGTTATAGCATTGTTTATGTTAGGTATAACCTCTTCTAAATATTCATCATAAAATGTAACATTACCTTCTACATCCAAATAAATGTTGCTGAGCTCTACAGTCATTGTTATCACTATTTTTCGAAATTTGTTTCGAATTCTCAAACTCTTCACCACATTCTTCACTACTGCAGTATCGAAGAGTTGTTTGTGCTGAGTGCTAGACTGTTTATCTTTTGGAAATACAAAAATTTCCGGTTGGCCAACCAGCTGAATCGTCATAACTTTCACGACCGTGGTTCTGGAATCTTCACCAGCTTCTGAGATGAAATGAAATTTCGCCTTTGTCTCCATTGTATTGATTTGTAAGTTTCGAATTCAGAAACTTAAAAGGAGAAGGAGGTTCTCAGGGTATAAATCGAACACTTGCAGATGCAGTTTAGAACTGTAATATTAAACATATGTACACATTAGCTAGCGCTACAAATATAACAATAAACCAATAAAACTTATAACTAACCTGAATCAATACAATTGTCGATACTTAGAGTTGACCATTGTCTTAACAAGTGTACCCATATCAGGATCAGGAGGTTACAACTAAGCGTCCTTTGATAGTAGCGCTCTCTGTCGGGACATCTCGCATATGTGCCGAAGTTTGGCGGTTACGTTCAAACTTACATATATATACACACACATATATAAGACTAAAAATAAGATACATTATCTTCTTATAAAATATATAGCAGTTCTGAAAAATATGTATTTTATTAGTTCAAAAGCTTACAAGGCTGAATTCTCACCTCGATAGTATTCATAAAATCATTAGCTGATACCCGCCTCCTTAGCAACAACCTCAGTGGTGTGCGAAAAAAAACGTCCATGATAAGATATACAACCCATATCACATTGGTTTGTCGAACAAACACTGCTAGCATACCTAAAATTGTACAAATGTTACAATGATACTAATATTTAAAACATTTTATAGAACCAGTTGAATTATCTCATAACAATGTTCAAGGGATATAGGGAATCAGATCGTTGAACATGCACTTTGTTGTATCCGGATTTAATAAAAAGTGTAATAGTCATGTAAATACACATACTACAATAATGTAAATATGCACTTAAATAAAGAAATGGTTAGGATTAAAGCAAAAGGCAAGTTATAAATATTTAATGATTTATTTATGTAAACACAAAGGTCCCATCCTGTCCAACTGCCTTACACACTATGTATATAAAATTTGTAGCATTAATCCAAATGGTAATTAAACCTATTTTGGCCAGAATAAACAGTAAATTTATAAGCAAATCTACCAACATGAAAAAGAGATTATAGTCAACAAAACTGACATATCCGCCATCCCTCAACATTCAATAAAACCGAACCTCCTAAACCCAATTCATTGATAATTAAACAAATGACACTCACAGACTTATATCATAAACACTGTACATTGACTTACAATTCTTCTTACATTTTAGCAAAGACCTCAGTAACACATGGCGGTGGTTCAGAGCCTGCATGTATACGGCTATCCTCTACCGATCATTTCAGCTCTTTGATATGCTGCATTCCCTTTGCTCTGTATAACACCATCCTTCTACATGATCCAACCAATGTTTTCTTGGGTGTCCTCTGGGTCATCTTTAGACTTAGCTTCCATTACATACTTCGGGAGCCTGTGTACTGGCAGTCTCTAGACGTGACCAAATCGTTTAAGTAAACAGTATTTATTAAGGCCTGCAAGGGCCCCTGATTTACCTCGTGCACAATCTACGTTTTTTAACTACTCTTCGAAGAAACTTCATCTCCCTTCAATCCTGCCTCTTTATTCTAGGCCAAGATTCTGCTCCGAAGGTTAAAACCAGTAAGTAGATTTGTTTGTAGATGGCTATAATCTGTCTTGGTTTTAATCTCTATTTTCCCGATTATTGGATATCTCAATTGGAAATACATCTGGTTAGCTTTATGTATTCTGTTGCTAACCTTTGGATGGATTCTGCTATTTTCCACAATTCTGACCACAAGGTATTCAAATGAGTTAACTCTTTCTAGAACTTCTTCAAATTGAGGCATAGTTGTTTCTTGGGTTCCTAGAGACTGCGTTAACTTTTGTTTTAGACAAGTTGAGAGTCCCCAGGTAGCGCCCGGGCCATGTGTTAAGGCCAGAATATATATTAAAAAAAAAAAAAAAGATTCTTTTAGTCATATAATATAAAAATTCTGTTTGATTGGAATTAAGCACCAAAGTACACTTGGCTTATTTTGGGTCGGGGAACGCCCCTTATCCGTTTGGAGGTAGTATAGAAGTGGTGCCTGAACAGCGTGGTCGCGGGGAGAGATTGCGAGCCTTCTCATCTCAGATCTCACTCATTCGCCTTGGAACTTATAGATCTAGTGAACCAGCCACTAGCTGACTTTGATCTGCCAACCTCATCCACTGATGACAGATCTTCTGTTAAGAATGCCACCCAGCGGGTGCCTAACAACCATCACTCTCCTACACATAAATGCGTGAATATATTAATATTTATGGGTTTTACATTTCCACACAATTTCACATTTGTGTATTTTTATTCAAAAGTTCAAATTGTTTTATTCATTAGTTTAGATTATATAATTGTTTTTAGACTTTTTTGTTGATTTAGGTTACAGAGTATTAGTTTTTTTTTTTCATTAGTAAATGTATTGATTTTTTTTCAGCAGTAATTTTTTTTTTATTTATTTTATATTATTTATGCTACCAGAACCAACCTGTTTATAGGTTTCATTTAAAGGTACTCATTCTTCACAGATATCTTGGTGCAAACATTATGCGTCAATGCCATCTTGAAATGTCACAGGTCCTTACTGCCTCCTTCACATTATTTCATAAACTTTTAAAGGCCATGCCTAATTTCTAAAGAATATCTGCATTTAAGGACAGATAATTTTTGGCTGGCCTAATTAGATGTAACCGTGTTTGAAGTTGTCTGGAGTTCTGCTGGGGATCTACCACTAGCCAGTGGAGTGGTTTGATATTTGAATAGGAATAAATTAAATTTTTGTTTTAGAATTCCTGGATCGTCTACCATAGCTTTGAGGTTTTGTTTTAAGTTTTGACCAGACCATTCGGCTAACCCACTTGTAGTAGCAGGATAATTCCCACAGAAGCATTGGGAAATACTGTCATTTTGCAATAATAAAAAAAATCATCTGATTTTAAAATAGTAGCATTGTCTGAAACTAACATAATAGGCAATCCATTTCTTGAAATATTTTTTCTAAACCATTTATTGTAGAATTTGAGGTTGGTGGTTTAGGTGACATAGCAATTTAAATTTCTACCCTTTCAGTTTAAGCGTCAAGCACAAAACAAATTCATTTTTAAAGGGGCCAGCATAGTCAATATGAGTTTTTTTATTTGTAATAATAATAAATACAACAGTTCTTATTATTAATATATTTGATCACTTTTTAGCCAAAATATATAACAATACCCAAAAGGTAATTAATACTCAATGTTACCAACAAGGCAACATATCTAAACATCCTTCTCTTCAAGAAATATAATCAAGGGACCTATTGCAACAATAGTTACAGCAATATTAGTACAAAATCAAATATTACAATTTATCGAGAAGCTGTACAAACAATGCATTCAAAATGTTTAATCCACAGATTGTATCAACAACTAAATCAAGTTGTGCATGCAACCTTTAAAACCTGATGCAGCTCTCAAACTTTACAACTTAATTAAGAAATTTAATCTTATACTCCCAAATATCTCTTTAGGTGTGTTCACTAAACCCCCTGACCTGGTAACATAGTTACTTGAATCTCCATCACTAGACTCAACACTATGGCGCTTTGTTCTGGAATAGAATCTTGTTCATCATTAGTTGAGTCAGGTATATTATCATGGGGATTAATTAATTTTTTTAATTTTACCATGTTCTCATATTTTAGAGAACTTATTCTGTACCAAGACTTCATCGTTTACATCAAACATAGCAGCAAATTTTAATGGATTTATTGTAATATAACTCTTGTTTCATTTTATCAACTATAAAACAATCATTCACAATTTCAGGTTTAAGATCATTAATCCTGATAGGTAACTTTGTTCTAAGATTTCTACTTATAAGTAACTGTAAAGGAGAGTAACCCAGGCCTGCAACACTAGAATTTCTGTAATTCAGGAGGTGAAGATCAAAACCCTGATTATTATAGAGACATTTCTTAAGCAAGGACTTAACAATACCAACTGTTTTTTCTACAAGCCCAAGGATCTGAGGATAATTTGGGGTAGTTGTAATTATTTTAAATCACCACTGTTTAGGAAATGTATCCAAATTGCTAGACAGAAGCGGATTATTATCAGCGACGATTTTGGGAATGCCAAATCTAGCAAATATTGGCTTAGTCACTTTTATTATGGACAGACTTGATTTATCTTCAATTTTTAAAACCTCGACCTATCTTCAGTAATAATCAACAACAAGAATATAATCTTTATTATATTCTGCAATATACATTGCTATCCTTTCTGTAACTTTGCCATGCCATTATGCAACAAGTACCCAGTTGTTTATGTCCACAGGAAGCTGTTGGACAGCAAGAAGTAAATTTTTTAAAACGCACAATTTTTGGACTTTGCATATAAAATATGTGATATTTTACAGGTTTAATAATTTTTTAAGAACTGTTATTTAGTTATATCCATATCGATGACACATTTATTCTCTAACATAAAATGTGGGATATACGGTTTAAAGTTATTTAATGCAAGTTTTCCTGTTGTAACAATCGCATGAGCATGCACACCTAATATAGTCTCTATTTTTATCCTATTACGTCCAGTTTTATCTGTAGTTAGAATATTATTATAAATATCAGAGCCCAGATTGAGGAGTAATCATCTGTTGTCAATGAATGAAGTCAGCTACTAAGGTCAATACTTTCTATCAGTACACAGTAGGGTTATAGCTGAGGAAGGTTTTTTTGCTGTAGTAATGTATCTATTTGTCTTATGGTAATCAATATTACCTACTAATATGGCAATTTGATCACATTTTCCCAGTAAAAATATATTACTTTCATATGGATAACTGGATAGAAACATAAATCCATTTAAATTTTTATTCATAAGAGGAAATAATGTACTAGTAGCTCAGAACTGCAACGTCGCAGTAGCTGAAAATGCATGCAATGTTACATTGCACCTTTAAGTGATAAATTTTTTTTTTGTACCAGCTGAAAGAAAGAAATTCGTTTACACTTTTCGACTGTCTCCTATGAGAGGCCCAATCTGTCACAGGCCAGAGTATTCTCAGTTCTCATGTAATGTGGCAAGACCCCCCCCCCTTGGTCAGAAGTTTTCCAGACAATTAATAAAGAAGTGCCTAACTGATTAATAAATATTGTTAAAAATCTACCAGAGGGATCCTCGGAACCTCCAACAAATTGAGGGCTTCCTCTTGGCTTTTGGTGTGGAGAATTTCAACATTTAATAAATGAAATATTTACGATTCATGAGTAATTAAATTTAAATACTAACCTAAAAACGTTGCCTTCTTTAAACTTCCTTCCAAGTGATAGTTATACATCATGATCACTAAAAATGTGGACAGAGTGTCAGTGTAGTACAAAAAGTTAAAAAAATAGGATACAGGGAAAATCGATAAATTAAAGGTGACCCAGTACGCTTGTCTTGGAGAAAGGTGCTGAAAAAAAAAAAAAAAAAAAAAAAAAAATCAAACATTGATCAAGAAATTAATTATAATACTTTAGAATATTCATTTTTAACTTAATATAGTGACAATTAGTGGTTATCACATATATTTCTACCAGTCGTTGTTCATTATTCAATAAAGTTCTTTTTAAAAAGTGATTCATTCGTAGAGATTATTTAATTGGCGCTCTAACTTGGGATTTGATGGAATCAGAAATTCGCGCTATTATTGAACATTAATTGAAGAATCTCAACTTAGACAATTTCTGAGAGAAGTATTCAACCAGTTATTGACAACTCGTTGAACTTCGATTCAACCTTTCAAGAGAAGCGTAGTCACTGAGGAACTTGTTCATCATACACACTTCAGAAAGACGATTAGCTGACGCTTTTAAGGGTCAACACTCAAGTCAACAAAAATCTATAATCCACTTAAGAAGAATAAGACTTAGGAAGCAACCTCTTAGGCGAAGAAGAAGAACAAGGTAGATTTAATCTTTGTTTAACATTTTATTATTTCATTTATTTATGTATGACTAACTTACAAGACAGACTTAATAACATTAGACAGGTCTCTAATTTTAACGAAGAAGATTTAAATAATTTAATTACAATGAATGCCAACATAGAAATTAACTCTAATGAATTTAAATTAAATTAATTCCACATTATGATGGAAATCCTAAAAAACTTATTAAGTACATATCAGGTGTACAATTTTTACATAATTTATATTGTAAAGCGGATAACATTCATCAAGATGTTAACAACGCCAAAATTATCATGCAAGCCACACAAAAGCTAGAAGGTGATGCAGAAACGGCAACCTTCGACAAACACTTTAGATCGGTAGAAGGATTGTTTAATTTTCTAAAACGCAAATATCAAGATTCTCGATCAAGAGAACAATTGATATCGGAAATACTTACAACTAAACCTTTCCATAATGAAAACCCGTTATTTTATATCTCAAGATTAACTGAGAAGAGATACGATCTCATCACTCGAACCTATGCTGATGCAAGTGTTCTAAGTAAGGACGATGAAATGATACGCTACGATAGACAAATTAGCTACCATGCAGTACACCATCTACATCCTGTGCTTACTGACTTTATTCATCATCTCGTATTGAAAACATTAGAAGACATAGACCACATACTTCGAAATGAAGCATCTCACATTTTTCAACGACAATACGGACAAAATTATAAAGAAAGGAAATTTGAAAATAAACTGAAAAATAGTTACCAAAAACAACCTCATCAAGGAAATAATTACCAACCAAATTATAATAATCAAAAACAACCTTACCAAGGGAATTACCAAAGAAATAACTGTCAACCAATATAATCAAAGGCAACAACAGCCATATTATAATCAACCTCAACCTAATCATCAACAACCAAGAATGAATTATCAACCATGGGATCCTCAATCTCAATTTAATTATTTTAATAAATCTCGATCAGCGCAATATAATAACCAACAACAGCAACCGCAATTTCAAAAAAACGAACGACCAGAAACGGTTTCAATGAGAACAGTTGGTGATATAGTGCATTACATTGAAGAAGAAGATAAAGATCAAATTCTTAGGGAACTGACAGAAAAATTAAACTATCTAGAAACAAATTTTTTAGAAACAGGCCAACACAGCAACGATCCACCGGATCCATACCAAGACCAAATGACTTACCACAGATCACGGATTTTATAAATAATAAATGGTTAATCGATACGGGTGCGACAAAAAATTACATACATCCAGATATAGTAAAAAAGAATAATTTTAAATTAATAAAAAAGGAATTTTCAATTAAAACTCCCACTGGATACGACGAAGGGGAATATAGTGCCATGATAAACGTTAAAGAAGCATTGGGCTTAGATCAACTAATTGAATTTGTAGTTTACCCATTCTCCAACAGATTTGACATATTATTAGGTTTTGAAACTATGAAGCATCTTAAATTAAACGTCAATTTAATGCAAATGCAAAGACAATCACATAGTGATCAGTAGCAACCAATTTAAATTTAACGATGACAATGAATTAAACTTAATGGATAATGAAAAATAAATTGAAAAAATAATTAGAAATGAACATATCCCAAAAGAAATATTAAAAGAATTAATTAATAAAATATCCGAAAATGGAGAAATAATAAAAAAGGATAATGAAACATTAAAAGCAACGAACTTATTGAAACATAAAATTATAACAAAAAATGAAAATCCAATCTATACAAGGAATTAAAGATACCCGGAACAATTTAAGGCTCAAATAAACGAAGAAGTACAGAAGCTATTACGAAATGGAATCATTAGAAAAAGTAACTCGCCCCATAATTCACCACTATGGATAGTGCCGAAGAAAATGGACGCGAGCGGTATTAAGAAGGTAAGAATGGTCGTAGATTACAGAAAACTTAATCAAGAAACTATTAATAATAAATTTCCATTACCCAATATTGAAGATGTACTTAATAGATTGAAAGGAGCAAAATATTTTAGCATTATAGATCTAACTTCGGGATTTCATCAAATATTAATGGATGAAGATTCAATTGCTAAAACTGCCTTCAGCACAGAAACAGGTCATTATGAATTCTTAAGAATGCACCACCAACATTCCAGAGAATGATAAACATGGCTATAGAAAACGTCCCAAGAACTATGGCTTATGTGGATGAAATCAAAAGATGAAAAAGAACACATGGAACATATTGAGAGGGTTCTAAGAATATTAAGGAAAAATAAATTAAGCATTCAATTGGACAAAACAGGATTCTTCAAGAATGAATTAAAATTTCTAGGATACATAGTAACTCAAAATGGATTAAAAACTGATCCTAAGAAAATTGAAAATATAATTAACTTCGAAATACCAACTGATGAAAAATCACTAAAAAGATTTCTAGAAATCTTTAGGTTACTATAGAAAATTTATACAAAACTATGCTAAGATATCAAGACCACTTAACGCTGCAATTAATTAAAAAAATTATAACTCAAAAGAATTTGAAGAGAGTTTCCAACAACAAATGACTCATACACCAATTTTAGCTTACCCCGATTGGAATAAGCAATTTATATTAACAACTGATGCTAGTAATCAAGCTATAGGAGCAGTTCTGAGTCAGACAATAAATAATGTAGAACATCCTATCGCATTTGCATCAAGGGTATTATCTAAAACTGAAGAAAATTATAGTACCATCGAGAAAGAATTATTATCAAGTGTTTACTTTACACAACACTTTAAGCCTTACCTTTACGGAACAAAGTTTTTATTATTAACAGACCACAAACCACTAACATGGGTCTTTTCAATGAAAAATGAAAATAGTAGAATTATGAAATGGATATGGAAATTACAGGAATTTGAATTTGAAATAAGACACATTAACGGAAAAACAAACTATGTAGCTGACGCACTATCAAGAAGAAATGAGTGTCATGTAATTGAAGAAAAACTAGTAGAAATACATATACCAGAAGAGGACTAACCAGAGTACAAAATATTCATTGACTAACTTATTTTATTATTATATTCCTTTATTGTGCTATAATTACAATCTGCCTTTTATAAGGCAATAAGTAATTAAGATAAATGCTCTCATTCATACCATATTTACAGTTCATCATTCACTCGCTCATTCATACATGACTAACTTCTAGACTTAGAACAAATACATCAAGAAACTCAAGAAGAATTAGAAATTCCGGAAATGGAAGACCTTGGAGATTTAGACAGTCTAATCACACAACATTCACAAGCTAGTAATAATGAGCAAATATGGCTATGTGAAAAAGATAAATGTTTAAATATCGAAAAAAATACAAATTATAATAAAAAGAGGCTCTAACAGAGTGGAACATGAAACAATTTTTGAAAAACATAGATATAATGTATTTATTAACGATCAAGAAAAAATACAAAACTTATTATTAGAATTTTTAGAACTAACAAAAGTCTATGGAATTTATTGCCAAAATGATTTTAAACAACTTAATGAAATTTATAACGAATATTTTAATCAAATACAAAAAATAATTGAACAAGACTTTAAAACAGTAAAATTAAAATGATATTTCTTATTATGTGAAGACATTGAAAACTTAGAAGATCAACAACAAGCTATATTAGAC
Source organism: Acanthosoma haemorrhoidale (assembly GCA_930367205.1). Lineage (NCBI taxonomy): Eukaryota > Metazoa > Arthropoda > Insecta > Hemiptera > Acanthosomatidae > Acanthosoma > Acanthosoma haemorrhoidale. The sequence continues at coordinate 14,526,993 of OV884009.1, forward strand.
TATCACAATGGAAAAACGTGTCATAGAGGTATTCTAGAAACCTATCATCGATTAAAAAGAAAAATCTATTTTCCAAATATGAAATATAAAATTACAGAATTAATTAACAAATGTGACGTATGCAAAATAAATAAATACGACAGACGTCCTATCCAAAGTAAATATCTAATAACACCCACGCCAGAAAAACCTTTTCAAGAACTAATGATAGACTTATTATTTTACGACAAAAAAATTATATTCACGTGTATTGACACATTTTCAAAACGTTTGTATGCACAAGTACTACATAATAAAAATGCGACAACTGTTTGCCAAGCATTAGAGCAATATATCGGTCTCTATCCAACACCTGAATTAATAATAATAATTAGTAAAACTATAATAACCTGAATTAGTAAAACAATTCTGCAAAGCAATTATGCACAAATTCACTATACAAGTAAAAACTACTCTAACTCATAAGGAGTATTAAATAAATGTCATGCAACATTGAATGAAATTATGAGAATTAACATTAGTAAAAACAAAACACTCAAATTTGAAAGAATATTAAACACAAGTACCATTGCTTATAATAATACCTTAAATAAAAACATAAAATAAACTCCTAACGAAATAACGTTCGGAAAATATAATGACATACAAGAAATACATGTCAATACTTACTTTCAACATTTAAATGAATTACAACAAATGGTTAAAAAGAAAATAGAATAGATTAAAGAAAGTAGAACAAAAATAAATTGAATCAGAGCCGTGAAGATCCACCAGACTTGGAATCTGATGAAGAAGTATTTTTAAAGACACCTCGTATTAAACCACAAAAGAATCCTCTATATAACAAAGTGAAAGTAGGGCCAACCCACATAAATAAAGTTAAAAGACCAAATAAGAAAAAGAAATCTTATTTTGTTTCAGAAGATGATACCGATAATCATTATTCTCCCACTCCTCACTGTAGTAACAACTCTTAAAGTTCAAGATCTAACGCAGTCCAACGGAATCCTACATTATACTGTAAATAACATAAGAATTATAGATAAATATTATGAAACCTACCATTATTATAATACCAATAACTTAGCAAAAGAAATACGTAACATAAATAAAGTAATTTATAAATACAGTAAATCAAATATTTACGATGTAATAAAAGAATTAAATTCTAACTTAGAAAATCAATTAAGTTTACTAAAATTTCATGCTCATAGACAAAAACGGGGAATAATTAATGGATTAGGCAAAACAATTTCTTGGTTAACAGGTAACATGGATGCTAGTGACAAAGAACATTATGATGACATAATACAACAAATATCTCTAGCCAATAAACAAGAATGCACCAATGAACTTAATATAATTAACATAAATAAGAAACTAGTAAATAAATTTAATGAAGATATGAAGAAAATTAATAATAATTTTAAGGAAACTCAAAATGGGTTAACAAATTTAAATATCGAAGAAAAAGCTTACTCATTTTATACACACATTCAATTATTAGAACATAAAATATCAGAATTAATACTAACAATAGAATTTTGCAAATTAGGAGTAATTCACTCTAAACTATTGCACGATATTATAAAAAATAATACAAATAACGTGACGCTTATATCAAAAGACAATACGATACTTTGGGACAGTACAAAAATCTATTGTTCATATGGAGATGAAACATTTCATGTTATTGTAAAATTACCCATACATGAAAAATCTCATATAGGATAATTAGTAATACCTATTCCAGTTTATATTAATCATAATTATAAAGAACTTGTTATAAATAATCAATTAGTAATTAAGAAAGATAATCAGCTATTTAAAGGTAAATGTATTTATAATAAAATTTATTATTGTAATCAATTAGAATTAATAACTAACCAATGTATGTTAAATATAATAAACTATACAAATAATCAAAACTGTACCTATAACAATGTATTAACTAATATTAGATTTAATGACTATTTGAAAGTCTATATAACATTTAATCAAACTAAGTTAATCAATTGTCATAGTGAATCTATCTTTTTACCTAACATAGCTCTAATTAATACTACTAGAAATGACTGTATATTTAATAAAACTTATATTCATAATTATAATCATGTAATTAAACCAATTTATAATTTTATAAACTTTAAACATTATGAAATATTAGATGAATTAAATGTAACCATTCCTGCTTTTGTAGAAATAAGCACTCTAAATAATGTAAACTATTTGTATTGGACAATAACTATCATTTTAGCACTAGGAATCTTGTACTATTTATTATTCCAAACAATGTAAAACTAAAACTATTTATTTATCTAACTGTAATTTTCTATTTTATAATCAATTGAGAGATATTAATTAAGTTTCATTTTATTAAATAAATTTATTCTTGTAAAACTTTGTATTGTAAATATTGTTTCTAACTTATTTTATTTGAGCTCAAATTAGAATGTACGAAAGTTAAAATCAGTATAATATGTCGTGTATCTGAGATATATGGCATATTGAAAAAAATGTTATGAGAAATAATTTTATGACCAGTGAGAAAATTAAGTTATTAAATAATGAAAATTAATTCTAAAATAAATAACAACTTCTTAAAATAAATAAACTGAAAGTGAATACAATAACGTTTCTAATAAAACAATAAAAATAAATAAGTATTACCTTTCTGCAAGACAAGTCTTCGAACGTTAATATTTGGTAAATCCCATATACACTGAGGATAGCAAAAATTAAGTTCAGCAGTCTCAAATAGTATGGTGAACATAACAAATTTAACGAAGAGCCAGTAGCCATTGAAAACAGATTTAAAATAGCACTGGTTATTAGATACAGGCCTGGCGGTGTTGTAATTTTAGGGTCATACTAAAAAAAAAATGGCGGTGTTGTAATTTTAGGGTCATACTAAAAAAAAAAATTAAGTTAAACTTAAAAAAACTATTACAATAAATATAAATAATAATCACAATAAAATTGTTGTCTTCCAACACCATTCTATTTGATATTACCGTTCAAACTATCATCTTATGATGGTAGGCCAAACAAGAAAGTGCCTCGATAAAATCAATTTCATTGATTGATCTTGAAAACTGCATAGCACTTGGAGATGAAGAGTCAACTACCTTATTAATAGATTGCATTCGTACCATATTTACATTTACTTTTTCATTCAAACCATATTTACAATATACAGGGGAGAAAACTGGCCAGTGTCAGAACTCCCAGTGAATAAATATTTACAAAAGATCATGGGGCAGGTGACACTTGAAAGTGATCTTACTAGAGGATTTGGATGGTCAGATAATTTATGGTAGAACTTTAAGAAGTTTGCGGAACGTGAACTTGCTTAATGGGAATTTTAAGGATTATGGAAGGTTTTATTTGTGATCTTTTTGGTGCATTAACTGATGCTCTTAGGACTTGAGATTGGAAGCACTTGACGTTTGAGGGCCATTGGGGCCGATCCCTATAGTTCAAGTCCATAAGTCCAGACTGGTTTTAGTCTGACTTTATATATGAGTATTTTGTTTTCTAGTGTGAGGTGGGATTTCTCGTTGAGCAGTCTATACAGTTACCCAAACCTTCTGATGAGTTCCTGTCTTTTAAGTCTCGCATGAGGGTTCCAGGTTAAACTTTTGTCAAGGTGGAGTCCAAGGTATAACACTGTGTCTGATGTGGGAAGAGGAGTGGTGGGTAGGATCCGCGTTGTATGGTAAATGTAATGTTGGTACATTTTCCTTTTTGACTTTTATCCTTCATCGGTTGCACCACTGCTCAATATCAGAGAGGCGGATTTATAGGTTATGGGATGCTATATTGGGATGAAAAGACAGCTGTGTCATCATGAAATGTCGCAAGAAAAGAGTCCACAGTGGTAGGAATGCTAGCAATATAGATGGTATAGAGAAGAGGGGCAAGAACACTTATTTGGGGAACTCCAGCTTCGACTGGAAAGTGGTTTGAGAATTCAGAGCCACATTGGACTTTGGACAAGTCCTATAGAATTGATAATATCTGCGATACCAAACCCAATCAAATGCCTGAGCCACACCAAAAAATCCACCAGGGCAGAAGTGCTTTCTCTCCAGGGCTGCAGAAATATGGTCGACTATGCGAAGTCTCTCCTGCACTGTGGAAAGTTAAAAGTGGAAGCCAAACTGATGTGTCCATAGAAGAATTATGGGTGTTCAAAATAAGAGGAAGGAGACATTTATTAAGGATCTCAGAAATTTTGGTGAGAAGACAAATAAGCTGGTGGAATGAAGGGCGATTAGGTGGTTTCCTGGGCTTGTGGAATAATATCATAATGGAAAATTTCCAAAGAAGAGGAAAGTGTGAGGTTCAAAGAATGCAGTTGAAGGGGGTGAATTGCTTTAGATGGGAGGGATAGAGTAATTGGCATAGAAAGAAATTCTTCAATGACAGATGCTTTAGATAGATTGTCAGGGTCAGGGTGGGGTTTAAATGTGTCGGAGAAGTAGCTTCCAAATTCATCGGATTTTTCTGTGTGACACAGCCTAAGACCCATCATCATGGTGAAGTAGGCGCTTTGTGTTTTTACATTTAAGGATTGTTTTGGTTGCGGACCAGAGGGATTTATCAGCAGTCGACGGTGAAGATAGGTATGAATTCTATATGATTTATAGGATGAGGTAATTTCTATTATTCCAACTGCCCCTTAACCAGCTTGCAGAGTTGGTTTTAGGTGCGGCGGTCATGAGGGTGTCGGTCCTTTCATAGCTGGCTTGAGATAGACTTTTGGATTGATTTAATTGTATTATATGTGTGAGCAGTGGGTTGCTGCTAGTAATATTGGGATTTAGATAGGATTTGGATGTCTGCTAGGCACATTACTAGATGGGAGTAAGGAACAGTGTTGTCGAAGTCTTGTGATGTTTTGAAGGATACTTTTAAATCAATGAAGTCGGCAAGTAACTTGCAGAAATGTTCCCAGTTAATGGGGCCTCTGATAAAAAAAGGAGGTGGTACTTTTGGGAAACAGGTAAGAGAGAGGCAAAGTAATACCAGGCTATGGTCAAAAGAAAGATAATCAAGACATGTGATTGAGGAATGGAAGGATCTTAAGCCATAGTGTATAAAGAAGTCTAGGAGGTCAGGATTTCTATTAGACTAAGTAAGAGAATCTGACGAAAAGAAGGGGCATTGGCGTTGAAGTCTCCTCCTACAAGAAAATGATTTCCAAGTGAGTTCAAGAGGGGAAGAAATATGAGATCAGGGATAGATTTGTTTGGTGGGTAATACATTGCAGCTAATGTTACGGAGAAGGTGGTAGGGGGTATTTTTTTTTTATCAGGTCAAGTTGGTTTAAAAAAAAATTCAAGTCAATTGTGATGGATCACATATTTGTTTTTATTTTATAAAATCGTTATTCAAACAAAAATTACAATCTCCCCTAAAAGGGCAATAGACAATGAGATAATAGATTGCATTCATACAATATTTACGAATTTATACTTACTCTTTTATCCGAACCATATTTACAATATACATTCATTCAGGAAATGAGGGGAGAAAACTTACTAGTGTCAGAACGCCCAGTGACTAAATATTTACAAAAGAACACAGGGCCATTTCCCAATATTTATTTTTTACTAATTAATTCATTAACGACTGTGTTATTTTTCATGGGTATGGGTATTTTTCATCATGTTAACTCCCTTTAATCCCCAAATGCTTTTAAATAAGAAAGTGCATCCCCTCCTTGCTTCCATCATGTATATGTCTGTTGGCTTAGTTCCATGCTCTATGTTGCTAAGGACAGGATTGTGTAAATAGTTTTCTTTTTGATATTTGTTAGTTCATGTATATATATAATATATATAAGGTCCAGTTAACTGGGAATCATTCAAGCTAATAGTGTAGCACCCTAAATAATTAAGTGCAGAACCCTTTACAATTTATTTTCATTATTGGTCATTGGCACTTATATATTTTTTTAAGGTATTTTGGCAGCACACAACCTAATCTAGAGAACATAGAGAATTTTTAGCAAAATTGCCCCCTCATACATTATCTTTAAAGATTCTGAATTTAGGCCCATGATACTTTTGCAGATATTGTCAGTTGATTAATGGAACATTCCCAGATAATGAAAAGTATCTGTTACAGTTTATATTATTAAATTCAATTTCAAGATCAAGGATCAGTTTACTGTTATTTTTTTATGGCAAATGAACTGAACCTCTGCTGACCACCTCGTAGTGATCAGCAAGGTAAGTAAATGGGTTCCTCGTGAGTTGAACGAATCGGCAAAAATTATAAGAGATTGGATGTGGGACTCTTCTCATCCATCCTACACTCCAGACCTCTCACCTGCCAACTACAAAAAGCTATGGAAAATGTCCTTTAATAATTCATAAATTCTAAGGATATTAATTTCAATTCAGAGGGCAAGAAAAATCTTTTAACGATTACTCAAAAGTGATAGTAAATGATTTCCAGACAACCCAATATTTCAGATTAAGGTTCTGTTTTTGTTAAGAAAACATTAGAGATGGTAACACGAACGTGATTTCAATGATTTATGTTCAATGGCTCAAGAAATTAAAATTTGTGGAGCCAACAATAGAATTCACAAATTTAATGTCATTCTAGGCAATTTCAAAAGGTTTAATATCCATATCACTGTTCTAGTTATAGTCTATTTACTATTATTTTTAATTATCAACAACGATGATCATTGATTATTGATTAAGATGGTTTAACAAGTATTTTTGATAAAAGAAACCAGGTTGTTTTTTCACGATCATTTGGAAAGAAACTAAGGCTGAGTCTTACAAGAATCTCTCAAATAATATTTTTTTAGTTTCTCCATAAATATACACATATTTAGATAGTATAACTTAATTCATTATCAATGTACACAAAATGGTAAATATAAGAACAATTTTTAAATTAAAACAAAATTATGAGACTACCAATTCTCAGATCTACTAATACTCTGATTATAAACTGAGGTAGGACTCCTAAATAATAACATGATAGACACAAGTAAATAAATGACATATAATTTTTTGATAATGGAAAATCAAACTTGTAATGAGAAAAGTATACGAAATAACAGATGTCTGTTATTGTAAAGATGATCCGACATTTAACAGATGTGACGTTTCTTTAAAGCGTCTGATTTGTGAAAAGATTTATCATCAAGTTCGTAACATACAATTTTTTCATACCCATACTATTTGATTTCCCACAATCAAAAACTTATTTTTCATACCTTAAGATCTAACCGCCAATCAAATTCATAGTGCTATTATTATTATTGGAACTGCTAAATGTCAATTTATTTAGCTACTTGTAGTTATAAATGGCCAATTATTTTTTTGGCACCTTTTATAAGTTGTAATTCCTGTTTGTTTTTAATTAGGCAGACACACATATGTGCCAAAACATCACTGATGAAAAAAATTACTTATTTTCGCTTCTAATCTAAGCCAATTCGCACAGGTACATTGGCTCACCTTGAGTTCAGTAAGGCTAGCTATGAAGTCCCATTGTTTCATTGGAAAGAAATTCATATACAATCCCATATGAAAGGGTTCCATAAATAAGCTGTCTAAGATGATATATTTAATTTAACACATATTAATAGCTACTATTAATCAATTAATAACCTTACCTCTGTATAATTTCCCTTGATCCAACTGATTGCTTGGGTTATATGAAATATTTCATCTATAAACGGGGTTGTCTGTACTTTATTAATAAGTACAAAGGGGAGGAAAGACATCATAGCAAAACTTACTAGCAAGATGGAAAGGTAATATCGTTTTTGTTTCTCCTTTACATCCCATTTTTGCAAATCTGGAGGGCTTCCATACACAGAAAACATTTTGTTTGAATGATGCTAATTTTTGAATCGTACATGTACAAGCGTCACTACGAACGTTCGTAGAATGTTCGTTCGAATTTATTTAATCGATGTAAAAGCATAAAATTGTACATGAACTATATGGAGGCTAATGTTATAATTATGAATATGAATTAAAAAAATTAACTTCATAAAACCAAAATATTTGGTATAGACTAATGAAATAAAAACAGCAAAGATAACCAGATCCTCCTCGGGACTGAAATGGCAGTGGCCTCTTGATCTGCTACGAATATGTGACAGTGGGACTCCTAGCAATGGCCGGTTTTTCCAACCTGTCAGGAGCGTCTTTGGCTCCCGCGTTCTGTGTCAGCCGCCGCTGGCTGGTATCCAGTGACGCGGCTGATGGAGGAGCCCGGGGGACTTCCTAAGACAACACTTTTCTTTCGCATGCGAGGGAGGTGACAATTATATGGGCTTGGGAGGTCTCTGAGCTGTTTGTAAATACTGTATGATATTGGAGATATGGTATTTTGAGATTAGGCCCTATTTAATGCCCTACTCAAATTTATATGTAGGACAATTAATTAGTATTAATTTGTTGAACATTTTGGAAGAAATTTAGGATTAGTTAATCATTTTTATTTTTTGTTTGTAAAACTTTGGTGTTTTAGTTAGTACTTTTTATCAATAAGTATCTACAGTCGGCAAGTGTTGTCAATTACTGGGCGAGTTAAAGACCTGCGACTTATGGGTCTAGTTTGGGTGGCACTTAGTAGTGGCAGCACCTCCTGGACCACCTTCTAGACTCGGCTCTTATCTTTCATCACGTAACTAGTTGCAAAAGGTCAGTTGGTGGAATTAATACAACCGGTGCAGTAGAAGCTTCAGAGGAAGCTGTGAAGAACAAGTCATAACTTCCCTACCACTGAACCTGTACACCTAGCATAGTCCTGATGCTATGGAAGATAGAACGAGCTGTTCAAGGGATATTAAATATTAAAAGTCAAACGAGCATAAACAGGCTCATTAAAAAAATCTATTACTTATCACTTACAGTTATGTTGACTATAAGTAGATCATTTTTTCGGAAAATGGTTTTTGATGGTGAATGAAAGATGTTTAGATTTTCATAACAATTTTAACTCATTTCGACCTACTATGCGTATCTCCATAAGATCCTCATAACAAGAAAATAAATAAAGATGTTAGATATATTATTATAATCGATACTAAGCGTTCAGCTTTTTGACAATCATAGCTACTGTAAATAAGTTGACTCAGGCGATGAAAGAGCAGCTATTCATGGTAATGTGTGAGAAAGAAAAAGACCTTTGCCAAAGTAATCTTACTCAGACATTAATGTGAACACTGTATTTACTTAATTGTAACCTCCTTGTTGTATTTTATTAATAACACATGATTTAGGGACAAACCGTCTACTGTTTGAGTTAGCCTAGACAACGAAGGATAATTCGGGGAAAAAAATTGTGTAGTTCTGAAATTTGGTACAGTTGTGCAGGAAGGTGTCCTAAATAACATACTAAAAGTCCCGAGGGCGGGGGTGAGCGCGGGGAGAAGGGCTGTTTTTACGCTACAATAGCTGACCTTTTTCTGTTTTTTCGCGAATAACTTGATAAAAATAAGTCATACGTTAAAAATAGTGATTAGAATAATAAGCTCATTAAATTTCCTACAATTATGGTACTATTTATTTCTTACGTTTGTTTATTTATTTCCAAGAAAAAGGGAACATTGACTTTTTTTACAGATCCGCTAAATGACACCAGTGAATTCGTGAAAATATTCTTATGATACCTAAGCTGAGATATACTTTACAGCAATGGCTGAAAAGTGTTGCATTTGTCAAAATGATGTAGTGAGTGATGAGTGCCTTGCCAGTGAAAGGGGATAAAAACGCTAATTGATACCTGTATAAGAATAGATGGTAAAGATGGACATTTCAGAGATAAGAAAAGTCTTATAATACATATTAATTGCAGAAAACGCTAAACTAGACCTCAAACTATTGCAAGTTATTTAAATAAAGCTCGATCCCCACAGCTACCTTCTACATCAGCTTCCATCCCCGGTTTAAGATAATCACAAACTCAGTTCGATTTTAAAAGTAAATGATTATTTTGCGCTGAAACTATTGACCTCAAAAGAGTTTTATGCAAAAATGACAAAATAAAACCATCAGTAAGCGTCGACATGTATTCGCAGTTCGATCAGTTGAATTTGAGTCAGTTATGAAACGAACGAGAGAAAGAAATGACGAATGGGGGCATACAATAGAAATAAGTATAAGTAATATAGGAGACCTCCACGCAGCTAATCCTCGCGATAAAGGATTGTCATTAGAATTCCTTTTTATAACGTATTAAGACAGGTAGGTAGATCAAAAAAAGGTCACCCTGAGGATGGATCAGTTTCTAAAGCAATGAAGGAGATTTATAGATTCCTGAATACAAAAGATGACTGCCGATATTCAATAGAGGAATTGATGGAACAGGTTTCAGGTGAAAAATCCAACACTAGCTCCCATTAAAACAAAAATGTTGCGAAAGCATGGTGAACACATAATCTTCAGGAGCATCAGTACTCGAAAAACAGTTGTATGCTTTCGCGATATTGGTGAAAAAATTATTAACGACAGCTGATATCGTTCGATCACACAGGAATCTCATGGATGGTGATGATGAGAGAGGATCAGTTTCCTTAACCTCGGACTACCATCGCTCCGGTTTCTCCACCGTGCTGCTGCTGTGGTCTAGAATGTCCTGCTGGAGACATTTTTGTCTTACGAGTACCAATAATAGGTCTATTTAACTGGCTTTTATCCTATTTTCAAATATGTATTCGGAATTTCTCCACCACCCTCTGTTTTTTTAATTTTTTAAAAAGATTTTTCGTCCATTGTCAAGTAAAAGCTTTTAGATTATTGCAAGTATGATGGAATCATATGAACTGACTCAGCACATATTCATTAGAACGATACCAGTTGTGAGATAGCAGTGAACGTGAATGTGTCGGTCGTGAACGAATGCAACTTGAAGAGCCAACATTCCAGAACAGGAGGGTTGGGTTTTCGATAAAGTACTTAACACAGTAACCGAGTACACTTTTATTCACGCCACGTTGCTTCACCTTCGACGCTAACTAATACACAACATACAACAACATTATGAAGGTTCCCTAGTGGTTACAAAGCAGGGTTACAACAGTTTCTCCCCCACAAAAAAAAATTCGAAACAAGTAACAAATTAAAATAAAAAGGTAAATAGAATATAGAAGAAAAAACTGTGTATTAGCTAGCTCACGGCTATTTGCTTTTGGTGTTTCGAGTGCGATAGCTTTTTTTATGATATCCGTAAATTCACCTGTCTCACATTCTAAAATCTTTTCTCCAATATTATTATCGTTAATTCATCGAATAAACTGCGATCGTAGGAAAATGTCTGCAGCGGACACTTTAAGTTTACATGTACATTCTATGTTAAAATCAAAATCAGAAAGGTCACGTCGTAGCGATGCGATATAATCAGAAATTGTCTCATTTTCTTTTTGGTAAGTGGATAAAAAATGGTGTTGGGCGACTAAAGAATTTCGGGTAGGTGCTAAATGTTGTTCGAGGACCTTTATTAATTCTTCATAACTGAGATCTGCCGGTGTTTTGGGAGCAACAAGAGCTGCCAGTGTGTTATAATTAGGTGACCCCATAGAATTTAAGAGCATTTGAGCACATTTTACTTTATCCGCAAAAATTTCCTTCATTGGTAGATAATTTTAAAACCGCTGTTTTGTAAAATTTGAAATTCTCTTCCTTATGATTGAAGTTTTCGAAAGGAGGAACGTTAGATACATTTGTAACCGATGGTCGAAAGTCTTGGCTAGAACGACATAGACCCCAACAAGCCCCATTGCAAAAACTGACCATGAACCCCAAAGGGAAATAACTGTACATAGCTGCATAATAGAAACATTACAAATTTAACTTTGATTATTGAATAATAAATAAAATATAAACAAACAATTTTGATATTTAAAGTATTATTTATTAAGATAACTTTTGTTTTAAAATACAAAAACACAATATATTACTTTTTTTTCAATGAGATGGGTAAACTTAATGATTAGCCCGAGATTATTTTGTGAATAACATTCGTAAGTCTCCTCGAGCACTAATTTCCAGTATTCTTTTTTTCGCGATGAGGCTTTTAACTGCACTAACTCCACGTTCTACTTAATAGGAAGACGAAAAAGTAATCAACAGCTTCGGTAGAGTGACCCAAAATCCGTGGTACAAACCTGGTATCGGTTTTTGTAACCAGAGTTTGTGGTATCATTCTTCAAACATTGGTTTCAGTTCCAAATTTGAGGACAGTTCAAGGAATCGCTCCTGTATTAGTTTGGATTCATCTGAGCTTGTTGGTCTACTTGAAAAAGGGTCCAACTCACAGTAAAGATATACTGTCTTTATATATCATTAATATTATATTACTTTATATATATATAAGTTACGTCTAGCGGTACGGCAATGTTAAGCCTAATACCTTGTAGCCTAGGGTAAACAAACCCGTAACGTGTGTATAGAGGATCAGGAGGAATATAAAGCCAGTTATAAAACAAACCTTCTTATTATATCATCTACCTCATTCATTCCTTTTTCTCGATCGTCTACAGCTGGGAGACGATTACTGGTGCCGAAACCCGGGAACTACGAGTATTCTGGTAAACAACTGTGAGTAAAATTTTAATTTTTTTTTCCTGTTGTTTTATTGGGAAAAAGTGACCTAATTACATGGTAGAATTACGGCTTGCGGCTTTCGAAGTGCCCGAATTACCTAGGGAAACGATGGCCGAAGCTCATGCAAACTCCCTGGCTTGGATGAAGGTGCGAGCGGCGACGTCACAGGACCTGAGGAGAACAATATCGGACCTAGAGAAATTCTCAGGAGAGTTAGGCGAATTGAACCATTTCATCAAAGGTGGGGATAGGATTATGGAAAGAGTAGAGGCGAAGGCAAGTGAGGGTTTACTCGACTCTGGTGACGCAAAATCAATCAAAGCGGACCTAGTGTGTAGAATAAAACGGAGCGTACTAAACCTAATACAGGCCGACGAAGAAACCCCATGGACCATAGTAAAAGAAAGACTAAAGAAGGCATACGGGGGAGGCAGATGGACACCAGAAGAGGACATCTTCCAGATGTTCAGGGAGACCAAACGGCCCAATCAAACGAAAGGGCAGTACGCCGGAGAACTCTTGGCAAAGTTTAACAAAATAACGGAAAAAATGAGAGAAACGGTGAACCTAGCGGAAGTGGGAGGTCGGATGGCATTCCTATCGACCATTCTGAAGGTACAGTTGGCCAGGGATACCGGCAAGAAAGATAGTCTACCGGGAGACCGATCGTTCATTGAGTGCGCCCAAGATTTAATGGACACTAGTGCCCGTGAGGAAGAAGAAAAATTAGAGGCAGACGAGGCAGGGTGGTCCAAAGTGATGTACAGGAGGCCGAGAACGCCGCAACAGGCATGGAAGAGGAAGGATCAACGGTATGCGGAGAAAAAAGGGGCGGCGGTTGAAGGAAGGAGACTTAGCCAAAGGAGACCGAGACCCAGCGGGAGGAAGGAGGACAGAAAATGTCACGGATGTGGAAGAATTGGACATTTAGTGGCGCAGTGCCCGCGAACAAAATGTTTTGAATGCGGAATTGAGGGACACATCGCGAGGCAGTGTCCATACATTTTTCAGCGAACAGAGAGGTATAGGCCGGAACCGATGGAGGTAAACGCGCAGAGGGTATGGAGAAGAACCAGAACCCCCTCCGAATCGTCAAAAACTACGGGAGCGTCGGAGACAGAAGAAGAAGAAGATGAACCCAGGAGCAGAAGAGGAGAGACTGGAGAGGACGACAGGGACTACGTAAGAAGCAGACGATATGGCACGGAAGGAGGAAGGAAACGGCAAGCGGTGGCCTGAGGAGCGGGCTGGCAGAGGGGTGGCCGCACGTTAATAAACTATAGCGTCAGAGGGAATTACGGCGGTATACCCATTATTGGAGTGGCGAGAGGAGTGAGATGCTTGATAGACACGGGGAGTTCCTGTACTATTCTCAGCAGGAAAGCGGCGGACAGATTGTGTGTGGGCGAAGGGTCGTCGCGGATTCAGGCATGCGAGTGCAAGCTTATCACCCTGGGAGGGCCGTGTAAAATCGAAGGCGAATTGACAATGGGATTGGATAGGTGGGCGAAAAAGGGGGAATATTTGAAAATACACGTGGTTAGAAAGATGCCGCGCGAGTACGATGGTATCATAGGGTGCGATCTCTTGGGAAGGGTAGGAGCAAGGGTGAAGTGCCGTAACGGAATATGGGATATTAGACTAGGAAGAATGTTATACCGGTGTACAGGAACCGTGGGGGACGGGAAGGAGCGAATCGGAGCGATCGATCGGGAGGACAACTGGGAACGCGCTATTCGGCGAGAGTATGCCGATATATTTTTCAACGAAGGGGACAAACTGGGAGTGACGGGGGAAACGGTCCATGAGATCCCACTGAAGCAGGAGAGAGTGATATATATCAAAGAGAGACGATACCCGCAGGCGCTGCGACAGCATATAAGGGACGAAATCGAAGAATTGAAACGACAGGGCATCATAGTAGATAGTACGTCTCCATACAACAGTCCCCTGTGGGCAGTGAAAAAGAAAGGGTCGTCCGGTGACGAAAAATACCACGTAGTAATAGACTACAGGCAATTAAACGACAATACTATAGACGAAAAATACCCCATTCCTCGCTTTGAAGACATCCTGGACCGCCTAAGTGGAGCAAAGGTATTCAGTACACTGGACCTGAAGGCGGGTTACCATCAAATTCGGATGCGTCGTGGAGACCAACACAAAACGGCATTCACGTTCGAGCGGGGACATTACGAATTCACCAGAATGCCGTTTGGGCTGAAAAACGCGCCAATAACGTTCCAGAGGCTGATGGAGGAATTTTTAAGAGGGATTGGGGAGTCGTTTTGCCAGATATATATGGACGACCTCCTGGTTTTCAGTCGAGATGAGGTAGAACACCAGGACCATCTGCGACAGGTTTTTGACAGAATTAAGCAATTCGGGCTGAAATTGTCTGCGGAGAAGTAGCTTTTGGGACAAGAGCAGGTGAAATTTTTAGTTTGTTGAGCTGTGGAATGTCGTTGGCGGAAACCAAACTGGTGAGTAGGGTAAAGGTTTTTGGATTCAACAATTGGAATTAGGCGTTTTAATAGGAGTTTTTCAAAATTTTTTGAGAGGATAGGGAGTAGACTAATTGGACGGTAAGATGAGGCGTCATTGGGTGGTTTGCCGGGTTTGGCGAATAGGACAATAATGGAATGTTTCCAGAGGAGAGGAAAGTGTGTCGTTCGGATAATGCAATTATATATATAGGTTAAGAAGATTATGGCTTTAAGAGGAAGTTGTTGGAGGATTCGAGGAGTAAGGAGATCATATCATGGAGATTTTCGGTAAGGTAATTTTTTCAGAAGATATTTAACCTCAGAGGGGTTAACGGCTTTTGGTGGTGGTGAGAGAGGGATAGGGGAAGTGAGAAAATCTTCGACAGGTGGACGGTGATTATTGTTTTGAGGAGTAAGATGAGGAGTGAAAGTACGGGAAAGATGCAGTGCAAATTCCTCCGCCCTCTCGCCATCCGAAGCGGCCCAGGACCCGTCATCACGACGGAGTGGGTGTGAAACAGGATGATATTTTAGGATTTTCTTAGTTATATTCCACAGGGAGTTGTCCCTGGTAGACAGGGAGGAGAGATATGAATTGAAAGAATCGGAACGGAAGGATGCCAATTGCCGCTTTACAAGCCTGCAGTACTGATTGTATGAGCGACGATCAGCAGGATGTCGGGATCTTTGCCACACTGTTCTGGAGTGGCGTTTGGATTTGATTAGGTCTTTGAGATACTGAGGTAAAGGATTTTGATTGTGAATTTTTAGGTGACCATGGGGTGACGATGCCTCCCAGGCCGACCTCTGGATCAGAGTAGTGAAGGAATGCACTGCATCATCTAGGTCTTGGGATGTTTTCAGAGGTACTTTGAGGTCTACAGAGTCTGTAAGAATCTGACGGAAGTGGTCCCAGTCAACTGGGCCCCTAATAAATGAAGGAGGAGGCAGTTTGTGAATTGGATTTAGGGAAATGGTTAATAATAAGGGGCTATGGTCGGAGGAGAGGTCATCGAGGCGCTTCAGTGAATAGTTTAGTGTTCCTAAACTATTGCAGAAGAAAAAGTCAAGGAGATCTGGATTTCGGTTGGGGTCTGATGGCCAATAGGTAGCTGTGTCAGGAGAGATAGTGGAGCAATGTCTCCGTGTGAGTGCAGACAGCAAAGCACGTCCTCGTGTATTTGTGGATCTTGAGCCCCAGTGCTGGTGCTTTGCGTTAAAGTCCCCACCCACAAGGAAACGATGCCCGATAGAGTCTAGAAAGGAGATGAATTGGGAATCGGAAATGGATTTATTGGGAGGGCAGTACACTGATGCTAGAGTAAGGGGAAAAGTGAGGGTGGTGATTGACACTGCAGTGGATTGAAGGGAATCATGTGCTACCAAAGGAACTATGTGATGGGATATGGTGTTATGGACAATGACAGCGGTACCTGCATGAGCTCTTCCATCTGGGTGATCAGTTCGATAAGTCTGGTACTGTCGAACGGTAAATGGTCGTTTACTTGTAAGTCTTGTTTCAGTAATAAGAGCTACATCGATGTTTTTGTCATGGAGTAATGCTGTCAGTTCGTTAGTGTGGGTACGAACACCATTCGTATTTCAAAGGAGAATGGATAAGGAGTCGGAAGGATCCACTTATGGATTTTGTTTAACGGGGATAAGGTAGGAGACAAGATTTGTAAGAAGGGAAATAAGAGGGGTATTTAGGGTTCTGAACTCTGTAAGGAATGAGGTTAAGAGGCTGGTGAGATCTGAAGAGCTTGAATTGAGAGTATAGAACCCCCTAAGAAGCAGCGAAATGTCCACATAGAACAGTTAAAACTTCCACCAGGGGGGAGGTTGTAGATCAGGAATGAGCTGGAGTGACTTCGCCCCATACACGCGAGGAACATTGGAAATAATAATAGTTATGTGATTTTTCCCACAGAAGTATTGTTTTTTTTTCAAAGTCAAAGTTTTCTTTTATGTTTTTTTTTTACAAGTGACAGTAGGTCTTTACGTTTCATAGGATTAGAGCTTAATGTGAGAGATTACAGGCTGTGTACGGGCGGGGCTGGCCTTTGCTCCCTTGTAACATTAGTGGAGCGTTATTTGAATGGACTAAGACGTCCAAGTGTTGGACTTCAAAGTTTGCGAATGGGTTTTCGTAAACTGGTGGGGGGGAGTTAAGTCCAGGCGCCGCTAGTGCCCAGCCTTAATCCCCAAACATATGTTATCTGTTTACATATAATACCGATAGATAGAGGTATCTTGGAATAAATAAAGCAGTGTTGTAACAATTTTCTACGTGTTCTTATTACCAACCTTTCTTAGATTGTAATTCAATAAACATTAACTTATATATATACATACATACATACATAAGCTAATGATCTTCAACGAAAAACTTGAAGAAGAAGAAAAGAGGTTGAATGAAATCACAGATCGAAAGAACACGCAGCACACAGCCTGTAATCGCAATATAAGTATGAAAATAAAAACTCTCTCTGAGCTTCACATGTTAAGTATACGATTCCGGATTAGTTGCTCCGTATCGGCACACCATCTTACGCCCTCCTAACCCTGTGGTGGGAGTTTCAACTGTTCAATGTCAACGGATCGCCTCTTCTTTGGGGAGGTCATGCTCTCGACGGTCACGAGATTATGTACCCGAATTATGATGACCTTAAAGGGCCCCTCATACCGAACCAGTTCCTTACTACGATTTGACACGAATTTTCTGTACACAACGGTCCCAATCAATATTGCCCCATGCAATCCCGCACCTTGTGCCACATCTTTCCGAGCTATATGTGGGTGTTTTGGAGCTGTGCCACCATCCCCTCAGGCCAGTTCCTCGGTATCACTCGTAATCCGAACAAAATTTCAAAGGGTGCGAACCCCGTCGTGGAGTGTATCGAGTGGTTGTATGCCACTACATATTTTTTGAATAGAAGCCCAACGCAAATGTTGACCGATAATAAAACGCCTTCCTAAATGTGGTTCAATAAAACTCCTATTCTGTCAATATCACTTATTTTTGGAAGTCAAGCTTGCATACAAACCTTGACTAAAAAAAAACTGGAACCAAAGAGCCGGAAATATTTGTTCATTGGTTATTCAACAGCTGGACATAAGGTTTCAGAATGAAACGCTCAGGAAAGTTATGATATCAAGAGATGCAATATTCACAGAAAAACTGGTTAAGAAAGAAGAAAATCAAAACAATTTTAGACCAATCAACATAAGTAAAGAGGAAGACGACAGCAACTCCGAAACATTTGAACCTGCAGATCAACTTGAAACAAACCCGAATGAATTAAAAAATGAAGATGAAGAAGAAATGGGAAGAGGGAAAAAGATCAAGAAACCACCTACCAAATTGAAGGATTATGTTGTCCATCTTGGAGAAAGATATTTTCTTACTTACCGGTCATGACAAGATATCCTGTAGAATATTGAAATCATGCATATTTTGACAAGTTCATTAAACATTACTGTAAAAACGATAGGTTTTTCATACATACAAGATTGTTTTGCACTTCCATCAGTGCAAGTGTTCACCTAAAGCACTTGAAGATTTTACAAATATATTTCAAGATGTCCTTAACATGATCATTCCAGATTGGGGGATAATAAAACCTTTCGCAAACGTACAAACAGCAGAATTATCATTGCAGGCAAAGTGGCTAAATTGTCAATAAATAAACAGTTAAAGTTGAAATAAAAAAAAATGGGTATAGAGTTTTGGCTTCAAAGGATAATTCTAGTTTTCAATACCGCTTTATCGGCTGCATCAAAGACGTTTTTAATGTATTTCCATTATCATATTTACCTAAAAGATTTTTTTTTTAATTTACTAACAAATAAATGAAACAGATTGTCAGTACTGGAATGCAGTTATTTAAGATTATCGAAGAAAAATATGGCACCAAATATTGGGCGAAAAATTGGCGTCATTACACCAATATTATATTAAGTTATAACTTTTAAACAATACACCGATGTTAGTTTAAATTTTAGTAAAGTAATTTTGAATTTCCTTGTTTTTCAGTACATAATAGTGTAGTGCATTTAACCTAAGAAGGGCTTCATGAATCACTGTTTCAAAAAAGTGAGAAAACTATGGTTACATTATTGATTTCAAGAACGGAAGTTGGCGCATTTTTTTTCTGAAAAGGGGACCATATGACAATAAGGGTTGGGAACATACGGATCTTAGTGTTTTTCATCAGGCTTTATTTGGTATTTAAAAGTACGGATCTCGGTTTAGCATAAGCATTCTTTATTAGGTGTGGTGATAGTGTTTTTCATAAGGCAAATGATTAGGTATTTGTATGGATCTCAGAGTTTGCAATCTTCAGTAGGGGGGGGGGGAGGGTGACTATCGTTCGCCAAATGAATTTTTCTTCAAAGAACAGATTGCAAAGTAAGCATTCTCCAATAAGGGTGGGAGTGGTTGGTGTTTTTGCTGGCTAAATGATTCGATCTTTAACTGTTTGAGGCACACGATTTCAAAGAAAAAATAAAACTCAAGCAGCATTCATACCATTGGCTACTGAATGAAATATTAAACTGTAGGACTATGAGTAATTTTAACTTTTTGAGGTGTTACACAATATCTCACCACGCATAGAAAGCTAAGCAAAATGTGGGACAGTTTTTAACCCACCTAGTCCCAAAGGGTTAACAAACGGATTTCAGTGTAATCATTCTCCACTCAAAGCGCCCTATAATATTTCCTTCATTCACATTGGAATATGCTATATCACATACTAGAAAGACTGACTGGGTAATATTATCAAGCCAGAAAGGGAAGAAACCACTTCTTACTTCTAGGAAAGTAACAGTATTCCCCGCAAACCATCTCTCATCTACTTAATATTGTTTTTCAAGCAGAATTCTTGTTTTATTTACTTCATATTATTTTTGTTTACAATTATTTCATTTTATATTTTTAATTCTCTATAAATATGTAATTTTTTGTGTGTATGTGTATTTTTTAATATTTTCTTTCTTTGCACATTGTAAATTTGAGTGGGGACTGAAACTGTCAAAGAGCCCACTTAATGATAAATAAATGTTTTCTCTTAAGAGATGTAGTCTCAGGATAATAAAGATGTGTATTATTATTAAAAGAGGGGTGTTGTAAGTCTGCATCAGAGAAAACAAGACACACGTTAAAGAAGAGTGTTAATTATAATTAAAGGATTAAAAAGTAGAGCAGGGACATAAAAAAATCTTATAAAAAACAAAATTTATTAAATATAGGAACTGTTTTCATCTTTATGGTAATACACCACCATATTGTTTTCATCACATGTTGACAGATATACTTATACATCAGTCTAATTAACATTTAAAATCTAGATTGTATATAAATAGATTTTTTTTACCAATATAACTTATTTTTCTTAATATCACAAATAACTATACAAATACAAATGAATATAATTCACAAAAAGTAATTAAAAAGTTTTTTTTCTTTAAAATTTAAAGATTTAACAAAAACCTCCTTAAGAATATATAAAAAAGAATTATATTGTATGAACAAATTGTTCTATATTCATAAATTGAATTTTAAAAACATACTAGCAATATCCCTAGTAGACAGAAAGAAACAACTCTTTCTTATACATTACACAACAATTTTAATAACTCTGAATTACTATACAGTAGTGTCATAACTTATACGGTTTCAATATATAGAACAAATATATTACAAAACAAATTTTTTCTGAACATTTTCAATGGAAATTAAGATCTCAAGACATAACGACCGTCGAATAAGTTAGATCCTACTGTATAAACAAAACACTTCCTCACCAAATGATTCTTTGAATCTCTACTAAGTCCGGCCAATAAAACCTTTTGGTCATGAATATATAAATAGTGATCATATTAATAAGCATGAACCATACAGATTCTAAAGCTAGATGCCACTGACTCCTAACATTCACTTCTAATTTCGAAAATAAATAAGGAATAATAAAATATCTGAATTCTAGTAATTGTTGAGGAACCAGACAAAGGCTTATGCAGATCCAAAACTGAGTCCGCTTATGAATATTAATATCATAGGTAATCGAAAACATAGAAAACATATAAAAAGGGATGAGGAGATACTTCATAACATAGTGTTTTTCATAAACTTTTTTCCATAAATAAAAAGAATAATGCCGATTGTCAGCTAGCAAATATGGATGAGTCATAGTATTAAAATATACAATCAATACACACACGCAAAATGCTAAAACAGTGAGTATTTTATGACTACAGATTTGATTTAAAAAGTCCTTTAAATATCGGAGATGGTAAGGAAGTCCTAAGATTAATAAAACAAATGAAAAATAAAAAATTTGACAGATATGGATGACAGGAGTGTGAGCATTTTTATCTCCAACAACTATGCCTTTATTAACTATAACAAAACCTAAGAACAAAAAGCAAACTAAAAAGTAAAAACGTGTTTGATAATAAAATTTAGTCACATGTTGGCGCCATATATTCTCTTGCCACAGTTCTCTGAATACCTGTAAACAATTATTATACAAATTAATATGTTACAAACCTTAAAGTAACTCAAGTTCATCTTTCAAACACTTTATTCAGCAATCTGTTAGTTTAATATTTCTTTATAAAATTATAAACCAGTTAAAATGTTTAAAATTAGATCATTTTGTCAATTAAAAGATTAATGAAATATTTTTCTAAGTTATAATATAGGTTGTGTCATTGAAGGTAGATGCTAAAATTATTAACCCCCTGGAGATGGAGTGCCACTCTACTGATTTTACGATTGTGTCATTTATTTGTGGTTGTCTAAGACAAAAACAACCAACCCCTACACAAAGTTACCAGATTCTTGCAATGCTTCAAGCAAGTCAAAATCAGTGGATCATCTTATCCCTTTCAGTGTTAAATATCTCTTAAATTAAAACTTAACAAACAGCACTGACACGTAAAATAACTTTTTATAGTTACATAAAATTTTTAAATTATTAAACAGTTTTTAATAATGACAAATAGAAATCACTACATTAAAGATAACTCTGAAAAAACAAAGTGCATTGTAATCTCCAACCTCTAACTAAATGTCGCATTAACGTCAGTTTATGCGTTTAGTGTTTGGTCCCGGTATTAAAATTAACAGATTAGTTGTATATAACTAAATTTTGGATTAAGGTTTAAATGGTTCAGTCAATAAAAAGGTACATTGTATAAGATTTTTTTTTTATGTTGAAATAAAGATCTTAAAAGAATAACACTAGAGTACGTCGACCGGTGCAACAATCCCATTGCACCGGAATACGTGCACCACAGGCGACGTAGACCCATGAGTCCACTTCACGGGCTTGTGGAGAAACCCCGTATGAGGTTCGTCATCAGGAAGGGGAGGAGAAAAAAAAAATAAAAAAATTCTATAGCCTCGGCTAATATGAAATAGACAAAATTAGAAAACAAACTATTATTTTTATAAATGTCCTTTCACTCCTTATGAATAAGAAAGTAAGATTTTAGCCAAGGGATTATCATTATAATATATAATGAAATATTATGAATGATTATTAGACTTAAAAACTAATTACATTAGAATATACACTATATATATATATATATATACACACACATATATAAGACTAAAAATAAGATACATTATCTTCTTATAAAATATATAGCAGTTCTGAAAAATATGTATTTTATTAGTTCAAAAGCTTACAAGGCTGAATTCTCACCTCGATAGTATTCATAAAATCATTAGCTGATACCCGCCTCCTTAGCAACAACCTCAGTGGTGTGCGAAAAAAAACGTCCATGATAAGATATACAACCCATATCACATTGGTTTGTCGAACAAACACTGCTAGCATACCTAAAATTGTACAAATGTTACAATGATACTAATATTTAAAACATTTTATAGAACCAGTTGAATTATCTCATAACAATGTTCAAGGGATATAGGGAATCAGATCGTTGAACATGCACTTTGTTGTATCCGGATTTAATAAAAAGTGTAATAGTCATGTAAATACACATACTACAATAATGTAAATATGCACTTAAATAAAGAAATGGTTAGGATTAAAGCAAAAGGCAAGTTATAAATATTTAATGATTTATTTATGTAAACACAAAGGTCCCATCCTGTCCAACTGCCTTACACACTATGGATATAAAATTTGTAGCATTAATCCAAATGGTAATTAAACCTATTTTGGCCAGAATAAACAGTAAATTTATAAGCAAATCTACCAACATGAAAAAGAGATTATAGTCAACAAAACTGACATATCCGCCATCCCTCAACATTCAATAAAACCGAACCTCCTAAACCCAATTCATTGATAATTAAACAAATGATACTCACAGACTTATATCATAAACACTGTATATTGACTTACAATTCTTCTTACATTTTAGCAAAGACCTCAGTAACACATGGCGGTGGTTCAGAGCCTGCATGTATACGGCTATCCTCTACCGATCATTTCAGCTCTTTGATATGCTGCATTCCCTTTGCTCTGTATAACACCATCCTTCTACATGATCCAACAAATGTTTTCTTGGGTGTCCTCTGGGCCATCTTTAGACTTAGCTTCCATTACATACTTCGGGAGCCTGTGTACTGGCATTCTCTAGACGTGACCAAATCGTTTAAGTAAACAGTATTTATTAAGGCCTGCAAGGGCCCCTGATTTACCTCGTGCACAATCTACGTTTTCTAACTACTCTTCGAAGAAACTTCATCTCCCTTCAATCCTGCCTCTTTATTCTAGGCCAAGATTCTGCTCCGTAGGTTAAAACCAGTAAGTAGATTTGTTTGTAGATGGCTATAATCTGTCTTGGTTTTAATCTCTATTTTCCCGATTATTGGATATCTCAATTGGAAATACATCTGGTTAGCTTTATGTATTCTGTTGCTAACCTTTGGATGGATTCTGCTATTTTCCACAATTCTGACCACAAGGTATTCAAATGAGTTAACTCTTTCTAGAACTTCTTCAAATTGAGGCATAGTTGTTTCTTGGGTTCCTAGAGACTGCATTAACTTTTGTTTTAGACAAGTTGAGAGTCCCCAGGTAGCGCCCGGGCCATGTGTTAAGGCCAGAATATATATTAAAAAAAAAAAAAGATTCTTTTAGTCATATAATATAAAAATTCTGTTTGATTGGAATTAAGCACCAAAGTACACTTGGCTTATTTTGGGTCGGGGAACGCCCCTTATCCGTTTGGAGGTAGTATAGAAGTGGTGCCTGAACAGCGTGGTCGCGGGGAGAGATTGCGAGCCTTCTCATCTCAGATCTCACTCATTTGCCTTGGAACTTATAGATCTAGTGAACCAGCCACTAGCTGACTTTGATCTGCCAACCTCATCAGTGACAGATCTTCTGTCAAGAATGCCACCCAGCGGGTGCCTAACAACCATCACTCTCCTACACATAAATGCGTGAATATATTAATATTTTTGGGTTTTACATTTCCACACAATTTCACATTTGTGTATTCTTATTCAAAAGTTCAAATTGTTTTATTTATTAGTTTAGATTATATAATTGTTTTTAGACTTTTTTGTTGATTTAGGTTACAGAGTATTAGTTTTTTTTTTTTTCATTAGTAAATGTATTGATTTTTTTTCAGCAGTAATTTTTTTTTTATTTATTTTATATTATTTATGCTACCAGAACCAACCTGTTTATAGGTTTCATTTAAAGGTACTCATTCTTCACAGATATCTTGGTGCAAACACTATGCGTCAATGCCATCTTGAAATGTCACAGGTCCTTACTGCCTCCTTCACATTATTTCATAAACTTTCAAAGGACATGCCTAATTTCTAAAGAATATCTGCATTTAAGGACAGATAATTTTTAGCTGGCCTAATTAGATATAACCGTGTTTGAAGTTGTCTGGAGTTCTGCTGGGGATCTACCACTAGCCAGTGGAGTGGTTTGATATTTAAATAGGAATAAATTAAATTTTTGTTTTAGAATTCCTGGATCGTCTACCATAGCTTTGAGGTTTTGTTTTAAGTTTTGACCAGACCATTCGGCTGACCCACTTGTAGTAGCAGGATAAT
The DNA here is from genome assembly GCA_930367205.1 of Acanthosoma haemorrhoidale. Classification (NCBI taxonomy): domain Eukaryota; kingdom Metazoa; phylum Arthropoda; class Insecta; order Hemiptera; family Acanthosomatidae; genus Acanthosoma; species Acanthosoma haemorrhoidale. The sequence goes on from OV884009.1 coordinate 14,552,132, forward strand.
TCCCACAGAAGCATTGGGAAATACTGTCATTTTGCAATAATAAAAAAATTCATCTGATTTTAAAATAGTAGCATTGTCTGAAACTAACATAATAGGCAATCCATTTCTTGAAATATTTTTTCTAAACCATTTATTGTAGAATTTGAGGTTGGTGGTTTAGGTGACATAGCAATTTAAATTTCTACCCTTTCAGTTTAAGCGTCAAGCACAAAACAAATTCATTTTTAAAGGGGCCAGCATAGTCAATATGAGTTTTTTTATTTGTAATAATAATAAATACAACAGTTCTTATTATTAATATATTTGATCACTTTTTAGCCAAAATATATAACAATACCCAAAAGGTAATACTCAATGTTACCAACAAGGCAACACATCTAAACATCCTTCTCTTCAAGAAATATAATCAAGGGACCTATTGCAACAATAGTTACAGCAATATTAGTACAAAATCAAATATTACAATTTATCGAGAAGCAGTACAAACAATGCATTCAAAATGTTTAATCCACAGATTGTATCAACATTTAAATCAAGTTGTGCATGCAACCTTTAAAACCTGATGCAGCTCTCAAACTTTACAACTTAATTAAGAAATTTAATCTTATACTCCCAAATATCTCTTTAGGTGTGTTCACTAAACCCCCTGACCTGGTAACATAGTTACTTGAATCTCCATCACTAGACTCAACACTATGGCGCTTTGTTCTGGAATAGAATCTTGTTCATCATTAGTTGAGTCAGGTATATTATCATGGGGATTAATTAATTTTTTTAATTTTACCATGTTCTCATATTTTAGAGAACTTATTCTGTACCAAGACTTCATCGTTTACATCAAACATAGCAGCAAATTTTAATGGATTTATTGTAATATAACTCTTGTTTCATTTTATCAACTATAAAACAATCATTCACAATTTCAGGTTTAAGATCATTAATCCTGATAGGTAACTTTGTTCTAAGATTTCTACTTATAAGTAACTGTAAAGGAGAGTAACCCAGGCCTGCAACACTAGAATTTCTGTAATTCAGGAGGTGAAGATCAAAACCCTGATTATTATAGAGACATTTCTTAAGCAAGGACTTAACAATACCAACTGTTTTTTCTACAAGCCCAAGGATCTGAGGATAATTTGGGGTAGTTGTAATTATTTTAAATCACCACTGTTTAGGAAATGTATCCAAATTGCTAGACAGAAGCGGATTATTATCAGCGACGATTTTGGGAATGCCAAATCTAGCAAATATTGGCTTAGTCACTTTTATTATGGACAGACTTGATTTATCTTCAATTTTTAAAACCTCGACCTATCTTCAGTAATAATCAACAACAAGAATATAATCTTTATTATATTCTGCAATATACATTGCTATCCTTTCTGTAACTTTGCCATGCCATTATGCAACAAGTACCCAGTTGTTTATGTCCACAGGAAGCTGTTGGACAGCAAGAAGTAAATTTTTTAAAACGCACAATTTTTGGACTTTGCATATAAAATATGTGATATTTTACAGGTTTAATAATTTTTTAAGAACTGTTATTTAGTTATATCCATATCGATGACACATTTATTCTCTAACATAAAATGTGGGATATACGGTTTAAAGTTATTTAATGCAAGTTTTCCTGTTGTAACAATCGCATGAGCATGCACACCTAATATAGTCTCTATTTTTATCCTATTACGTCCAGTTTTATCTGTAGTTAGAATATTATTATAAATATCAGAGCCCAGATTGAGGAGTAATCATCTGTTGTCAATGAATGAAGTCAGCTACTAAGGTCAATACTTTCTATCAGTACACAGTAGGGTTATAGCTGAGGAAGGTTTTTTTGCTGTAGTAATGTATCTATTTGTCTTATGGTAATCAATATTACCTACTAATATGGCAATTTGATCACATTTTCCCAGTAAAAATATATTACTTTCATATGGATAACTGGATAGAAACATAAATCCATTTAAATTTTTATTCATAAGAGGAAATAATGTACTAGTAGCTCAGAACTGCAACGTCGCAGTAGCTGAAAATGCATGCAATGTTACATTGCACCTTTAAGTGATAAATTTTTTTTTTGTACCAGCTGAAAGAAAGAAATTCGTTTACACTTTTCGACTGTCTCCTATGAGAGGCCCAATCTGTCACAGGCCAGAGTATTCTCAGTTCTCATGTAATGTGGCAAGACCCCCCCCCCTTGGTCAGAAGTTTTCCAGACAATTAATAAAGAAGTGCCTAACTGATTAATAAATATTGTTAAAAATCTACCAGAGGGATCCTCGGAACCTCCAACAAATTGAGGGCTTCCTCTTGGCTTTTGGTGTGGAGAATTTCAACATTTAATAAATGAAATATTTACGATTCATGAGTAATTAAATTTAAATACTAACCTAAAAACGTTGCCTTCTTTAAACTTCCTTCCAAGTGATAGTTATACATCATGATCACTAAAAATGTGGACAGAGTGTCAGTGTAGTACAAAAAGTTAAAAAAATAGGATACAGGGAAAATCGATAAATTAAAGGTGACCCAGTACGCTTGTCTTGGAGAAAGGTGCTGAAAAAAAAAAAAAAAAAAAAAAAAAAATCAAACATTGATCAAGAAATTAATCATAATACTTTAGAATATTCATTTTTAACTTAATATAGTAACAATTAGTGGTTATCACATAGATTTCTACCAGTCGTTGTTCATTATTCAATAAAGTTCTTTTTAAAAAGTGATTCATTCGTAGAGATTATTTAATTGGCGCTCTAACTTGGGATTTGATGGAATCAGAAATTCGCGCTATTATTGAACATTAATTGAAGAATCTCAACTTAGACAATTTCTGAGAGAAGTATTCAACCAGTTATTGACAACTCGTTGAACTTCGATTCAACCTTTCAAGAGAAGCGTAGTCACTGAGGAACTTGTTCATCATACACACTTCAGAAAGACGATTAGCTGACGCTTTTAAGGGTCAACACTCAAGTCAACAAAAATCTATAATCCACTTAAGAAGAATAAGACTTAGGAAGCAACCTCTTAGGCGAAGAAGAAGAACAAGGTAGATTTAATCTTTGTTTAACATTTTATTATTTCATTTATTTATGTATGACTAACTTACAAGACAGACTTAATAACATTAGACAGGTCTCTAATTTTAACGAAGAAGATTTAAATAATTTAATTACAATGAATGCCAACATAGAAATTAACTCTAATGAATTTAAATTAAATTAATTCCACATTATGATGGAAATCCTAAAAAACTTATTAAGTACATATCAGGTGTACAATTTTTACATAATTTATATTGTAAAGCGGATAACATTCATCAAGATGTTAACAACGCCAAAATTATCATGCAAGCCACACAAAAGCTAGAAGGTGATGCAGAAACGGCAACCTTCGACAAACACTTTAGATCGGTAGAAGGATTGTTTAATTTTCTAAAACGCAAATATCAAGATTCTCGATCAAGAGAACAATTGATATCGGAAATACTTACAACTAAACCTTTCCATAATGAAAACCCGTTATTTTATATCTCAAGATTAACTGAGAAGAGATACGATCTCATCACTCGAACCTATGCTGATGCAAGTGTTCTAAGTAAGGACGATGAAATGATACGCTACGATAGACAAATTAGCTACCATGCAGTACACCATCTACATCCTGTGCTTACTGACTTTATTCATCATCTCGTATTGAAAACATTAGAAGACATAGACCACATACTTCGAAATGAAGCATCTCACATTTTTCAACGACAATACGGACAAAATTATAAAGAAAGGAAATTTGAAAATAAACTGAAAAATAGTTACCAAAAACAACCTCATCAAGGAAATAATTACCAACCAAATTATAATAATCAAAAACAACCTTACCAAGGGAATTACCAAAGAAATAACTGTCAACCAATATAATCAAAGGCAACAACAGCCATATTATAATCAACCTCAACCTAATCATCAACAACCAAGAATGAATTATCAACCATGGGATCCTCAATCTCAATTTAATTATTTTAATAAATCTCGATCAGCGCAATATAATAACCAACAACAGCAACCGCAATTTCAAAAAAACGAACGACCAGAAACGGTTTCAATGAGAACAGTTGGTGATATAGCGCATTACATTGAAGAAGAAGATAAAGATCAAATTCTTAGGGAACTGACAGAAAAATTAAACTATCTAGAAACAAATTTTTTAGAAACAGGCCAACACAGCAACGATCCACCGGATCCATACCAAGACCAAATGACTTACCACAGATCACGGATTTTATAAATAATAAATGGTTAATCGATACGGGTGCGACAAAAAATTACATACATCCAGATATAGTAAAAAAGAATAATTTTAAATTAATAAAAAAGGAATTTTCAATTAAAACTCCCACTGGATACGACGAAGGGGAATATAGTGCCATGATAAACGTTAAAGAAGCATTGGGCTTAGATCAACTAATTGAATTTGTAGTTTACCCATTCTCCAACAGATTTGACATATTATTAGGTTTTGAAACTATGAAGCATCTTAAATTAAACGTCAATTTAATGCAAATGCAAAGACAATCACATAGTGATCAGTAGCAACCAATTTAAATTTAACGATGACAATGAATTAAACTTAATGGATAATGAAAAATAAATTGAAAAAATAATTAGAAATGAACATATCCCAAAAGAAATATTAAAAGAATTAATTAATAAAATATCCGAAAATGGAGAAATAATAAAAAAGGATAATGAAACATTAAAAGCAACGAACTTATTGAAACATAAAATTATAACAAAAAATGAAAATCCAATCTATACAAGGAATTAAAGATACCCGGAACAATTTAAGGCTCAAATAAACGAAGAAGTACAGAAGCTATTACGAAATGGAATCATTAGAAAAAGTAACTCGCCCCATAATTCACCACTATGGATAGTGCCGAAGAAAATGGACGCGAGCGGTATTAAGAAGGTAAGAATGGTCGTAGATTACAGAAAACTTAATCAAGAAACTATTAATAATAAATTTCCATTACCCAATATTGAAGATGTACTTAATAGATTGAAAGGAGCAAAATATTTTAGCATTATAGATCTAACTTCGGGATTTCATCAAATATTAATGGATGAAGATTCAATTGCTAAAACTGCCTTCAGCACAGAAACAGGTCATTATGAATTCTTAAGAATGCACCACCAACATTCCAGAGAATGATAAACATGGCTATAGAAAACGTCCCAAGAACTATGGCTTATGTGGATGAAATCAAAAGATGAAAAAGAACACATGGAACATATTGAGAGGGTTCTAAGAATATTAAGGAAAAATAAATTAAGCATTCAATTGGACAAAACAGGATTCTTCAAGAATGAATTAAAATTTCTAGGATACATAGTAACTCAAAATGGATTAAAAACTGATCCTAAGAAAATTGAAAATATAATTAACTTCGAAATACCAACTGATGAAAAATCACTAAAAAGATTTCTAGAAATCTTTAGGTTACTATAGAAAATTTATACAAAACTATGCTAAGATATCAAGACCACTTAACGCTGCAATTAATTAAAAAAATTATAACTCAAAAGAATTTGAAGAGAGTTTCCAACAACAAATGACTCATACACCAATTTTAGCTTACCCCGATTGGAATAAGCAATTTATATTAACAACTGATGCTAGTAATCAAGCTATAGGAGCAGTTCTGAGTCAGACAATAAATAATGTAGAACATCCTATCGCATTTGCATCAAGGGTATTATCTAAAACTGAAGAAAATTATAGTACCATCGAGAAAGAATTATTATCAAGTGTTTACTTTACACAACACTTTAAGCCTTACCTTTACGGAACAAAGTTTTTATTATTAACAGACCACAAACCACTAACATGGGTCTTTTCAATGAAAAATGAAAATAGTAGAATTATGAAATGGATATGGAAATTACAGGAATTTGAATTTGAAATAAGACACATTAACGGAAAAACAAACTATGTAGCTGACGCACTATCAAGAAGAAATGAGTGTCATGTAATTGAAGAAAAACTAGTAGAAATACATATACCAGAAGAGGACTAACCAGAGTACAAAATATTCATTGACTAACTTATTTTATTATTATATTCCTTTATTGTGCTATAATTACAATCTGCCTTTTATAAGGCAATAAGTAATTAAGATAAATGCTCTCATTCATACCATATTTACAGTTCATCATTCACTCGCTCATTCATACATGACTAACTTCTAGACTTAGAACAAATACATCAAGAAACTCAAGAAGAATTAGAAATTCCGGAAATGGAAGACCTTGGAGATTTAGACAGTCTAATCACACAACATTCACAAGCTAGTAATAATGAGCAAATATGGCTATGTGAAAAAGATAAATGTTTAAATATCGAAAAAAATACAAATTATAATAAAAAGAGGCTCTAACAGAGTGGAACATGAAACAATTTTTGAAAAACATAGATATAATGTATTTATTAACGATCAAGAAAAAATACAAAACTTATTATTAGAATTTTTAGAACTAACAAAAGTCTATGGAATTTATTGCCAAAATGATTTTAAACAACTTAATGAAATTTATAACGAATATTTTAATCAAATACAAAAAATAATTGAACAAGACTTTAAAACAGTAAAATTAAAATGATATTTCTTATTATGTGAAGACATTGAAAACTTAGAAGATCAACAACAAGCTATATTAGACTATCACAATGGAAAAACGTGTCATAGAGGTATTCTAGAAACCTATCATCGATTAAAAAGAAAAATCTATTTTCCAAATATGAAATATAAAATTACAGAATTAATTAACAAATGTGACGTATGCAAAATAAATAAATACGACAGACGTCCTATCCAAAGTAAATATCTAATAACACCCACGCCAGAAAAACCTTTTCAAGAACTAATGATAGACTTATTATTTTACGACAAAAAAATTATATTCACGTGTATTGACACATTTTCAAAACGTTTGTATGCACAAGTACTACATAATAAAAATGCGACAACTGTTTGCCAAGCATTAGAGCAATATATCGGTCTCTATCCAACACCTGAATTAATAATAATAATTAGTAAAACTATAATAACCTGAATTAGTAAAACAATTCTGCAAAGCAATTATGCACAAATTCACTATACAAGTAAAAACTACTCTAACTCATAAGGAGTATTAAATAAATGTCATGCAACATTGAATGAAATTATGAGAATTAACATTAGTAAAAACAAAACACTCAAATTTGAAAGAATATTAAACACAAGTACCATTGCTTATAATAATACCTTAAATAAAAACATAAAATAAACTCCTAACGAAATAACGTTCGGAAAATATAATGACATACAAGAAATACATGTCAATACTTACTTTCAACATTTAAATGAATTACAACAAATGGTTAAAAAGAAAATAGAATAGATTAAAGAAAGTAGAACAAAAATAAATTGAATCAGAGCCGTGAAGATCCACCAGACTTGGAATCTGATGAAGAAGTATTTTTAAAGACACCTCGTATTAAACCACAAAAGAATCCTCTATATAACAAAGTGAAAGTAGGGCCAACCCACATAAATAAAGTTAAAAGACCAAATAAGAAAAAAAAATCTTATTTTGTTTCAGAAGATGATACCGATAATCATTATTCTCCCACTCCTCACTGTAGTAACAACTCTTAAAGTTCAAGATCTAACGCAGTCCAACGGAATCCTACATTATACTGTAAATAACATAAGAATTATAGATAAATATTATGAAACCTACCATTATTATAATACCAATAACTTAGCAAAAGAAATACGTAACATAAATAAAGTAATTTATAAATACAGTAAATCAAATATTTACGATGTAATAAAAGAATTAAATTCTAACTTAGAAAATCAATTAAGTTTACTAAAATTTCATGCTCATAGACAAAAACGGGGAATAATTAATGGATTAGGCAAAGCAATTTCTTGGTTAACAGGTAACATGGATGCTAGTGACAAAGAACATTATGATGACATAATACAACAAATATCTCTAGCCAATAAACAAGAATGCACCAACGAACTTAATATAATTAACATAAATAAGAAACTAGTAAATAAATTTAATGAAGATATGAAGAAAATTAATAATAATTTTAAGGAAACTCAAAATGGGTTAACAAATTTAAATATCGAAGAAAAAGCTTACTCATTTTATACACACATTCAATTATTAGAACATAAAATATCAGAATTAATACTAACAATAGAATTTTGCAAATTAGGAGTAATTCACTCTAAACTATTGCACGATATTATAAAAAATAATACAAATAACGTGACGCTTATATCAAAAGACAATACGATACTTTGGGACAGTACAAAAATCTATTGTTCATATGGAGATGAAACATTTCATGTTATTGTAAAATTACCCATACATGAAAAATCTCATATAGGATAATTAGTAATACCTATTCCAGTTTATATTAATCATAATTATAAAGAACTTGTTATAAATAATCAATTAGTAATTAAGAAAGATAATCAGCTATTTAAAGGTAAATGTATTTATAATAAAATTTATTATTGTAATCAATTAGAATTAATAACTAACCAATGTATGTTAAATATAATAAACTATACAAATAATCAAAACTGTACCTATAACAATGTATTAACTAATATTAGATTTAATGACTATTTGAAAGTCTATATAACATTTAATCAAACTAAGTTAATCAATTGTCATAGTGAATCTATCTTTTTACCTAACATAGCTCTAATTAATACTACTAGAAATGACTGTATATTTAATAAAACTTATATTCATAATTATAATCATGTAATTAAACCAATTTATAATTTTATAAACTTTAAACATTATGAAATATTAGATGAATTAAATGTAACCATTCCTGCTTTTGTAGAAATAAGCACTCTAAATAATGTAAACTATTTGTATTGGACAATAACTATCATTTTAGCACTAGGAATCTTGTACTATTTATTATTCCAAACAATGTAAAACTAAAACTATTTATTTATCTAACTGTAATTTTCTATTTTATAATCAATTGAGAGATATTAATTAAGTTTCATTTTATTAAATAAATTTATTCTTGTAAAACTTTGTATTGTAAATATTGTTTCTAACTTATTTTATTTGAGCTCAAATTAGAATGTACGAAAGTTAAAATCAGTATAATATGTCGTGTATCTGAGATATATGGCATATTGAAAAAAATGTTATGAGAAATAATTTTATGACCAGTGAGAAAATTAAGTTATTAAATAATGAAAATTAATTCTAAAATAAATAACAACTTCTTAAAATAAATAAACTGAAAGTGAATACAATAACGTTTCTAATAAAACAATAAAAATAAATAAGTATTACCTTTCTGCAAGACAAGTCTTCGAACGTTAATATTTGGTAAATCCCATATACACTGAGGATAGCAAAAATTAAGTTCAGCAGTCTCAAATAGTATGGTGAACATAACAAATTTAACGAAGAGCCAGTAGCCATTGAAAACAGATTTAAAATAGCACTGGTTATTAGATACAGGCCTGGCGGTGTTGTAATTTTAGGGTCATACTAAAAAAAAAATGGCGGTGTTGTAATTTTAGGGTCATACTAAAAAAAAAAATTAAGTTAAACTTAAAAAAACTATTACAATAAATATAAATAATAATCACAATAAAATTGTTGTCTTCCAACACCATTCTATTTGATATTACCGTTCAAACTATCATCTTATGATGGTAGGCCAAACAAGAAAGTGCCTCGATAAAATCAATTTCATTGATTGATCTTGAAAACTGCATAGCACTTGGAGATGAAGAGTCAACTACCTTATTAATAGATTGCATTCGTACCATATTTACATTTACTTTTTCATTCAAACCATATTTACAATATACAGGGGAGAAAACTGGCCAGTGTCAGAACTCCCAGTGAATAAATATTTACAAAAGATCATGGGGCAGGTGACACTTGAAAGTGATCTTACTAGAGGATTTGGATGGTCAGATAATTTATGGTAGAACTTTAAGAAGTTTGCGGAACGTGAACTTGCTTAATGGGAATTTTAAGGATTATGGAAGGTTTTATTTGTGATCTTTTTGGTGCATTAACTGATGCTCTTAGGACTTGAGATTGGAAGCACTTGACGTTTGAGGGCCATTGGGGCCGATCCCTATAGTTCAAGTCCATAAGTCCAGACTGGTTTTAGTCTGACTTTATATATGAGTATTTTGTTTTCTAGTGTGAGGTGGGATTTCTCGTTGAGCAGTCTATACAGTTACCCAAACCTTCTGATGAGTTCCTGTCTTTTAAGTCTCGCATGAGGGTTCCAGGTTAAACTTTTGTCAAGGTGGAGTCCAAGGTATAACACTGTGTCTGATGTGGGAAGAGGAGTGGTGGGTAGGATCCGCGTTGTATGGTAAATGTAATGTTGGTACATTTTCCTTTTTGACTTTTATCCTTCATCGGTTGCACCACTGCTCAATATCAGAGAGGCGGATTTATAGGTTATGGGATGCTATATTGGGATGAAAAGACAGCTGTGTCATCATGAAATGTCGCAAGAAAAGAGTCCACAGTGGTAGGAATGCTAGCAATATAGATGGTATAGAGAAGAGGGGCAAGAACACTTATTTGGGGAACTCCAGCTTCGACTGGAAAGTGGTTTGAGAATTCAGAGCCACATTGGACTTTGGACAAGTCCTATAGAATTGATAATATCTGCGATACCAAACCCAATCAAATGCCTGAGCCACACCAAAAAATCCACCAGGGCAGAAGTGCTTTCTCTCCAGGGCTGCAGAAATATGGTCGACTATGCGAAGTCTCTCCTGCACTGTGGAAAGTTAAAAGTGGAAGCCAAACTGATGTGTCCATAGAAGAATTATGGGTGTTCAAAATAAGAGGAAGGAGACATTTATTAAGGATCTCAGAAATTTTGGTGAGAAGACAAATAAGCTGGTGGAATGAAGGGCGATTAGGTGGTTTCCTGGGCTTGTGGAATAATATCATAATGGAAAATTTCCAAAGAAGAGGAAAGTGTGAGGTTCAAAGAATGCAGTTGAAGGGGGTGAATTGCTTTAGATGGGAGGGATAGAGTAATTGGCATAGAAAGAAATTCTTCAATGACAGATGCTTTAGATAGATTGTCAGGGTCAGGGTGGGGTTTAAATGTGTCGGAGAAGTAGCTTCCAAATTCATCGGATTTTTCTGTGTGACACAGCCTAAGACCCATCATCATGGTGAAGTAGGCGCTTTGTGTTTTTACATTTAAGGATTGTTTTGGTTGCGGACCAGAGGGATTTATCAGCAGTCGACGGTGAAGATAGGTATGAATTCTATATGATTTATAGGATGAGGTAATTTCTATTATTCCAACTGCCCCTTAACCAGCTTGCAGAGTTGGTTTTAGGTGCGGCGGTCATGAGGGTGTCGGTCCTTTCATAGCTGGCTTGAGATAGACTTTTGGATTGATTTAATTGTATTATATGTGTGAGCAGTGGGTTGCTGCTAGTAATATTGGGATTTAGATAGGATTTGGATGTCTGCTAGGCACATTACTAGATGGGAGTAAGGAACAGTGTTGTCGAAGTCTTGTGATGTTTTGAAGGATACTTTTAAATCAATGAAGTCGGCAAGTAACTTGCAGAAATGTTCCCAGTTAATGGGGCCTCTGATAAAAAAAGGAGGTGGTACTTTTGGGAAACAGGTAAGAGAGAGGCAAAGTAATACCAGGCTATGGTCAAAAGAAAGATAATCAAGACATGTGATTGAGGAATGGAAGGATCTTAAGCCATAGTGTATAAAGAAGTCTAGGAGGTCAGGATTTCTATTAGACTAAGTAAGAGAATCTGACGAAAAGAAGGGGCATTGGCGTTGAAGTCTCCTCCTACAAGAAAATGATTTCCAAGTGAGTTCAAGAGGGGAAGAAATATGAGATCAGGGATAGATTTGTTTGGTGGGTAATACATTGCAGCTAATGTTACGGAGAAGGTGGTAGGGGGTATTTTTTTTTTATCAGGTCAAGTTGGTTTAAAAAAAAATTCAAGTCAATTGTGATGGATCACATATTTGTTTTTATTTTATAAAATCGTTATTCAAACAAAAATTACAATCTCCCCTAAAAGGGCAATAGACAATGAGATAATAGATTGCATTCATACAATATTTACGAATTTATACTTACTCTTTTATCCGAACCATATTTACAATATACATTCATTCAGGAAATGAGGGGAGAAAACTTACTAGTGTCAGAACGCCCAGTGACTAAATATTTACAAAAGAACACAGGGCCATTTCCCAATATTTATTTTTTACTAATTAATTCATTAACGACTGTGTTATTTTTCATGGGTATGGGTATTTTTCATCATGTTAACTCCCTTTAATCCCCAAATGCTTTTAAATAAGAAAGTGCATCCCCTCCTTGCTTCCATCATGTATATGTCTGTTGGCTTAGTTCCATGCTCTATGTTGCTAAGGACAGGATTGTGTAAATAGTTTTCTTTTTGATATTTGTTAGTTCATGTATATATATAATATATATAAGGTCCAGTTAACTGGGAATCATTCAAGCTAATAGTGTAGCACCCTAAATAATTAAGTGCAGAACCCTTTACAATTTATTTTCATTATTGGTCATTGGCACTTATATATTTTTTTAAGGTATTTTGGCAGCACACAACCTAATCTAGAGAACATAGAGAATTTTTAGCAAAATTGCCCCCTCATACATTATCTTTAAAGATTCTGAATTTAGGCCCATGATACTTTTGCAGATATTGTCAGTTGATTAATGGAACATTCCCAGATAATGAAAAGTATCTGTTACAGTTTATATTATTAAATTCAATTTCAAGATCAAGGATCAGTTTACTGTTATTTTTTTATGGCAAATGAACTGAACCTCTGCTGACCACCTCGTAGTGATCAGCAAGGTAAGTAAATGGGTTCCTCGTGAGTTGAACGAATCGGCAAAAATTATAAGAGATTGGATGTGGGACTCTTCTCATCCATCCTACACTCCAGACCTCTCACCTGCCAACTACAAAAAGCTATGGAAAATGTCCTTTAATAATTCATAAATTCTAAGGATATTAATTTCAATTCAGAGGGCAAGAAAAATCTTTTAACGATTACTCAAAAGTGATAGTAAATGATTTCCAGACAACCCAATATTTCAGATTAAGGTTCTGTTTTTGTTAAGAAAACATTAGAGATGGTAACACGAACGTGATTTCAATGATTTATGTTCAATGGCTCAAGAAATTAAAATTTGTGGAGCCAACAATAGAATTCACAAATTTAATGTCATTCTAGGCAATTTCAAAAGGTTTAATATCCATATCACTGTTCTAGTTATAGTCTATTTACTATTATTTTTAATTATCAACAACGATGATCATTGATTATTGATTAAGATGGTTTAACAAGTATTTTTGATAAAAGAAACCAGGTTGTTTTTTCACGATCATTTGGAAAGAAACTAAGGCTGAGTCTTACAAGAATCTCTCAAATAATATTTTTTTAGTTTCTCCATAAATATACACATATTTAGATAGTATAACTTAATTCATTATCAATGTACACAAAATGGTAAATATAAGAACAATTTTTAAATTAAAACAAAATTATGAGACTACCAATTCTCAGATCTACTAATACTCTGATTATAAACTGAGGTAGGACTCCTAAATAATAACATGATAGACACAAGTAAATAAATGACATATAATTTTTTGATAATGGAAAATCAAACTTGTAATGAGAAAAGTATACGAAATAACAGATGTCTGTTATTGTAAAGATGATCCGACATTTAACAGATGTGACGTTTCTTTAAAGCGTCTGATTTGTGAAAAGATTTATCATCAAGTTCGTAACATACAATTTTTTCATACCCATACTATTTGATTTCCCACAATCAAAAACTTATTTTTCATACCTTAAGATCTAACCGCCAATCAAATTCATAGTGCTATTATTATTATTGGAACTGCTAAATGTCAATTTATTTAGCTACTTGTAGTTATAAATGGCCAATTATTTTTTTGGCACCTTTTATAAGTTGTAATTCCTGTTTGTTTTTAATTAGGCAGACACACATATGTGCCAAAACATCACTGATGAAAAAAATTACTTATTTTCGCTTCTAATCTAAGCCAATTCGCACAGGTACATTGGCTCACCTTGAGTTCAGTAAGGCTAGCTATGAAGTCCCATTGTTTCATTGGAAAGAAATTCATATACAATCCCATATGAAAGGGTTCCATAAATAAGCTGTCTAAGATGATATATTTAATTTAACACATATTAATAGCTACTATTAATCAATTAATAACCTTACCTCTGTATAATTTCCCTTGATCCAACTGATTGCTTGGGTTATATGAAATATTTCATCTATAAACGGGGTTGTCTGTACTTTATTAATAAGTACAAAGGGGAGGAAAGACATCATAGCAAAACTTACTAGCAAGATGGAAAGGTAATATCGTTTTTGTTTCTCCTTTACATCCCATTTTTGCAAATCTGGAGGGCTTCCATACACAGAAAACATTTTGTTTGAATGATGCTAATTTTTGAATCGTACATGTACAAGCGTCACTACGAACGTTCGTAGAATGTTCGTTCGAATTTATTTAATCGATGTAAAAGCATAAAATTGTACATGAACTATATGGAGGCTAATGTTATAATTATGAATATGAATTAAAAAAATTAACTTCATAAAACCAAAATATTTGGTATAGACTAATGAAATAAAAACAGCAAAGATAACCAGATCCTCCTCGGGACTGAAATGGCAGTGGCCTCTTGATCTGCTACGAATATGTGACAGTGGGACTCCTAGCAATGGCCGGTTTTTCCAACCTGTCAGGAGCGTCTTTGGCTCCCGCGTTCTGTGTCAGCCGCCGCTGGCTGGTATCCAGTGACGCGGCTGATGGAGGAGCCCGGGGGACTTCCTAAGACAACACTTTTCTTTCGCATGCGAGGGAGGTGACAATTATATGGGCTTGGGAGGTCTCTGAGCTGTTTGTAAATACTGTATGATATTGGAGATATGGTATTTTGAGATTAGGCCCTATTTAATGCCCTACTCAAATTTATATGTAGGACAATTAATTAGTATTAATTTGTTGAACATTTTGGAAGAAATTTAGGATTAGTTAATCATTTTTATTTTTTGTTTGTAAAACTTTGGTGTTTTAGTTAGTACTTTTTATCAATAAGTATCTACAGTCGGCAAGTGTTGTCAATTACTGGGCGAGTTAAAGACCTGCGACTTATGGGTCTAGTTTGGGTGGCACTTAGTAGTGGCAGCACCTCCTGGACCACCTTCTAGACTCGGCTCTTATCTTTCATCACGTAACTAGTTGCAAAAGGTCAGTTGGTGGAATTAATACAACCGGTGCAGTAGAAGCTTCAGAGGAAGCTGTGAAGAACAAGTCATAACTTCCCTACCACTGAACCTGTACACCTAGCATAGTCCTGATGCTATGGAAGATAGAACGAGCTGTTCAAGGGATATTAAATATTAAAAGTCAAACGAGCATAAACAGGCTCATTAAAAAAATCTATTACTTATCACTTACAGTTATGTTGACTATAAGTAGATCATTTTTTCGGAAAATGGTTTTTGATGGTGAATGAAAGATGTTTAGATTTTCATAACAATTTTAACTCATTTCGACCTACTATGCGTATCTCCATAAGATCCTCATAACAAGAAAATAAATAAAGATGTTAGATATATTATTATAATCGATACTAAGCGTTCAGCTTTTTGACAATCATAGCTACTGTAAATAAGTTGACTCAGGCGATGAAAGAGCAGCTATTCATGGTAATGTGTGAGAAAGAAAAAGACCTTTGCCAAAGTAATCTTACTCAGACATTAATGTGAACACTGTATTTACTTAATTGTAACCTCCTTGTTGTATTTTATTAATAACACATGATTTAGGGACAAACCGTCTACTGTTTGAGTTAGCCTAGACAACGAAGGATAATTCGGGGAAAAAAATTGTGTAGTTCTGAAATTTGGTACAGTTGTGCAGGAAGGTGTCCTAAATAACATACTAAAAGTCCCGAGGGCGGGGGTGAGCGCGGGGAGAAGGGCTGTTTTTACGCTACAATAGCTGACCTTTTTCTGTTTTTTCGCGAATAACTTGATAAAAATAAGTCATACGTTAAAAATAGTGATTAGAATAATAAGCTCATTAAATTTCCTACAATTATGGTACTATTTATTTCTTACGTTTGTTTATTTATTTCCAAGAAAAAGGGAACATTGACTTTTTTTACAGATCCGCTAAATGACACCAGTGAATTCGTGAAAATATTCTTATGATACCTAAGCTGAGATATACTTTACAGCAATGGCTGAAAAGTGTTGCATTTGTCAAAACGATGTAGTGAGTGATGAGTGCCTTGCCAGTGAAAAGGGGATAAAAACGCTAATTGATACCTGTATAAGAAGAGACGGCAAAGATGGACATTTCAGAGATAAGAAAAGTCTTATAATACATATTAATTGCAGAAAACGCTAAACTAGACCTCAAACTATTGCAAGTTATTTATATAAAGCTCGATCCCCACAGCTACCTTCTACATCAGCTTCCATCCCCGGTTTAAGATAATCACAAACTCAGTTCGATTTTAAAAGTAAATGATTATTTTGCGCTGAAACTATTGATCTCAAAAGAGTTTTATGCAAAAATGACAATATAAAACCATCAGTAAGCGTCGACATGTATTCGCAGTTCGATCAATAGAATTTGAGTCAGTTATGAAACGAACGAGAGAAAGAAATGACGAATGGGGGCGTACAATAGAAATAAGTATAAGTAATATAGGAGACCTCCACGCAGCTAATCCTCGCGATAAAGGATTGTCATTAGAATTCCTTTTTATAACGTATTAAGACAGGTAGGTAGATCAAAAAAAGGTCACCCTGAGGATGGATCAGTTTCTAAAGCAATGAAGGAGATTTATAGATTCCTGAATACAAAAGATGACTGCCGATATTCAATAGAGGAATTGATGGAACAGGTTTCAGGTGAAAAATCCAACACTAGCTCCCATTAAAACAAAAATGTTGCGAAAGTATGGTGAACACATAATCTTCAGGAGCGATATTGGTGAAAAAATTATTAACGACAGCTGATATCGTTCGATCACACAGGAATCTCATGGATGGTGATGATGAGAGAGGATCAGTTTCCTTAACCTCGGACTACCATCGCTCCGGTTTCTCCACCGTGCTGCTGCTGTGGTCTAGAATGTCCTGCTGGAGACATTTTTGTCTTACGAGTACCAATAATAGGTCTATTTAACTGGCTTTTATCCTATTTTCAAATATGTATTCGGAATTTCTCCACCACCCTCTGTTTTTTTAATTTTTTAAAAAGATTTTCGTCCATTGTCAAGTAAAAGCTTTTAGAGTATTGCAAGTATGATGGAATCATATGAACTGACTCAGCACATATTCATTAGAACGATACCAGTTGTGAGATAGTAGTGAACCAGTAAACATGGCATTGTGAGGGCTTTGAGGGTCTCAATTATTGTTTATTACATATTTACAACTTTATTTCTTTCAATTAGACGTTAGTTACAAAATGCCTAGAGTTTGTTTAAATCATCCTAAAAATCATTAGTAGAAAATTTTGGGTGTAATGTTTGGGACCAAACAAGGATCTGAGCCCCACAAATCTTTTGTTTATCGTGTTATAGGTTTCACACTGCATGGAAAAATGGCACATGCCATTTGGTATCCACATGATTTTGAGGGAACACATAGATCAATGTTTTGACTGTTATTTCTGCTTAACGAACATTAAACTGCATTAAAAATCAACAAATATTGTAGTGTACCCTAACTTGCAATCAGCAATTTTCTTCCATACTGTGAAAAATTGTTCATACCAAAGCCTCTGAAACATGTGACATTCGATGAAGAGAGCTCAGAGTCTGATGGAAATAAGGAAGTAAGAATAGAATGAAATATATTCTGACGATATAAATTTTGAACAAAACAGTTCATTTGAGCCTCATTCACTGACACGTGAAGATGTATCACGGCAAATTGCATCCTATTATGCTAGGTGATTATTGTTGGACCATCAAGAGGGATGCTCCACAGGTGAAATATAGTAGTAAATAGTCATTTATTACTTTCTAGAGTCAATTGTTTGAATATTGTGTAGTTAAGAATGCAGAAAGGATTAAAATGTTTGAAATTAAAAATGCCTGTCTCTCGGATACCTTGCGTGATGGGGGAAACCATAACATGTTTGAATCCAGGAGAATACATACTATCTGAATCACATATTTCTTGTCCTGAGAGAAAATTAAAAAATCTTTTTAGTTCCCTATTGTTATCGTCGACGAGTGTTCCTGGTTTCATTTTGCTTTTCTGTGTCTAAATGCAAGTTAGGACACTGTTTTTTCAATTTTGATACGCCTTCGTATATACACTGATCCAGGGCCGAGCTTAAGAGCTAAGAGAAATAGCGCTCGTAGTGGAGACTCCTTGCAATGAGGTTCGGTCAATGATGTGTTCCTTTGAGGAACGAGAAACAGCGCCCCAATCGTAGACTACTTACACTTTGATTCAGTCAAAAGAACGTTCTTTTGGCGAAGGAAACACCTCGATTATATTGGAAGTTTGTTAACTGAAGTATCGGTTCATCTACATAGATCCGTTCATTTTGATGATAATTCAGGTTCTGTTCGGTCACGAACGACACAGCTCATCTTGACATAGCCTTCATATTTTCATCATAAAAGCAAAAAATTTACAACATAATGACGCATTTGAATAAAGTTCTATGTTAGAACACTCCTTCCTTATTATTTCCTGCATTTTATTAAAACTATGAATATGTATTTCGTTTTTATCTTTTGATAATTAAATTTGTTTGTAATCCTTGATACATATTTGCATTAATTAATCTGAAGCTATTGTAAAATAGACAAAACATTTTATTTATCTTTTTAGCAATCAACTTTGAGTTTGCTAAAACTAACTTATAAGCTTTAGTAATTTAATGGATCCTTGCACCCTCTAGAAATTTATGTATATAATAAGAAAACATACTAATTAAAATTTTCTTTTAAAGGCTAATTCAAGTTAAACAAAAGTGTGGATGAAGGAATATTAATGAATAACAATGTCTACTGATTTAACTGATGGAGAAGTCTTTGAAAAATTTACCAGGAGAAAGTGAGGGAAGTGAAAGTTCTAACAGAGTTTAGTAGAGCTTGACTTAAGGTATGGTTGCTATGCAGCTCTGTGGCAGGACAACTCATAAAGGTAATCCTTTTGTTTTTAATCAATTTTTCCCATCAACAATTTACGAATGAATGAAAATATTTTGTATTTTTTTAAATTAGCATAGTAATTTTATTTACATAAGTCTATAGCAATATAACACATTTTTCCAGTTCAAGGATCATTTGATAATATATTTTAAAAAAATTGTTGTATACTGGCCTTAGTTTAAATAATTATTAACATAAAATTTTGGCTTACTTAAAAAATTATTATTGTAAAGGAGCTGTTCTGACATTTTTATTTGTCTGTATTTGAATTTTCTAATTTCGTGTCCTTTATAGTAACTTTTATCACAATTTATGAAATTTGTTTTGATTAAATTTTAATTGGCTATTTCATTCCACATTATAGTCTACATTTTTTTCAATTGAATTTGATAGATAATGGGCACCATAACTCCTGCAAATGCACTTCTGGTTATGCATCTGAAGAAGCAGAAGGGAAAGCTATAATAGAAGACATCTTGAACAATGGGGATAAATATTTTATTGAAACAACTCCAGTTTTTTTACCGTCTTGGTACAGTCAGGAACTTATATTGAGGTATTTGCATTACTTACACGGTAACTTGACTTTTATTATTTAAGAGATCTATAATCAGCAACAATAAAATGGAATTTATTCATTGGCTAAAAAAACTATTCTCCCCATCTGTATGTATATTTTTATATATTTAATATAGTTGCCCACATTTACATTAGTGTATATTTCCAGTCAGTTTTAGCAAATATTTTTATTTAGCAAGATAATATTCAGTCACACACTTCCTGATGGATCAAGGAAAAGTTGGGAGATCTTCATGGCATCAAACTCTTGCTTTTTAGCCTAGAACTGGCTCCGTCACATTATCCCTTATTTCTACCCATGAGCCACTTTCCAGGAAAAATCCCTGATAATTTTGAAGAAGTCAAAATTGCAGTGTAAGATTTTTTCGACATCCATCCCAAGGAGTGGTACCACCTTGGGACTGAGAAAATAGCTGAAAGATAGCTAATGGCAGTGGATCACAATGGGCTATATTTGGAATATTAACACTATTTTTTATTAGGAAAAGAAAAATTTAATTGATTTTGTTGAATAAAGGTAATTTATTTTTAAATACTCCATTATTTAGTAATAATCTATTCTTGTATTAGGTTCAACTATCATATTATGATTCATATTGGGAGTCCAGAAAATTAAACTGGTTTTTGGGAAACAATCTAAAAAATTGTATGGAACTGTGAAGAAAAAAATAAAAGTAATTAAAAAAATATTATTTATTTCTAATAGAAATGTTTTTACCAATAAGATCCACCCACAAAACATGTTTTCACATCAGATATAGGAGAAAACTGCTGAATTTTCGTAATTACTGTGTTTTATTGTTTTTTCACAGTGAGAAAACTATTCTTTCCCAGATAATTACTGAATGAAATGTGAGGGTTTTTTTTTATATTGGTGTAGTGGTAGAGGTAGTGCAATACTTGTATAGTCAACCCGAGACAAAGAATAAGGGTCACTATTTGATTAGTAGAACCCTTGACATCCATCCTGATCATGCAGGTATCTAACCCCACCCTGGGAGGTAATTTAATTTTGCGATAAAATTGCCTCCCTTGCCATACTAAAGACAGTCATGACAACCTGTAGATAGCTGTTGTACTAAATGATGCTGGAATTAAAAATAAACTACCTTTCCGGCTCTAGAACCGTGTAAATATTCAACACTTAAATTTTATTTCAGAGTTTAGGTCCCAATTTTATTTGCTAAATGTCATAAGTCAATTCAATACATGATGTTGTTTCTTCTTGTTGGTTGGCTTCTCTGTTCAGTATCACATGTTTAGTGATCGGGCTGCATCAATGTATATATTTTAGTTTAATTTCTTAAAACACTGTCTCCTCAACATATAACTGATGACTGCCTCTCACAATTAATTCTTAACAACACATAATTTTTCTTAATGTTTAAAAAACAACTGTATACCAACTCTTCCAAACAATTGACTCTCTCTTCTTAAAACAAACAACTGACCCTATGATCGTTTCATAGCAGATGCAGTTCTCATAAAAATTAAAAATAAACGACTTATGATGTGAAATAAACGACTCGGCTAGTGGCTTCATCTGCTGACCAAACACCAAAAAGTCTTCTCTATTTAAATGAAACTAATTATTTATTACTAAACCAAAAATGTCACCACTATATTATTATTATATTTAGTTATTCACTTAAATAATAAAAGCAATTAATCAATAATTCATATTTGTTTTTGAAAGAGGGGTATATTTTCACAAATTCTTAACCAAAAACCTTACCTAATGTTTTTATTTTAATTTATGAATTTACTTTTAAGTAATTCAAGGCATTTAGGTTCATTTTGTATAATTTGAAAGTATATTTTTATAAAATATATTGATTTACTAACTTTACAGCAATATTTAATTTGAATCCATTAATAACAGTTAAACTTACACAATTTACAATCTTCTAGTTGTGGTTCCTTGCTCTTATAAATGATCTATATATCCTGCCTTACATGGAGTGGTTGCCACACGATTCTTCAGTGCCCTGAGTTATATCATCCTGAACAGGTCTGTCCTCTTTCTGTGCTGATTTATGAATGAAAATAATAAGCCTCCTCTCAAGGTGCCTATTGGGTGTTACTTATGTTACCTGACTTGGGATTTTACCTGGGTGCACTGAATAGAACCTGATAGATTGAGATACATTCTTTGTAGTTTTAAAAACAACAATGAAATGCTTTTGACCCTGGATTCATATTAAAATAAAATTGAACCATTTTCAGCTCCACGATTTTTTATCACAAACAGAAACTGATATCCTGATTAGCCCTAACATGCAGTTGTTAAATAACTCAACAGTGGTAAAGTTTTAGTGTGTTTTTTTTTCAAAGAGAACCACTGTCCTCAACCACCATTATCGAACATTGTATGGCTTTGATATATTAACTTTTGATGAAGATATCATAGAATTTCTCAACATATTTAACTTAAAATTACAAGGCAGACCAGTTATATATGAGACTTATAGAGCTTTAAAGTCCTTTAGAAGGCAATTGACTAATTGAGTCACAAATCATGTCAAACTGTTTCATGCATGTGTGGATTTTCTATGCTGTCAAAAATTCAAAGTAGTGAAATCTCAATTCCCATATAAATAAGTGGAAGATATTCTATCTTGGCTCAAACTTCAGTCCCAGCAGTGTTCTTCAGATCTTGATGCAATTGCTAAACACATTAACTGTGTTTATTTTATATAATTTTAAAATTCTTTTATATGTTATATTTTAAAATCCACCCGACAGTAAAATTAAGGAGCTTCCAACTAACCTTCAATTGGAAGTGATTAATCGGTGGTTTAATGACATGCTAAAAGGTAACTTTCATGCAGAAACTGACAGAATTTATACGTGTTTTCCAAGTGATGAATATGCTCAATTAAGATTCATGTCCCCCTATATGCTCCCTGCAGATTCATATCTTTGTTTAGCAGTACCTATCTTTGAGTACTAACTCAATATAAATAGATGTTCCCAAAATAACCAATTCAGTTTATCCCATTAGTAGAGCTACAATTTAAAATAATTGTAACTATTTTTATAATTTTGACTATAATGACCTACTTTGTTACAGAAATTTTTAAAAATTTGGTTTGCTTGTTATTTAAGTAGGCCTATCTACAGAAATATTGAGTGTGGTCCTTGGCCTGTAGAAACTAAATATTTACCATTTGTCGCTTCACAAAAAATTTTTGTTGACCCTTGTCAACACCATTATGCTAACTTTAACTGTAATCAACTTCAACACACGTATTCATTTCTTAAAGGTTTTGTGGATTGTATTAATGACATCATATATTACAATTATCCGCTACCTTGTTAGGGCATATTGTAATTTTTGACTAATAAAAATTATATAATAGAAAAAAGTTTATAACTTATTAGAAAGTAAACAAACCAGAAAGAGTGACTTAGAATGAATTTATAGTAAATTTAATAATTTTTACTTTTAAAAAATTACCAATATAAGATAATATACGTAATTATGATAATCATTAAATATTATAAGTCATATAGATATCATGCGTTTTGAAGTTAATTGAGTTAACATGTCTTATTATTTAATACTTAATAATTAAATAAGTTTGCATATTTTTTAGTGGACAGAACTATTTTCATAACAACATGTTTAATATGTTTGTGGCCAAACTCAGTGGCTTATTAACATTGCTCTCTGCACCTTCAGTTCTTCATATATTACATAAGACAAATAAATCTTCAAAATCTACTACTGCATACAAAAGGTAAAGTTATGCAATCTATTTTAAACAGCTTGGTATATATATATTACTTTGTTTGGTCACCTGGGCCAATAAGTTAATAATTCATACAAACAAAGACAATATAAATATATAATTAAAGCAACTCTAAAGCAGTAGAACTTTTTAAAAAGAACTTTATTGATTTACAATACACTTAAGTTGAAATTAAATTATAAATGGCTAAACTGCTATGAATAATAAATGAATGTACTGAATGGAATCACTGAATGGGAATGCTTATCTCTAAGCGAGGAGCTCATATATAGGATAGGAAAAGGACGGTGGTCAGCATTGCTATAGTGAGCTGATAGCGAGCTGTGTCAGCATTTAACTATATTATGTATATTTTTATCCACCTACCTTATATTCGGCGACCACAATGCCACGCTATATTCAAAAAAATAAAATAATGTATTTATTTGTATTTTGATTGGGATACCATTCACTTGTTTGACTAGTTGGTTTGATTAATTTATCAAGCTTTCACCATACCCCATTGGTGTTAAAGTTAAAAATAAAAATGATTAACATTGATTTCTGTCCCCAATCGGGTTATTTCTCAAAGATAAATTGCCTGTGGATTAATGGAAGGTACAAGGGTCATCCCTCCTATTGATGGCCTGAGTAACCAGGTATACCTCTCACCCTGCTTGAACATCAAAATCGGTCTGATATTTCTGTCTCGTCTCCAAAAACTTGAACTGACTGACTGACCCAGAGTCTGTGTTCTCCCTTCAGATCTCTGATTTTCCTCCTCCTATTCAGAAAAGCTCTTTTCGGGACTAGCGGTTTTTCTGTACTCCCAGTTTTTCATTCCTCAGTCTGGCTAGAAGTTTTTTTTTTTTTTTAACTATCTCTATGCCTGTCTTCTACCCAAGAGGTTTTATGATCTCCACTGTCACTAAGTGTATCTCCACTAAAAACTAAAAGTGTGTCTTTTCACTCCTCTGCAGGTGTATGCACCTCAGCTAGTTCAGCCCTAAGCATTATATCTCTGCAGATATCTCTCTCACTTTTGCAATCCTTTGTCAGTTGCCGACTACATCATAAAGAGACAACAAATAAAATAGAAGATTTACACTAAGACATTGGTATAAGAAATATATATATATATATACATATTTACATATAATATAATATGTATTTAGATACACATATATATATACACACACACACACACGTTATTTACAAATGATGTGTATGTGGTAAGTTCCACATATAACATTATCAACATGACAAGTTTAAGTTCATTATCTGACTCGATAGTGGGTTATTATTCTGTTCATTAGTTTGTTCCCACTTAATAAATATTAGCTAAAGAGAAAAATAGTGACAGAGGCAGGGTTTGAAACCAGCACACCCTGATTTCTATTTAGACACCCTTCTAACTAGGGCTCCCATGTCTCATGACAGCCATGCCAATATTTATGCTCCTAGTCACTATTTCTCTCTTGAGAAAATAATTATAAACTTTTATCATTACAGTAGGGGAGATACTATTTTCTATTTTAGTAAATATTGCAGACAAAATATTACATATATAACAACACAGCAAGTAAATTTTGAAACATTCACAATGTTTGTGTTTGTTGTGGGGTGTCATAATTTTATAGGTAGCTGCTAGGTTCTATATTATTTATATAATATATCACTTTACTATTCTATTAACATTAAACTTAAAGTAGGTACTATACATTTTAACAAATTATGAAAATGTCTTAAAATTGGTGAAAAGTTCAGAAATGAGTGTTAAAATGTTGACTATTTGTTGTGTTAAAATAGAGACCAATACTAATCTATTTGATTTTAGTTAGTTCAATGTGATAGTAAAATTAAAATTTAATGATCGATTAGAACTTTGCTAACTCTCTTTAAAAATGTAAACCATTTAATAAAGTTAAAAAAAAGGCTATTTAAATTTATTGATTTTCAGGTACATGGGGACAATCATGAATATGTTGTTGTGGTACCAGTCCGATTTGAGGAATCCCAACTCTAAGTGAGTACATATATTTTTTTCTGAATACTTATTTCATTTTTCCTCCAACAACTTGCCATGATGACATCACTACTATCATACCACATACAATTGTACCACAGGACAAATCTCTGTGGTCTGATTATTTATGTTCCATGATAATAACTATAAAATATACCAATTGATCTGAAATTTTGAAGGTATATTCAACAACATCCTGATTTATTCTGTTTATTTTTTAGTCAAGATATAATTACGGGTAAATGCGAAAAGAATGTAAAAAACATGGGACCCATATCTATTAAATAGCACACTTTTATCTGTCTTAGAAGTCAGTTTAGATGCTTCTCAAATTAAAGCACAGAAGCCATTTTAGGTTTTAATTTCTGTTTTGTTTTTCAATGGTTAAAAACATAAGCAGTTCAGCAGGGATATGCAAGATATCTGCATAGAATCACCAGCAAACTCTCCAAAGATAAGTTATTCAAAAACTGACTAGCATAAAGAAAATATGGTGGTATCCTTACTATCCTAAAACAGCAGATGAGAGGAAGGTTTCAACCAATGTCAATGCTAAGTAGAAGTGAGAAGACAAGACATAATGTCAGGGAAAGGCATATTTTGATAATAGCAAAGTAGAATAGCTGATATCAGCTGGGGGCTAGTAATGCATTATAACTGGAGCTTGAAAAGTATAGGGTGGACGTTGTAGCCCTAGCCAGGATGTAGATATAGTTTCCTTGTTCCTTCCGAAAATAAATTTTAATAAATAGTGGCAATAAAATAATCAATATGGCACATGGTTTCATTATGAAAAAAATTTGTGAAGCACACATTAATGAGTTATTCGCCAACTAATGGAAACAATTGTGGAATTAAGCTGGAAGGACATAGCAGAAACATTTTTTTAGGTGTACATCCACCAACTTAAGAAAAAGAAGAAGAGGTAAGTATGAGAAGTTCCCTGGATACGATATATGATATTATATGATTAAGTTCAGTCAGTTATTTTTTAAAGTATCATTCATTCCTTTTAACATTGGAAAATCTTTTATACTTGTCCATTTTTTATTGATTTTGTTGTGTAAGACCAGAAAGCAGAAGCCACTAGGAGTGAAAAAACAAACCCATCCTCCAACAACAGATAATGGATCCATGTTATTATATATCTGGGAGAATGGGGTGGCAGAAATAGCCGTGATAACTATTTAATAGATAATAAACAGTAGCGTAAGACAGCGAGAAGATGGGCTTCCTCAAAGAGTCTGTACACCATAAGTGTCCACCACAGAATGAATCCAATGAACTTTCAAACAGACCATCTTAGTTTGAGGGTGCGGCCGCGAGATGACACTGGTACCGTATTCTTGCATATCCGGCTCTGCTTATTGGTCTAGACTGCTGCACCCACACATATTTATATTTATCTTTCTATAACTAATTATGTTAATATTATAATTAGACAAAATTATGGACGAGAACAGCCATGGAATCATATGAAATGAAAAAAGCATTATAAAAGTAAAGTATTATTCTTTATGTACTTCTTATAAATGTCCTTTAAATCCTTATGAATAAGAAAGTAAAATTTAAGTAAAGACAAATTATTGTTATAATATGTATGCAGGTACATTTTTGTTGTAAATAATTGTTTTTAAATCATGTGTTAGGCCAACTTATGGCCTAAATGCGTATATAGCTAAAATTACCAGTAAATTGTTAAGTGGCAGCTAGTTTTAATGTGCCGAGCATGACTGTCAACCAGGGACCTCCCTAATATCCAGTCTGACGATTTACCAACTGAGCTAGTCCTACACGAGTGGGGATCTTCCTGATGAATTCTCTTAGGCCAAATGCTTGCAATAGCTGTAAAAATTGCACCAGAGTGGGTACAGAGCTTAACAGCATGGGGAGATCATGCAACCCCTTAATTTAAATTACTGAGGGTTAGTTTTCTTGTGTTACGTCATTATATGAAAACATAAAAAATTTTATTCTGGTTTAGATCCCACTAGTATTTATAATTATTAGCCATAGAAAAAATATGCTTATACCAGGAATCAAACTTGGAACTCTTTGGCTTATAATTATTAATGATAGTGGTTTGTAAACCACAACAAAAATGTATGTGTTATGACACAGGCCAACTAGCTCTCAGTAACTTAAAGTTACAAGGTGCCTCCACATTCACCATGGTGCTTGCTGTCATTGTGAGACTTTAGCCAAAGAGGATCCATATTGCCTAGGTCCTTACTCATAGAGGACTAACTTAGTTGGTAGAGGAATGGACTGGATATTGAGGTCATAGGCTTGAGCCCCGACCCTCCAAGTATTCTATTTCATTCTATGAAGATTACAAACATCAAATTTCTTATAACTAATTTACCATTGAATAATATATTTTATTTGTAGAGGAAGACGGTCAATTGCCACTGTTCGTAGTCAACATGCAGCTGCTTCAAAATCAGTGGGGCCGATTACACAAAAAGATATGGCCTTGGCACAGTTTGGATTCATAGGAATCGCAGTTATTTGTGCAAAACAACTTGGCTTACCACCAAATCAGACAGGTCTTATTCACCTATGGCGAGTGATAGGACACTTAATGGGAATTCAAGAAAGGTGAATTTAATGCACATCAACATTTTTTACTTGGTTATTCAATTCCTGAAAGTAGCATATTTGTCAAATTTATTTTAGAGATTTAATTTTATAGCTTAGTTCTTCACAAAAACTGAGTATAATGTGTACTTTCCCATTTTTTTTTGTAAGGAATTACATGAAGTGAGTAATTGTTATTGAGGTATTGGTCCCAATATTATTTATAATTATTAATAATCGGTAGCCAAAGAAAACATTACTGGCGAGATTAGGACTTGAACCTGGGACCTTCTAATTATCTTTGAAAGAATAAATTATTGCTAAGATTGGGATGGTAGAGTCTTCGACTAGATCTTGGAGGGGTCAATGTCATTGCAATATAATACAACAGTCCATAGTGATAATAAAAAGCTACTTTTAAATGTAAAAATAACCAAAGTATCATCATCATGAAGTAATGATTATATACAACCATCTATAAGAGAAAAATAATGTAACGGCATTTATACTAGTCTTAATTAATTTTTCATTTAATAGCATAGTAAATAAAATTTGTTTGAAACCGACTATAACACCAATTAGTTTGAATAAAATCTCAAGGACCATCTCATTCCGAAGAGGGCCCCCTCAAGACTTTTGGCCAACAAAACACATGCTAAGCATTGCTGGAATTTAACTATCTGATCTCACAGCTAATTTGGTGTAGTACTGAAGTTCAACTGTTCTATATGTTGACCACTGTATACTATGAAATGAGAAATTTCCTAACGCCCAAAGACTTTCGCTGTGCTGAGATTTTTGAAAAATGCACATTTTCAACCTTAAACAGGGTGCAACATAAATTTGGTCCAAAACTTAAGGAAGTGATAGCAGACCTCAAATGCAAGAGAATAGTTCATTGGTGGTCCAATTCTGAACAGGGAAGGAGTAAATTTCAATTTTATGTTTTTTCAAGGTTGTCACGTTTTCTGTTGAATAGGAAGCAATAACTAAAAAACAATCAATGGGTCAATACCCAATTGCAGCATCATAAACTGGACAAAATTTCCTTAAAAAACAAGTAGAATTTGGCTTTTGTTGTTGGCTTTCAAGCAGCTAAATTCCGGAAAGTTCTGTTTTTCGTAAAATTATGGATTATTTTTATGATTTTTTTATCAGCCTTCTACTATACTACAGATTCCCCACTTTCAGAAAAACTTCCTTGTTTAATAACCTTGTCCATATAATTTAAAATGAAGTCTGATACCGAATAAGCTGAGATTCACCTCCAGTTTTGTAAAACAATTATGTGATGTTAAATTTTGTATCCTCTAAGTACCAGTGTTTTCAGCAAAAATAATTACAAAGTTTTTATTTCTTTTTTTTCTGTGACCGGGGATGTATTGTAAATTCTACTTGTTTTTAAAGGAAATATCTAGTTATCTAGTTTACGATGCTCTAATTGAGATTTACTTAACCTGAATAGTTTTTTAGTTATCGCGTCCTATTTGACAAAAAAACGTGACAATCTTCAAAAAACACAAAATTTAAATTTACTCCTCCCCTGTTCGGAATTGAACCATAATAGGCCTAATAAACTTTTGTGTTGCATTTGAGATCTTCCCTTTTTTTTTTAAGTTTTGAGGATCATTTACGTTCCACCCTGTCTGTATATATATTTAACACATAACATGAAAATCTCTTCAATATTTTGCAACTTTATATAAAAACTGTTTTATCAATAGTCGATAGCTTGTTTAGCTAGATTTAGAGTATATCCGTAATTATCAATTTGGTATCTTATTGTTTAGGTTTAATCTATGTCGAGGGAATGTGCACTGTACAGTTGCAGCTTGTAAAGAAATGGCAAAGCGATACTTTGTTCCAAATTTAGACAATCCACCAGAACATTTTGAAGAAATGTCAAAATCATTACTGCAAGGAATATGGCCTTTAGTTGTATTTTTTCATCCTTTAGCCTTTGAAGAACACACAAGGCGGCTTTGTGGCTGTTCACCGAAGCCTTTACCTTTATTACCATTAATATTTCTTTATATTCAGATTTTTGTGCATAAAATGTTACAAATACAGGTGATATCCTTTTTTCTGTTACCTTTTCTTAATTTTCAGATGTGGTTTACAATTTTCGTTCAAAACACAATGCCAATAATAGCTTTTTTTTATTTCCGTAACTCATTAAGGCATCAATAACTGTGTATGTGATGTCAATTGATTAACAAACAACCATATATTTATATAAATTGTAATATAATAAAAAATAATCCCTTCAAAATCAACTGAAATGAAGTATTTTTTTATTTGAAAACTTCTTCTATTTCATAGTTGCCATATGTGTTATTATTTTTCTTTCAGGTTAGTGTAGTAATTATTAAGTATTAATGTTATTAACTAATTTGAGGATGAAGCTGCCATGTATAGTGGGATGGTACTTCAATGGCAATTGAATAGAGTGGTAGAATAAGCTTCTGTTATGTATATACCAATTAACATTAAAATTCAGGATCTGATAATAATAGTGATTTTACAACTCAAAAAAATAATTCCCGTATTTGTTTGGTTTTTAGAAAGAAATTAAAGTAAATTAGGAATAATCAAGTTTTTTATATGTTGCACAGTTTGACCAAAACTCTCAATGCCCAAAATTCTTAGCCAAAACTTGTATCTTATGGTTTTTGAGAGACAGTGAATGAAGGAAAATCATTTTTTCAAGGACTGTCTTCTAAAGCAAGGAGACCACCTCAGTTCTCTTTTGTTCATGATATTTCTAAATGAAATCCTGCAAATATGTAAAAGAAAACTCCCAGCACCACAATTGGACTGGGACAGTTGGGCATACACAATATTGACTAAATGCCAACAGTGCCAACCTAATCCTTAAAAGATATCCTCCCTTTTAAGAAAAGGAAGACGAAGAATTATTGCCATTGTCCTGGCTACAGATATTGTATTCAAGGTAGGTAGGTCGATGTCTTTTTCTTCTTGGTCAAGGCTCCACCCTGGATTGTTGTCTTGAAGGCTGTGATGATTTATTGGGAAGTTGACACTCAACTTTCACTACGTACACCACTGGGGTTCATCATTATCTGATAGTTCCGCAGTTGTGGATGATTGAAGGATGGTGTCATCTCGCTTGAAAAAGAGAAAATTTCAGCTGGCGGTTCAGCCCCTGGTTGTACAGGTAAGTTTAAGTTTAATGCCACTTTGAAAATTTGTCAGTTATGCTTGTTTTGACAAGTTGGTTTATACTGTATTAGGTGCATCCTCGTGGGGAGGTGGCACATCTGTTAAAACCAGCTGGTTGATATAGCCTTTCAGAATATGCTATATATCTATATAGAATATAGCATATATCTAATTTGACAAAGTAGTGACGGGACCCAGGAGACGGACTATTGTGCCAAAACCGCAAATATCCACAAAGGTGGGCTTAAACTCTGCCCCCTTCAAAAAAGGACAATAGCTAACACCTGCTGTGATTTTTGTGGTATGGCTGAGAAGACTATGTCCAGTTTGATCCGTAGTTTTCTGTTCAGAAACAACTCGGCTAGTGAAGAGCCTCAGGAAAGAGGATCGGATCTGTAGCGAAAATAATCCTTTTCAATTTGTCGTAGATGGTCCCTGGTTTCTTGGAAAGTGCTCTCAGTCTGAGTTTCAGCGATTGGAGGCCACAGTTGGTTGATGTCCAAGGAAGGAATCGGTGTCCGGATGGCCAAAGGCAATTCCTTGACAGTGTTTTTTGGATGTGACACCTGTAAAAATGGAGGCCTTACCTGAGACAAGCTGTTGAGGATAGCGTGGAGAATATATCTTTCGGTAAATCGGCCGTAACTTGAGTTGTAGCGACATTTCTAACAACCCGCACTTCCAGCCATTTGGATTTTGCATCTACCAAATGGTAGAACCCATTCATTAGGCCAGTATAATAAATATGGAGGCCCTACCGTTTGGCTTCCGAATCATCTCATAGGTGTACAACGACTTCCTCGGGATTATTCCACAAAGGGGAACACTCGGCATAGCCACGGACTGTACGCTCAATATCTCAATCATTCCTTCCCAACAGACATGTCTTCTAGCCCCCAATTGCTTCATTTTTGTGGTACCGACATGAAGTTTGATCAATATTGTTACTCTGAGAAGTTTTGGAACTACCACACGGTTGACCCTGAAGAGTATTCCATAAGAAATGGGTATCTTTAATAGTTTTCTGGAGGTATGTGAAGCTTAGTGTTGCTTTGGCATTCGTCTCATCGGTAATTGTAATGCTCGAGACATGAAAAATTGAATCCAAGTGGATAAAGTTAACCTTTTCATTGATTCGTAGATCCACAGTGGTCTTACTGTAACTAAGGAGAAGAGCTCGTGATAGGCAATTCTCGTTCATAGTCACCTCCGGTAAGGCACTGTTTTAATCAAAAATCCTAGACAGAGGTTTGTTGTTGGTAACCAGGAAAAAATGTCTTCCGTAAATGTAATTGTACAATCAAGAAACCCCAAAAGTACACTTTGTGGTCCAACTGACTTTAGATGCCTTTGTGAGTACTCTAGAGGAATAAACTTTGTTTGTCCTGTCGGCAGGATGGACCTTGTCGCTGCACATTTTAGCTTTTATTTTGAGGAACGCCTTTTACATTGGTTTCCCCATTTTAAACGCTGCCCTTTGGTTTGTTATTTTCGGAGGTTGCACAAAATAGTGAGTTAATCTGAAATAAACCTCACATTGTAAGTAAAAAAACCTATAAAGTGCAAAAATCATCAATGTTTTTGAAACGTGGCAGTTCAGATATAACTCTAATATTCTGAGGTTCCTTCCGAATGCATTCTTAGAAACAACATGTCTGAAATATTCAGTCTTAGTGGTGAACATTGGACACTTGCTTTTGTTGAGGTGTACGAGTAAGTCATGATCTGACAACCTCTAAAGACACAGCCTCAGATTCTGCTTGCATTTTTCTAAGACATGCGCAAGAATATCACCATAATACTCGGCGCATTTTTGTAAGCTCGAAGGATTGGGGAATAGTCCGGTTGAACTTGGAAGGAGCCGTTTTGATACAAAAACTAAAACGATTCATTCTGTAGGTTGAAATTGTTTGAATCTCGAAAGGTGTAAGTATCATTTAAAAAAATCCAGCTTGCAGAGGAATGTTGAATTAGCTAGGCTACTTAAGACCTCCCTTGATGCACTGGGTAGGAAAACTGCTGGAAACTAAACGGTCATTTACTACATACTTGTAGTCCATGCAGGGTCTGGATACTCCTGTTTGGTTTTGGCATTACTACGAAGGGTGATCCCTAGTTGCTTGTAGCTACTAGGGAGACAATGCCTAGCTGTATAAGGGAGACAATGCCTTAGCTGTATAAGGGAGACTAGCTCGCGTTCCACCCGCTCCTGGTAAAAATTGGTAAACCTACCCAATCTTTTCCTCAAATGCCCCAGGGAACTAACTCATCCAGGAAGCACGGAACAGCTTTTTTTCAGGTCAGTGGTCACTCAGAATAATCTAATTATTATCCCATTCAAGCTGGAGTGCCTCCAAGAAGCGTTCTGGGACCTATCTCTTCAAACTTCTATTATTCCTGTTACTCATATCATCTTTCTCACAAGCTTTGCAGATAACGCGTCTATCCTTTCACCTCATCTTGATCCACTAACCTCATTCAACAAACTTCAAAACTACCTCACAGGAACAGATAACGGACGGAACTAACCAATGGCACACCACCATCAATCAAGACAAATGCGTACATTCACTATTTCACAAGGATCCTGTCTAACCGTTACCATTAATTTGATCCCGTTTCCTAAATCCAATGCCGTTTGATACCTAGGCTTACATCTTGACTAAATACCAACGTATAATCCACATACAAACTTAAAAGGGAAGAGTTAAACAGATGTGCCGTGTTAAGGGTCAAGGAAATAACTAACTACAGGCTGTGAGCTCACACTGAGAACTCCAAAGAACTGGTTTATTGTCGTTTTCTTAAACTCTATTAATTTTTTATAGCAGCTATATATATATATATAGTGATGAAAATAGTTTCTTTCACTACACCAGAGACGCATTTTAAGGATATAATACTCATAATTAACATTAAACTAACAAAAACAGGACCGGGTGATGGGACTCACCTTTAGGATACGTTAAGGAAAACCTAAAAACTAACGTACAGTTAACATATCAACCATTGGCAGATCAAAATTTTCGTGTAGATCACTATTTTTCCGTTTCTGGAACGATTATGTCACTTTCATTTTTCCGTTCTGCAATTTTGTCAATGCAGTCAGATCAAGGAGCATAGTATAGCATAGTCGGCTTACATTTGAATCCCTATACAATATGACTGGTACAATTACATGTTTTGGTCACAAAGAACGTATACCCGTGTAAAAAAAAAAGAAAATACTAAATAAAATCTAAAAGAGATAAGTGAGCAAAATTAATAAAGTAGGTAGATAAAACTTTCATTTAGTTAATGTTATTCCAACAATATGTGTTTTATGTTGAAGACAGAGTGTATATACAAACCAATGCAGCATATATGTCATTGTGAAGCGGATTACTGCTTTAGGTAGTATTAATTTGTTTTCAGGTGTCAGTTTTGGTTTTTGTGTAAGTAAGGTAACATTTTACTATTAAGGTTTTTGGTTTTGTTGGATTTATTGGCTACGTGGTTTGTGTGGGAATGGTCTAAAGTTATTTATAGGTAGTGAATGGAATGGGGGCAGGGTAGCTGTTGCCATCATCCTCAAACATAATCTGAATGTTTGTGGCTCACTTTCCGTTGTCAAAAGAAATAGAGAAGGAGAGAGGGGAAGACTCACTGCTCTTAACCTTTTCACCAGCTGGTAGAGTTGCCTGTATGTATGTATTGTATAAACGTTATTATGAATGCGAACTAGACATAATCAGTGACTTGAATTGTAAGTGAGGTCCGAATGGAGTTGTTAATGCAGAATTATTAATGCTGGTCAAGCAGATTTCTTAAATAAAGGAATGTAGAATTAAATTTATGAAATTTGAAACTCTTGAGAAAGATACTATTAAAACTAATTCCAACCAAATATATTTTAAAGTAAAAACAACACTTATTTTCGAGCAAAGAAATAATAAAATATTTTTATTTATTTGATTAATGATAAACCTTTTTTTTTATATCACATTACGATATTATTTGCTTGTTTTCACTTATTATGTAAGTAAAGAACTTTTCACGTGAAATAAAAAAGAAATACATTTAAAATCATAAGTAGCCCAAAACATTTTATTATTATATTTTCTGTAGCTAATAAGAAATAATAAGGGATACAGTGTTTGCCAACAGGATACAGTGTCGTTATGATGCATAATATGGTAGTTTAGATATTTCTAATTTATTAAGTTGTATTAGATGTGATGTGCGCTCTTAAAAACTATAAATTGGACTTGGAGAAATTATCAAAAAAAAGCTTCCTTTAGCTACTATTATATGTTCAACCCCCCGACATGGGGAATGTAGTGTACAATTATTAAATAGCGTTAAGGAACTGAGGTCAGAGGGTCGAGGGCCGACAATCGGCATGCCATAATCCCCTCTTTTGATGTAGGCCGACCGGTGTATCTACCCCATCTGTTGGGATATAGGTAGCTAAGTAACGAGAGGGTTACTGGTGTGAAAAGGGATGCACCATCACATAGAGCGATAAAGAAAAAACGCTTCAGTTGAAGAGCGGTAGATTCGGCCCATGATGAGAACATATATACGAGGTTGCTTCTACATCTGATTGAAGACATCGATGTACAATAGTAAGATTTAAGCTTTATTTGTAGCTAGTAAAATAGATGTAATCTGGTTATCATTTTGAATTAATAGTAAAATCAATCATTTCTCGTTAAAACATTTTAATATTTTTGTTGTGTCGAGGGCCCCATCCACTACAACCTTTACACCGCTGGTATCCCCTCTACCCCCTATACCTTCTTGGCCACATTTGCAGATGACACTGCAGTCTTGTCATCTCACCCAAACTCCGATATAGCTATAGCCTATAGCTAGGCTATAGCCGGATGCTAATCCCATAACCTTTTTTTTTTTTTTTTTTTTTTCGCCCTTCCTGAGGCTGAGCCTCAAACGGGCTTATGCATCCCATAACCTTCAAAAACACCTTGATGAGATCGAGTATTGGTGCAAACCAATGGCGGATCAAAGTCAATGAAGCAAAATATTCCATTCCTCTCCCAGCATCCGAGATACTGCGACTTCCACCCCTCCACTGGCGTCAATATGAAATTCCTGACTCGTCCACTTGTGTCTGATGAAAAGGCGGCGTTGAGCTTTTTTGAATTCGACTGGCGCGCTTTCCGATCCACTATCTACATTCCCATCGATTTTTTCATATTTTTTCTTGTAGGCGCGAGACTGTGCACACATTTTGGCTTTTTCCCCCATCCACCCATCCAATTTGTTTTGTTATGATTTACTCTCGGTTGGTTAGTACACCTATTCTTTCTGTTGTGTGGACCTTTGTGATTTTATGTCGGTCCCGTAGTTAGTTTGAGGTGAGGACTAAGCACACTGGAACGAAAAGGGTCAAAAACACGCAGGTAACGTGCATCTGCCCAAATTAAAGTGTTTTTTTTTTTTACTCAATAAACTAAAAAACTGTTTTATTTGTACAATCCTGAATCTGTGAGCAGTCAGTGAGTGAGCCGAAGATACATTTTCCATAATTTTCGTTCAATAGTTCAATTGAAAACCTGTTAATTTTGTGGAATTTCGCATGATTTTTAGGTTTTGTTTAATTGTTGTTTCAAGCTGGTAGTTGATATATTTTTTTTGAATGTTTGCCAACTTTTTATTATCATTCTGCCCCACTAAAAAAAAATAATAGTTTCTAATAATTGCTTTTCATTCAAGTGTTTTGCTTTTTTGTTTATAAAAAAGCTTGCTTATAAATGTTATTTTTCCAATGACGGAAATTCAAAAAGCGTTCCGGATTAATCCGGAAAATGGACTTTCTCCACTTTTTCCTTAGTTATTGGGTGAGGGGACATTCGTTATAATTATATCTATCATGACCCCCCCCCGGGGCCCGTACGAATTTTCGTCCGTACAGTTGTTCGAAATAGTTGTAGGCACTAGCTTCTCCTAAAACTGGACATCGCTCTTAACTTCTTAATGTTAACATTTTATTGTGCATTTCATTTACTATCTTTACCGTCCCTCTTCTCAATATATATAACAAAATAACGTTGTAAACGAGGAGAAAATGAAGTAAAAAGTATTTATTAGTTTCATACTGTGTCGGGTAATAAATGTAATAACATAATAGTAATAACTAATAGTAAAAACAACTGTTAAAGTGTCCAATTTTGTAGGTTTTTGGTGAAAATTAAAAAAGTGTCTCAGCTGAGAGTTTTAGGCCATTGTGGAGAGGAAAACCAAGCCACGCTTTGTATAGTCCCACGAAGTGCCGCTGGGTTAGTGTATATGTAAACAATTGTGTTGAAAGGTTATTCTTGAAGTGTTAATGAGAGTCCAAATACAAGTCAATCGCCTACGATGTCGTCGGTTCAAAATTTAAACCTACAATGCCCACCCCTCGATTTAAATGTAGATTATAGACTCATATTTACAAAGACTAAAAATGTTTTGTACATTAGCTGAGGTAGATGCCAATCAACAAGTAAGTTTATTATGTGCGGTATTACCGGCAGAAGTCTTTAAAATAAAAAAAAACATGGAATATCTCCATAATCGATAACTGAGGCCACTTTTAAAGAATGGGATACCCGTTTAAAAGAATATTTCGCACCAGAAAATTGTCAGATTGCCTATTTTATTTTTATTTAAAACATTGTCTCAATATAGAAATGCTCTTCGCCAATTGGCACCTCAGTGTAGTTTTAGCCAATTTTTATGTCAAGCCTTAAGAGATAGACTTATATCGGAAGAGCATAGTCAACAACTGTTACATAAATTGTTGTCTCGGCCGGATGGTCTGTCATGGGAAGACACAGTAAAGATAGTGCAGGAGTATGAAACTATCGAGAGGTCACAAAAGGTCATGATCAACGAAGAAAATAGTGATTAAGTATCTCAGGTTAGGCCACATAATGATTATCAGTGGACGACAAGTCAGCCAGTCAATAATGGTAGTCGTCGTCAATATCAACAAAAGTCACCCCCCAAGCCAACAGTCTTAGTGAACCGTTAGCGTTACGAAATAGTATTTTCAGATAACTGCTCATTTAGTCAAAGAAAGATAGCATTCCTTCTATTACACAGACAATTTTTGTCATAATGTACAGTTTACCTATTACAATTTAATTCAAAGAAGCCCAAAGAAGCAGCAATTGGAAAATTAGAGTCCTGTTTCCCACTTTATCATCACGCTATATACACTTTAGTGTTGTACAACACATTGTCATTTGTTTGACATAGGAGACTACAATTTTTTTTTTTGTAAGATCTGATATTTCCTGCTCTGGTATTGAAGAGGGCAGGCCTTTTACAACTAATCTTCATTTAATCGTATATGTATGGTATTCCGTTTTTGGTGTTCTTACTTCGTCAAGTAGTAATTGGAACTGTTCAAGTCAAAAATATTCCTTTATTTGATCAAAAATATCAAATTTTGAGATTCGTCTTGAAGTAATTAATGTATTTAGTAAGTTCATGATTAATGTAAATGTAAAATTGTAAATAACAATGGGTCCCTAAGGAGTTCTTGCTGGGTTTCTTGGAGCTTCTTCATCTTCTTCTAGGAAAACTCCAAAAAAGATATTTGAACGGCATATTCATTAATTAACCTGTTGACTGCATTAGCCATCAGAAGAAGGGGTGCACATTGACGTGAAGCTTGTTGAACTTTTGATGTGTCACAGTTAGTTTGTTGACAATCATTAATAAGTTTTTAACATAGTGACGTGGGGATGGAGATGATGGAGAGGTGGGAGAGGGGGGATTGCGTAAGTGCCAGTTAGTTGCCAGTGTGCAGGAGGCCAGGTGTGGCAGGTGTCTGGTGTTTAGGCATGGCCGACCAAAGGACACTCCTCGCAGATCACAAGGTACCCATCATAGACATCGCACACATCAGTGAGTCTCATGCCTTATTTATCTGCTGATATCTCCTCGTTGAACAATATCATTATAATAATATATGCATTCATATTGTATTTACAAAACATATTAGATATTACCGTTAAAAATAAAAATAATATATATATA
Source organism: Acanthosoma haemorrhoidale (assembly GCA_930367205.1). Classification (NCBI taxonomy): domain Eukaryota; kingdom Metazoa; phylum Arthropoda; class Insecta; order Hemiptera; family Acanthosomatidae; genus Acanthosoma; species Acanthosoma haemorrhoidale. The sequence goes on from OV884009.1 coordinate 14,591,617, forward strand.
TATATATATATATATATATGTATACATCATCAAAATAATAACATATAGATTTGAAAATATTTGTGTGTTATAAATACATTAAATATTATAAAACAAATATTCACTCGAATAAAACTCCAGTGTGACCTAGTAATCACTTCTGATTTATATTTTATCTTAACATTGATGTGTTAAACAAATCAATCTTCTTTCGGTAAATGTCTTACGACAAGTATATCGGTGTAAATGATGAAAAACCTTAAGCAATGTTATGTTATCAGTAGTGATAACAGCGTGGAGTAGTATTTTCACTTCAATAGCAGCACGCTTCTTATTAAAGTTTTGTTGATTATTTCAAAATCCCAAATCCTTATGTTTTCACTTGTGTGTCTATCACCTTCCTGGTGATTGTCTCCTGTTTGATCTATAATTACAAAATTTCAATTGATCACCATGAAAAAATACTATATTGGTAATAATAATGGGTACGTCACTATGATTAAAAGTTCGTAATTCTTGTTTTTTAGTTTTAATCTTTAATGACAGAAATGTAATAAAACTGTCATTAAAAGCGTATTAGAAATTTTGACTGAAGCAGTGTTTACAAAGCGAGGTGACGTTACGCATGTGAGTTTCATTTAATGGCACTATGGTGCTAAAAACAAAACCTCATGATAAATTACACTGTGTCATAATTAATTTATTGCTTGGTAATTAAAAGAAATCCTATTTTAATGAGTAGGATACTCAATTAAAAATATCGTCCTCAATTTTTTTTTTTTTTTTTTTATGATCTGTAATTACACAAAGTTTTTAAAATCTATTCGCAATTTTAAGTAAACTGGTGTTTTTAAAGACATGGTATTCTGCATGACAGTTCAATTAGATTGCCCGTAGTGTTACTGAATATCTATAAATTGTTTAAGATCTAGCGAATGTGGGTGAAGCGATAGTATAGTGGAAATGACCATGGCATTTTTTCAAGGCAAAGGTGGGTGAATAACATAGCATTAGTTAGGCGTATCAGCTTTGTGCGGTTTCACATTTTTTCCATTCACTGAGTGACCTAGTACCGCGATGTGGTAACTACGGTCTGTGTGCTATTGTGTGTACGTCTGCTGTATACCTGACTATATTCCTGTCCGTATGTCTGTATGCTCACCTTTATCTCTGCATCCCTGCCTGACTGTATTCCTGTCTTTCTGTCTGTATGGTCACCATTATTTCTGCATTCCTGCCTGACTGTATTCCTGACTGCCTGTCTGTCTGTCTGTGTGCGCACCATTCTTTCTGCATCCCTGACTGACTGTATTCCTGTCTGCCTGTCTGTATGCTCACCATTCTTTCTGCATCCCTGCCTGACTGTATTCCTGTCTGTATGCTCACCATTCTTTCTGCACCCCTGCCTGACTGTATGCTCACCATTCTTTCTGCATCTCTGCCTGACTTTATTCCTGTGTGCCTATCTGTATGCTCACCATTCTTTCTGCATCCCTGCCTGACTGTATTCCTGTCTGCCTGTCTGTATGCTCACCATTCTTTCTGCATCCCTGCCTGACTGTATTCCTGTATGCCTGTCTGTATGCTCACCATTCTTTCTGCATCCCTGTCTGACTGTATTCCTGTCCTCAGAACAATACTTGCCTGTAGGATCACGAGCAAAAGGATCCCACTGTCTTAGATTAATTTAATATTACGATTCTATTTCCAATAAAAATATGGAAATATATGATCATTAACACAACTCGTTACAAACTGAACGTTGATTTTCGTGTTAATTAATAATTACTAGTTATTATGGTTCAATAAATATATCTACTCAGACCTGGTACCAGGAATTTGTATGAAGCCAAGGGCATGAATTATTTTAAAGTGGGAGATGGCTTCCTCATTATTTGAATGCCCTACTCTAACGAAGGGCCTGTTGATATTGCGTAGAAACTATCTTTAGGGACTTTTTCTTCTGGTGGGAAACGTTCCTTGTAGTTTCCTTAGAAGGGTAGTGGGTTTGGCTTTATGTTGACTTCTCTGAACGCTCAACACCTTGTTCCTGCCTTTGCCCCGAGCATCTAACTTATATATCAGTTTTATTCTCAGCTAAATTTACATTCCTGCGGTACACACAATAAAATAAAAATAACCTATCTAGACGTAGTATACACTAAAAATGTGTATACATCTGTAAGCAGTATAAAGTAATATTAATTTCATAATTGATAATAATTAAATTAAATTCAAAGTTTTAATAATATTAAAATCAATTCAAGCATTGGTAAGCCCTTTGATGAATGAATAATTCTATGGATTGTTGCAGTAACACATTTGCATGTTCTTTTTTTATGTATAAACAACTTTATTATGATGAAATTACAATCTGCCTTAATACTTAATAAGCAATAAATAATTGAGATAAATGTTTTCATTCATACCATATTTACAAACATTTACAAACAGGAAGCGGAGTCTTGGGAAGTCCCTCACGCTCCCCCACCAGCCACGCCACCGAATACGAGCGAGGCTGACTCAGGACATGATTGGAGAAACTGGCCATTGCCAGGACTCCCACTGTTGCGCATTTATAGGAGGTCACGAGGCCACTGCCGTTTCAGTCTCCGAGGAGGATTATAGGGATGAGTGGAGCAGTGCAATGACTGTGCTACGGGATTAGGGTGGTAGGATAGGTTACTATGGAATGTCATGAATTTGGAAGGGATGAGTTCAAGAATGTAGGGTATATTAAGATCATTATGAAGGGTTTTGTTGCTGACGTAATAAGGGGCATTTACTATTGTTCTCAGGACTTTTGATTGAAAGGATTGGATGCGCTTGATGTTCGACTTTTTTGCTGTCCCCCATAGCTCTATTCCGTATGTCCAGATTGGCTTAAGTATAACTTTGTAAATAAGTAGTTTATTTTCTATTGAGAGATGGGATGTCCTTCGAAGTAGTCTGTCTGTACAGTTGTCCAAAGCGTCTGTTTAGTTCTTGTCTTTTTAGCCTCGTGTGTGGGTTCCATGTCAGTCTTTTGTCGAGATGGAAGCCTAAATACCTTACTGTCTCAGACACAGGGAGAGGAATCGAATTGAAAAAGACTAGCGGACAGGACTTGCGGCAGAGGGTAAAGGTTATGTGGGAACATTTTGCTTCATTGACCTTGATTCGCCATTGGTTGCACCAATACTCGATCTCATCAAGGTGTTTTTGAAGGTTTTGGGATGCTATATCAGGGTCTGGAGTGGGATGACAAGACTGCAGTGTCATCTGCAAATGTTGCCAAGAAGGTATTGGGGGTAGAGGGGACATCAGCGGTGTATAGGTTATAGAGGATGGGACCCAGGACGCTGCCCTGTGGAACTTCTGCTTTTATGGGATAGCAGTTGGAATATTCTAAACCACAGCGGACTTGGAAGAAGCGGTTTGAAAGGTAGGACTTTAGGATTAGGAAAAGGGTCTATGGTAAATATGTTTTGAGCTTGTAAAGCAAACCTGCGTGCCAAACCCTGTCAAAAGCTTGAGCTATGTCCAGAAATGCATCAGTGCAATAATGTTTGCATGTTCTAACAAAAAACTAACATTCTAGTTTTGAAAAATCGTGGTAGGTAGTATTAGAGAAACTTCCGTAGCATTTTTGGGTGAAAACCTCATTTGGATGCTCGTAGAGCGTGTTCTAAACCCATTTATATAAAAATAGATAGTAATGAATTATGTTAGATGATATGTGTGTGTTAGTTAGTGATCTTGTATTGACTCAATCTACGCCCAGCAACTTGCCATGTTCACTCTGTATGTCATAATAATTTTTTTTTTAAAAATCTCATTAATAAGTTCTTACTTATATTCATACGAGTGAAAACATGTGGGTTTTAAAAATATTAACGAAATCCTTAAAAACCGAATCAATATTGAAATGAATAATGAATGACCCTAAGAAAGTCATATTTTGAATATGTATTTGTTTTGTTTTTGCAGCTAAAGACCTTGTTTGTCCTGTTAAATCTTGCACCCGCCTAGCAGCACAAAAGCTTCATAAGGCGCTTATTGAGAAAGGGTTTGCATTATTAGTAAATCATGGGATTCGCGAACATAAGGTACTTTGCTATTTAATTATGTTGTACTATAAATAAATTCATACTCCTAGCTCATAATATTAAGTATACTTTTTTTGGTAGAAAACTCTTAGACTCTTATGTTACAATACGATTTACACAGAGTATATATAAATATTTCATACTTCATAATTATATCGTTATTTTTTACGACATTTATGTGCAACTTATAAAACTATTCTTTGTCATATTCCAGCTGCAAACTGCATATTGCAAATTAGATTCATTTTGTGCACTCCCCGATGAAAAGAAACATAATTATACATCACACCAACAAGATTCCATTGGATATAAGAATCCAGGAAATAAAATGTAAATATGCAATTCATAAATATTTCTATTAGCTAATAAATACATAAGGCATGAGAAGCTTTTGTCAACGTCTTGGTGTCAACCGTTTATTCCTTTCTTCCACATTTGTCTTCCACAGGGAATTCGCCCCTCTAATTATAAACTTACTCAAATGCAATGTCTGTAATTTTATAAAATGTACAACCTTTTTTTACATAATTTGAAATTCAACCATATATCATTTATTTTGTACAAATAACTTGATAAATGAATAGCATTAATGAATTATGGTCAATTCTGACATGGACAAGAATAGTAAAGAATGTCTTGAAACATTGTTAGACTATATCCATAATGGGGATTCAGAGATGCGTGAGAAATAAGCGACTTATCTTATCTTATCTTATCTTATTGTATTACCTTCTTTGATGTGTTTCGATAATAAAGGTTTTGTTCAATACTGAAACGCGCGTGTTCAATCATTTCAACAACTATGTTTGTTTAATAAAAACCGTCTGTTTTCTAAATAATAATAATTATAAATAGATCAGGGGGAGTAAGACTCCACAGTGCTAGGAGTAAGATATTACCTTTTCTTTAATTTGTTTTTCATATCAAAGCCTATGGTCTCCTGCAAATTTGTTTTATTTAATTATTAATGTTCCACCAATCATCTTCGGGACTAGAAAAATTGTTTTATTCAGCAGCTAGTATAAAAACATTATTTCAAACCCTAGCGTATGATATGATTATTAACGATAACCTTCACAAGGGTCACAAATTCGTAATAAAAGCTTTTGAACCATTCAATTTTTCACTCATTAAAATTTCATATGATTCAAGACTGTCAACAATTAATGTGAAAACCTTAAAAATAATTTAACATTCTAATTCAATAAAATAAGATTAATAAAATAGGTTTTTACCCTTCAACGATGATCCAGTCCAGTCCTTTTGGTAGCGCTTGTCTAATACTGTTCAATGCCATAGGGTTTCATCTAGACAAAAAGGTGACGTGGAATCTACAAGAATTAAACCGACATTTTGGACTGTTATATAGACTACTCAACAGAAACTCTAACATCAAAACATGCACACATACAAACAGTTGCTAAAACCAATTTGGCATTACGTACTTAATCCAAAGTCTTACGAACTGAGGCCAGCACTCCCTTCTACATTATAAACTCGTCCCTTTCACAGTTATCTCCATTTGTCAACTACCATTGCCTTATACCCTCATGATTTTCTCCATTCCACGAAAACCTATTCGCTCATTCGAATCCTCTTGTCAACTCCTTATCCAGTAAAACTCGTCCATATATTCCTTTATATGGTTTGCATTATATTGTGCCACCATCCCTATTCTCATTCTGAGCGTCTGTGCCTCTGTTGCCTTTTCTCTCTGGTCTTCACCAGGTGGCGAAAGGATCCAAGAGGAATATGGGGGAACACTGCTGCCCTCGACTATTCTTAGAGGAATTGCTTGAACATGAAAAAAATGCTGGGATGGCTAGAAATTATAATTGTACTTACCAAAAAAGACAGAAGAGAAGCTCTGATTTCTGCGACTGAAAAGGAGGTATGAATGGTTATGGAATATGGAAATAGAGGATGTTTCTTATGATAGTCAAACAGAAGCCTGGTGTCCAGCTACTGAATGAAAATCCGGCAACGCCAACAGAAACCTAGTGTTCAGCTGCTGAATGAAAATCCGGCAACGCCAACAGAAGCCTTGTGTTCAGCTGCTGAATGAAAATCCGGCGACGCCAACAGAAGCCTGGTGTTCAGCTGCTGAATGAAAATCCGGCAACGCCAACAGATTTTCTAGTCCCGATGTCAAATAAAGTACGAAAATTCCAAAAAAGGCCCAGATGAAAAAGTGAAACGACATGATTCAAAATCAAACTGTGTTCACAAAAATCAAATAAAATTGTGTTAACAAAAAACTGATAATGGATAAGTAATATCGTTTGACTGTTGTCTAGAGAGAAGATATTACAACGCCGGCACATGGGATGATGTGGGGGAGGTATCGCAGACAGAAATCAAACGAAAATGGAGCATACTTGGCCCCAGTGCACTTGAACGACGCCAGTGTACAGCAGCTGGCGTCCCCGCTTTCCTTGTTCACGATCTAACATGCTGCACTCCCTGAAGTACTGCTTCAGTGATATGATCCAAGAAGTGAACAGGAAAGTGAACGAGGAATGAAAAAAACAATTAGATATATTGTTTTAAATAGAAACCCGGGAGAAACTCATCCATATAATCCTTCACATGGTTTGCATTATATTGTGCCACCATCCCCATTCTCATTCTGAGCGTCTGTTGCCCTTTCTCTCTGGTCTTCGCCAGATATGCAAGGAATATATTGTTTTAAATAGAAACCCGGGAGAAGAAATAAAAGGGGAAAATTATGTAATTATCCGTACATATAAACGAGATGTAAAGTTTGCGTTTTAAGTTTTGTGACCGAAGGAATACAAAATTCAACATCGTTGTTCATAAAAGATGGATGTTTTTTTGTTTTGTTTTTTTATTGAAGACGTGATTTGACACCTTCAGAGGATGTTCATCGCTCAATTAGAACAATTATTTTTGCGGCGAAGGAAATTTGGGGGTCAACAGGAAACCAACTACACTCATCTCAGGTCATGAATTCGATTTTAATTTATTAGAAAGATAATTTTTCTCTCCGCCCCCATTCGCTTGGGTGTGGTTTTGTTGAGAAAAAAAAGGGAGCAGTAATTGTAGTCAATAATTTTAATATTTATAATAGTTTATAAAGTTTAGCATGAATTATAACCAGGCCTGCAAATGAAACTTGTTTATTTTTAGTAATTTTATTCCTGAGGAAAATGAAGAAAAATAATAAATAGTTGTGAAATAAATTTTGTGTCTTCGGATTTGTTTACTTATCAATATAAGGGTCTTTTAGTTCACCTTCAAGTTTAGGTGTTTCTTAATCAATAATCCATCTTTTCTTTTTTAAAATTATTGCATGAATTTTTAATAAATGCTTATTTTGCCTTGTGTGCATGATACTTTATTTCAGATAATGACAATCAAAAAGATTTCGAAAGATGGAGACTTCACCATAGCAGAAGTTTATCTGGTATACTTTAATTGAAATGTCGGGATGGTCTTACAAGTGGTAGCGACGGTGGATTTGTCACAGGAGTTTTGTGGGTCGAGCCTGCCAGCCCTCTATAAATCTTGAATTGTAATATTTTTTATTTCCTTTTTCCAAATTTCTCATGTTTTAATTGTCTAGTTATTTTATCATAAATAATTTCAAGAGTAAATTATAAATTATTGGACTGCAACAAAAAAAATTGTAATGAATGTGATCTTTTAATTTAGGAAATTATTCGGTGCGATTAGGTCGATTTCTTTATTTATTGTTGATTTCGCGAGAATTCAAAGCGTATTGTAAACTATTCGATTCTATATAATTTTTTTAATTATTACAAATTCAGAAGTAACCCACCCTTATCCACTGAGCGTCCTTTCAAATCTGTCAGGTAGAGTATTCCCGTAACTGTAGGAATTGGGCCAAGTTGATGAGACGGCAAACGGTCCCAGCAGAGGTACCTCAGGCACACGGGCTACAGAGTCAGCCCCTGGGAAAACCCACTTGAAAAAAGTTGGTGAAACCCATGGGAAAAAAGTTCGCCCTAGGGAGCAAGAGGGGGGAGGTTGTCATCATGGATGGTAATCAGAATAGAGCCCGGAATAATCGTAGTAGAGTTGTAGCCGTTCGTGGCGTTGTTGCAAGATGTACAGGTACTGCTACCGCCAATGCTTCCAGAAGTTCAGCTGAAGTCGTTGGACGAGTTGCCAACGCGACGGGCGATCAATTGAAGTAGGTGTGACATCACGATTAGGAGGAAAGTTGAGAGCACGAAAGATCAAGAAAGTAAGCAGGGTTCATATGGAGGGCAATCAAATGATTCATACTAGTTTCATATGACCGCTAGTCAGACTATTCCGGATAAACTCTGCCGTTGAAGGCGATGTTCCAGGTGAAGAAACTGCAGATAGGCCACAATGATGTTCCGGGAGGCCAGAGGCAGGTCCGCAATGTATCGCCAAGTTGGAGTGCGAGCGACCCTGAAAGATCACTTTACACTCCCTCTATGCTTGAGTAAGGGGAATAAGATCGGGGACACGATCTAAAGGTTCCAAAACCGACGGACAATGTCAGTCATGCATTGAGATGAGTCTTAGCCACAAAATAAACAGCCAATTTCACAGGCACGAGTTGGGATTGAGCAACAGAGGCAATTCCTCAGGTGGTGCAGCAGAGTTGAATCAGACGCTAGATAATAATTAGATGATGAAGAGATTTCAGCAGCAGTGGCAGCTATCTGACAAACAGAGGTTGCCACTGATTGGGTTAATGAGTACGGAGCGAATGAACCACTAGCTGAATGAGCGAACAAATCGATAAAGGAGGAAGACAAGGGATACCAGATTGGTTTGCTCGATATGAACGCGTTGACGATAAATACTGCTATCGACAGTAACAGATGAGAAAGTGACATGCTTTGCAACTAGATATAAAGAGGGGTAGAGCCGGGGACAATCCCATGACTTTGAAGTGTCAGAAATGATTGGTGGGTTGGCCTTATGCGTTATTGTTTGAAATATGATTGATGTGTGACGTATGCTTGATTTATTACGATTATAGGTCAAAGTGAGGTCAATTAGTGCTATTATGAATAAATAACGGTTATTTATAATGTTATTGGATGGGATATGTTGAGCGGAGCATGTGATGTTTTTTCGTCCATCGTGGTATAACTGGTCCTATTTTGTCGCTGGATCACGTGGATTCCCCAAGCAGGTTTTTATGGTAGGTCATCGGCCAAAGGGGGATGTGTACCGATAGTTTTTTTTTTATTAGTTCAGTGTCTTATTTTGTCACTGAAGCAGGTGGATTCCCCGAGCAGGTTTTTGTGGGAAGTTATCGTCCCGCCGGAGATGTGTTCCGGTAGTTGTTTTGTTCATTAGTGCGGAGCCCACAGTTGTTTCGTTTATATCGCTGAAGCAGGTGGATTCTCCCAGCAGGTTATTATGCGAGGTAATCAGCCCGTTGGATGTGTCTTAAACTCTAGAAGCAGTTTCGTGATGGTACAAGTCCAAATATGTTTCCAGTTTTAACGAAGCTGTTGCTGCATTGACTCCGGAACATCGTTGAGCCCGGATTAACTTGGAAAGTTTGACACTTTTGGGAAAACAACTTTATGTAAGTTTTCGATTATAGTTTATGTTTATTTCCGGCTAAAAGAGATATTTCAAAATCTTTATGAATCTTCTAGCCAAGATAATGATGATGCATTGAGAAGCCTAAACAAATGCTATCAAGAGTATGGTGGTGAATCTATACAGGGCATGTGTACGTTTCAACCTGATGTTTACATAACCTTTAAGTTTTTTTTATTTTAATGAAACGAGTCAGTCAAGCCTTTGCGTTTGAGGAAATTGGAGCAGACTGAATTCGAGATAAGTCTCAACAAGTTGATTAGAGTTGGCCTGCCTACCTACTGGTCTGTCTACATTGACAGTTATCGAAAGCAAGAAAAAGAATAATTTCTTTTAACTGGGCAGGGAAGAATGGCAGGCTCTTACAGGCGTGAGTAACAGGATTCTCAGCTACTTTCAGAAAATGAAGAAGGGGCCTGGTGACCACCAGCAGTCAGATGTAGTAGTGAAGTGAAAAACATTGATTGCCTATTTTCCTCACGGGGTAGAAACATAGTAATTAAACTCAAAACAGCATGTCCTTGGTTCCTTAACTTTGTTAATGATCCGTCACCACTGCATATGACAATTTCATTTCCTTTTATTTGCTTCAACAACTTTAATAGATAAGTTCAATTATTCTCTGATGGACGAAGTGCTTGATATTTATAACCAGAATGTGAATCCCTCTGTTTTCTTATCTAATGTAGAGACTGCACCATTAGATTGTTACAGTTTATATTCCAATACTACGTTTGATAATTTATTTAATGATAAATAATAAATGAGATTAAAAAAAAAAAGTTTTTTTTCCTTATCCCTAATCAGGTAAATAAAATACATGTTGCAGTGAGTATTATTTATTCAAAAAGTTATGATAAATACAATTTAAATAATTTATTAAAAATATTTATATATGTATATATCTAATACGAAATATGATTTCTTCAAATCTTTTGGTCTCCACCACCTCCACAGGAGTTAGTAAAATTTATGTACCAGTTGCCATTTCAGATTCTACTATCCTGTCAAGAAGAGTGGAGTGCTTTAATGTTGACAGAGAAGTTTACATCCGCCTCGATCTATTGACGGATATCGAAGTTGAACTCCGACTGTTTAGAACAGCCTATGACGGCGATTGAAGCCTTTTTTTTTTAATATGTTCTAGTTAGCCATGGCTCCGCCAAGTTTACTCAGTATAATTGGACTGAAACTCTTTATATATTTTATAGAGAATGGCCAGTTTTCCCTCATTGAAACTTAAATTCAAGTCATTGTAACGGTACTTACTATTCACTGTTTAGATAAAGCTTGATGTTCCCACATGTTACCCTTATGCCAATCTGGACATACGGAATAGAGCTATGGGGGACAGCAAAAAAGTTAAACATCAAGCGTATCCCATCCTTTCAATCAAAAGTCCTGAGAATAATAATTAATACTACTTAGTACGTCAGCAACAAAACCCTTCATAACGATCTCAATAGACCATACATTTTGTCTATATAAACAGTTGTTTTGTTTATTAGTTCAGTGTCTTATTTTGTCGCTGAAGCACCTAGACTCTCCAAGCAGGTTATTATGCGTGGTCATCAGCCCGATAAAGGTGTCTACCGACAGTTGTGTTATTTATTAGTTCTGTGTTGAACAAGAATTTATCTCTTCTAAGTTCATGAAATTCCATCGAAGCCTATGCAACCACCATTATCCCCTAGCACAGTTACCTTTGTTTGGTTTGTGCGCTATCACTGTTTTTGTAGTCCCTTATCAATCCAATAAAAAAACTATATCATTTTATATCAGCTTGGCATTATTTATGAAAGGAAAGAGAAAAACATTTCCCGTTGCTGCTGCTAACGATTGGACATGCAAATGCAGTTGGGTATGTGAGCATAAAAGAAATTTAACAGATATATAAAGCAATGTTGGATAATAAACTTTAATAATAAACCAGAGACAGTTGACATGGAAACAAGTAGTGATAACCCGAGAAAAACAGGGCGACATCCCACCACTGAAACTATATACATATCAAATTATAAACGACTTGAATCTCATAAACGGGCTTCAATTACACAGCAGAGAACAGATTATTGAGCAGCAGCAAACATCAGAGGATTTCCCATCAAATTTCACGGGATTTTCCATCAAAATCAATCACACGGGAAACTGATTGATGAAATGATGGAATTCGAAGGTCGTGGTTGAGGTTGAAATGTCTTTAAATCGGTCAATTTATTTACTGTAGACATTACTAAATACAACCCTCTAAAGGTACGGAGTTACATCCCACTTTCCCGTTGATTGTAATATCTGCTCGTTTAAATCAGAGGATATGTCTACAGTTTCATTTTTAATTTTAACGTTATTATTGGGCCATTCCTCGGTTATGAGATCGTTAATTTTTTTAATAAAAGTACATTCTAGTATAATATTTATTATAATGGTTTTATATTTATTTATATATTCACTAAGTACATTATAAACTCGTTCAGTTTTACTTGGGAGAATTGGTTGAAGTCTCAAAGTCATTTCTAGATGTTTTATAAATATATCGACTACCGTGCCTCCGTAGGCACTGACACGTATTTTTGATGGACGATCCTCTGATGTTTGCTGCTGCTCAATAATCTGTTCTCTGCTGTGTAAAGGAAGCCCGTTCATGAGATTCAAGTCGTTTATAACTTGATATGCATATAGTTTCAGTGGTGGGATGTCACCCAGTTTTTCTCTGGTTATTACTACTTGTTTCCATGTCAACTGTCTCCAGTTTATTATTAAAGTTTATGATCCAACATTGCTTTATATGTCTGTTTAAAATTCTTTTATGCTTACACACCCAACTGCATTTGCATGTCCAATCGTTAGCAGCAGCAACGGGAGATGTTTTTCTCTTTCCTTTCGTAAATGAAGCCAAGCTGATCTAAAATGATATAGTTTTTTTATTGGATTGATAAGGGACTACAAAAACAGCGATAGCTCACAAAACAAACAAAGGTAACTGTGCTAGGGGATAAGGGTGGTTGCATAGGTTTCGATGGAATTTCATGAACTTAAAAGAGATCAATTTAAGAATGTATGGTCTATTAAGATCGTTATGAAGGGTTTTGTTGCTGACGTAATAAGGAGTATTAATTATTGTTCTCAGGACTTTGATTGAAAGGATTGGATACGCTTGATGTTCAATTTTTTTGCTGTCCCCCATAGCTCTATTCCATATGTCCAGATTGGCATAAGGGTAACATGTGGGAACATTTCGCTACATTAACGTTGATCCGCCATTGGTTGCACCCATTCTCGATCTCATCAAGGTGAGAGAGAGAGAGAGAGAGAGAGAGAGAGAGAGAGAGAGAGAGAAAGAGAAAGAGAGAGAGAGAGAGAGA
>OV884009.1:15205125-15411465 GCA_930367205.1 Acanthosoma haemorrhoidale
CTCTATAAATTACTGGGTTTGACCATGCCCACATTTAAACCCAGAGAATTATATTAGAATCAAAGCTTCCTAAAAGACCCCAAAACATTGTTAAAAGCTGTCACTGAGAAACCATTTGTTCTAAAATTAGCTACACATCTCAAAAGTGTATCACATGCTTATTTGGCCATAGCCCCCTTGTGTGCTTGTCACCAAAAACTGTAAAAAGTAACATTTTACTTCAATCACTTTCATCAAAACTTCAAGCCTGAGCAGTCCTATGTTTCATAATGCTGACTTTGAAATATGACCACCTGAAGCTGGCAATATTTATGACCAGCGGACATGATCAATTGACTTTAACCAATTAGCTTGGTTATTATATATAATCCATTTACCATGTAAAACTATTGAATATGAAAATAGTTTTCAGGAGGAGAAAAAAAACACTGTTATAATAGACATGAAATCAGTGCATTGCCACAACTACACATTTTTTACTGCTCTTTAACATTTCTCAAATTCTTGAAGAACAGATTTAACGATTTGCCATCAGGCATATCATATCCAGTGCAGGAGCAAAGCAGAAACTATGAAAACACACCACATTAGCCATAACAAATATATATATGTATATTTTCTTGTGATTGTCAAAACGATCCAAAGATTCGAGTACGATCCCCTCCCTTTAAGAAATCTCGGTTCTCGACCAATCAATTATGAAGTATCACAACATCGAGTATGATTAGTAGTTAGATGGGAAAACCACGTGTTTTAGTTACCTTTTGACCACGTAATGTAGTGGTAATTTGATGAGTTTTAACTGCGGAATCTGGGTACGATCTCCTGTTTGCACAAGGAAGTTTTCTTAGGAGGATGCTCTGTTTTGTTGACTCAGCTTCATGGTAATAAATGAGTAGCTACTTGAGTAAAGAAGTAGCAAAACTGGTATTCTAGGAAAATATCAATAAATCTCTTTCTAATTTCAGGAATTAGAGAATTAATGGTTTTGTAGCACACCAATGTGATTGTTTTGCCAACAGATCCCCCAAGGACAAATGCTGCTGAAGCAAAAAAGAGCTCTAAAACCCTGATAGATTTATTCCATAAATATCGCTAAAAAGTAGAAACATTAAGAATACAAATTTTTGCGCACAAAAAAAAAATGTAAACCCAAAAATACTACTTTCTTCCCAGGATGTCCACATTCCTCAAAAACTGTGCTCTTTGCGTTCTAAAATGGAAACCCAGGAATTGAATAAAAAAAAGGATCCCAATGACAAAACTCAAAAATAAACTTGAAAAAATGAGGCAGGATAGATTTGAATACCAGTATAAGAGTTTAAAAATTGAAACCAAAACCTCCTCTAATAAAAACGAAAAAGAATTCGTGTTTTTGTAATTTAACTAGCCGGATCATAGACAAGTAAGCAGTTCTGTCTATGAATAGTAAAGTAAATTTCTGAAAGAGTCAACAGTCTGAGAGTGGAAAAGAAGAAGAATGTAAGAAAAAAATTAGATAAAGTTCTAAATCCGTGATCAGGTTCGTGCAAGCCCATTAAATAATCATGAACCAGTTGGAAACTAGTCAGTGATTCAGTGTTTGATCAAACCTATTATCATTCCACCACTTAGTCTTCTTAGTGGAAGGTCTTTTATTCTGAATGCCACAGACTTTGTTAGCTGTTTGCCATAAGGTCCAAAGCATACCTATCTCTTCAATGTAACTTCTCTTAGTTGTCCTTTAAGTATATTTCGATAGCCTTCTTTTACACTTTATTCTTAAAACTTGTTTCCACATCATTATTTAGAATTTTCTTCTGTGGTATGATGAGGTTGACAGAACTGCGATCATCATCGGAAGGTTGTCACCTTAGTTGTTAGGTGGTGCTTTGGTTAGTTTTAACTGGTTTTGTTATTTCTTTACTCAAGTAGCTACTCATTTATTGCCACAAAGCTAATTCAACCGAATAGACCCACCCCCCAAAGAAAAATTCCTTGCGCAAACAGGGGATCATGTCCAGATTCCACAGTTAGAAGTTAGCATATTTACCACTACACTGCAGGGTCAGTCAAAAGATACCTGCGACATGCGATTTTCAACTACTAGCCACGCTCGATGTTGCATAACTTGGATGATTGGAAAACCGAGATTTAAAAAAAAAAATTTAATTAAAATAATAGTTACCTAATACAAACAATGGTTTAGATCAACATGGATCAACATTGGTAGTTGGGGATTCATTTATGATTTCTTCATACCACTGAAAATCTTTTAATTTATTTTTAATTAATTCCTGAATTTTTAAATCTCAACTAAAAGGCTGCTTATATGGAAAAGTTATATAAAAAAATGTTGTTTATTCAAAATCAATACTTTTTTTTGTTTAAGACATTATCACAGTGATCTCTGTCTGACTTTGGTTCCAAACTTCTGGAAGAGCACCCCTTATTTCTCAAAGTGAAATTGATTGCAGAATTAAATTAAAGCTTTTTGTGAAACATATTCTGCTTATGCTCAGTGGAGTTCAAGTTATTGTTATTGTATCGAACACTAGAAGGGGGCAATGCTGGGCAGGCACTGAGAGCAAGGAATTCCTTTGGCTGATTTTGTTATAAGACACCTTTCATGTTTCTTCTCTTGCCAGATGAACTCTATAGATCATATAAAGAAGCACTTCACAAAAATATTTCCAATCTAATCCCACATATATATTAATTTTTAATATTTTTTAGGCTTATAACAAACTAACCACTGTTCAAGAAAAACAAAATTTGTTACGAGAAATTATGGTGAGTACAATTTAGTTTATTTACTTATGCTTAACTAGTGTCTCTTGGTATTAATTCAACAACTTATTTCATAGGCATTCATTTTAACTATTAATACACTTTTAAAAAAATAAATTGTAGTTTCTAACTGTTAAAAACTTTGTTTTCCCCCTACCATCCGGTGATGAGGCTTTATGCCATAGAACATCGTCATCTTAACTGGCCTTTTTAGGTCAGTTACTGTACTTGTGAATAAAAGATATAATTTTGTCAAACTTAAGAGTTTGTGCGTTCAAGGTAATGCGTTCAAATTAAAATAAATAAATCCATGGCTCATCACCTCATAAAGAGATAGGGCGGACTGAAAGTTGTTACCTGTTGTGGCCTGGTCCCATTGCGGGATTTTGACAGAGCTGAGTGTTTTTTAGTGTGGCTAGTGTGCATGCGTATTCACATAATACTTGGGCGTCCAAGTATTAACCTAGAAACAGGTCTCTGTCTAGAAGTATAGCAAGTGTGACAACTGGGGCCAGCTCAGAACTGCGTCAACCTTGTTTATCTAGTTTTATATGTTCATTGCCATTCTTATCGCCTCAGGGGCGTATGTTTGAAGCTACACCAGGTGCGAAGGTTTACGTTACAATAGTCAACTTCCAATAAGTAAGCCTAATTTCCTTATTTTATCTCCTTCACAGAATGTAGAATGTAAAAGACAATCACATGCACCAGCCAATTCACTCCATCTGAATCTCAACTCAATGATTGTAAACATAGAAATAATTCATAAACAATTTTCTTTATACCATTCGTTTTTTACATTTTAAGACTAATGCATATCAGTTCTATTTTATCATTAATAGTTCATGACGTTCTTTTCTTTGCTTGTTTGTGCCTTCTAAGCTATTTCATATATAATGTTAAGATTACAACAGCTAATTAAATAATTGTCACATCATATAAAATTTCATTTCTTTAAACCCTGTTTCAACCACCGCACTTATGAAATCACTTCTTGTTGCAACCTGTATTTACAAACGCACGGTGAATTAAGCCTTCATTTCCATAGTTGGTAGGTGGCACTCAGGTGCTAGTGTGATTAGCACTGAGCGTTACCTCTTTACCATAAGTTTATTTATGTATACAGGATTCACTACTTTTATTCTCCTGAGGCTATGTGAACACTGCCTAGTCCCATCCCTTAAAGAAACAATTCTTGGGTGAGCCAGGGATTGAAGCTAACTAGTAGACCACGGAAACGGTCACACATCCAGATTTTTATTTCATTTTTTATTATTTTTGGCGATTTTCCTATACAAAGGAGTCAGGCTGACAAAAGTAATGTACTTGACATACAGTTATGTACTCAAAAACAAAACATGCACAATCATTTCTAAATAATTCAGACATATTTTTATGAGATATATTGTTCTTATAATTATAAATAAATAATATAACGACAATAATACTATATGACATCACACAAATAGTAATTATAACAATTGAAACAATAGTATATTGGATTATATAACAGATGAATAATGTATCAATAGACTAGGCGATAACAACAGACCCAAAGATCTCTAAACCACTGACATAAACATCTTACATTACTCTGAGGTTTTCTTTTTTCTCCATTATTTCCAGCATGCTCAAGTAACTGGAAAGTGAAAGTAGTATGGGTCTTGGTTCATGCTCAGATTATGTTTTTTATTATTCCTGTTACGCATTAAGTATGGTGGGTAGTCCACTAACCCAATGAAAAGGAGATATGTGTTCTTGTTAGGCAATTCAGAGTCCTTGAGCATGCTACTGATTTTCTTCTGTATTAATAATTAGCATAGCAGCTTGAAAAATTTACTTCAATGTAAGTGTCCATATTATTAAACGATTTTCAAACAAAATGTCCATTTGTGACCGATAGACTTTTATAGCCAATGTAAATTAGCGATTGTTTACGCCTGTAATTCGTTTATTTTAGTTATTGAAGGGAAAAATTATCATTCATTGTTTAAGCCGAATAAGGGGTCTTGCGCTGACAAGTAATTATCTAACAAAGTACCCTCGTAAAATTTATTATAAAAAAAAAAAAAAAAAAAAAAAGTGTAAATTAGAGATAAATATTTTTTTTTTGTATTTGGTTAGTTTTATATAAAGAATTAATAATTATTGATAATATTATAAATGTTCTAAGAATATCTTTGTGTTTCAAATGTGAGTGTATTGATTTTGTTTTATGTGAAATATGCTGGAAAGTAAACAAAACAAATAACGGTGCGGGACGCCTCCGAGGCCCCGTAAGACCCTACATCCTTTATAGAGGATTAAAAGGACGGAGCACCGGGATCAGTCGCTTGCAGTCAGTGTGTGTATCCAGAGCTGGGTTGGCCAACACCCGCCGGAGCGCCCCCCCCCCTCATCTCTCCACCTTATCGGCCTATGGTTTATGGGGAGCACCTCTGGTTGGAGATTTGACTTGGAACTAGTATGGATATGAGCATATCGATCATCGACTCACCGATTCCATCCACCTGGAACCTCACAGCTGATGGACTAATCCACTATCTAGCTACGACAGGTAACCTCGTTGGACGTAGCTTCCACGTACCGAGGGTTTATGTTGTTTGTTTACGTCGTTCATCAGTTTACACCAAATAACACCAAACTATGCATACGTATAGATAAACACGGACAGTGATGTATTTATTTTGTTCTCATTCTTCGATCAGCAAACTTTAAGTTAATAAAACTCTGGTTTACAAGTTTCAAGTTTAGTAAAGTTTAAGTATTTTTTTCTGTCCAATAGTTTAAGTAATTTTTCTCTCAACTAGTTTACTTATTTTTTGTTATCAAATAGTTTAAGTATTTTTTTTTATCAAATAGCTTAAGGATTTTTTTTGTTTTAATCAAATGCTATTTGTTTATTATCATTTAATAAATGTCGGTAATCTAAATGTCAATTCCCTGTAATATTTCAGGTTCCCCTGTCCTTGGGTAATGCCCTCTCCTGGCATTAATATTTTCCCCAGATTCCTGTAAACATTTAGGGGGAGGAGGAAGAGAGAGAAAGTCGGGGGTTTACACATTGTTGTCAAACAATGGGTCAACAACTGACAAAGGGAGGTTACAGTCCTGGAATGGGGTCACCAATTTCAATGAAACGTTTTTTGGTGATATAGGGTCAAAATATATTGGGCACC
Organism: Acanthosoma haemorrhoidale; assembly: GCA_930367205.1. Classification (NCBI taxonomy): domain Eukaryota; kingdom Metazoa; phylum Arthropoda; class Insecta; order Hemiptera; family Acanthosomatidae; genus Acanthosoma; species Acanthosoma haemorrhoidale. Next base: position 15,211,074 of record OV884009.1, read on the forward strand.
TGTCAGAGAGTTCAATTTAAGACTTAAAACCCTATATATGCAAACTTTCTGGCGAAAAAAAACCCTCCTTTTTTGGATAGATTCAGCAGGGAAGTAAATTTGTTTTGGCTATTTCGTGTATTCCACTTAAACCTTTATAGCTCATCTAAATTTTGTCCAAATTCAACATTATTACCACTGTTAGAAAGCTTTACTTCTTCTCTTTTAACAGAGCTCAACTGCAATTAGTTTGATGAATGCCTTTATAAGTAAGAAAAATATGGAAGTAAATAACACCTCAAATGTTTTATTTTATATCTCTGTTTATAATTTATTTATGAAGACAGGGTTTGTGACATTGTGTGTAGTTAATAGGGATCTAGCTATTACATTTTGTGTGGATCATTGAAATCATCATGGAAACATTGCCATTTTTGAGGTTCTCAAAAAAAAAAACAAAGGAAATGGGAGGCAAAATGTATGAGCAAAAAAATGTTGTTGTTTCTTGTTAAAAAAACATTTTTATCTACTTTGCTTAGTCGGTCAATTCTTTATTCACATACTATTTCAATTATGATAACTATATTATGGCTAGCTAAAATAATTTTTTTTTTTAAATGTTTACATGCAATCAATAAACATAGTATTTTAAGGAGTGCTTATGACTTCAGTTTCTTTGGGGGGAAAAAAGGCTCTTTAGCTACAATCACTTCATCACACAGAGTTCCCTAGAAACAAAATAATAATTTATAGTTAAGGCCATGAGACCACCTTTGCCTTAGGGATCACTCTGGGTGGGAGGGGATAAAATAGGAGTACAGAGCATTAGCATGCAGATTATAACGACCAGGATTTGCCACATGGAAGTTCTGGTAGTGGGAGGTGGCTAGGTTTTGATTGAATGGGATGTTGAGATCAGCGTGAATGGTATAATTGTTGACATAGAAGGGGGTGTTGGCAATCTTGTGGAGGGCTTAGCACTCCCCCAGACTTCCAGTCTATAGGACCAGGTAGGTGGGAGTAATATTGTGTAAATCAGTCTCTTGTTTTCTATTGTTATTTTTGAACGATTGTCCATGAGGCGAAGAAGTAGTTTGAATCATCTCTGGGATGTGATGTGAGGGCCCCAAGAGTCTTGCTTGTCTAGTATTAGTCCTAGATAGGTCTGGGATTTAACAGGAAGAGTTTAAAAACAATACTGGAGAACATGATGAGCAATAGGGGGGGGGGGAGTGACATGAGAGGACTTGCCAGCATTCACTTTGAATCTCCATTTGGAGAGTCATGGTTCTAAAAGATCCAGTTGTTCCACCAAAGGTAGGGAACCAAAGATAGGGTCGGGATTGGTAGATAAGATGGCTGTGTCATCAGTAAATCATAGAGGGAGGTTGAAATATGAGTAGGCATATACCTAATGTATACAGAAGAAACAGGATGGAACTGAGTACCGCACCCGGAGGACACCGGCAAGTTCCAGAAATGAAGCTTAGGGTATGCTAAAATATTTTTCAGTTAGGTATGACAGGATGATGAGATAGTACGTGGAAGGAAGGTTGTCTTTGAGTTTATTTTACTAGCCCTGGTGCAATACTTGATATGGATTGTCTGTTTGTTTACAGTGGGGCATCTGCTTGGTTGATTTGTGTACACTGATTTGAACTACAGTCGTGAGCTTATAGGCTGGGTTGTCCATGTTGTCCTTAGTTTTCAGCAGGGAGTGAAGGTCAAGAGAGAAATCGAGATTATTTTTCAATAGCATCCAATCAACTGGACCTTTAATAAGAGACAGGCTTTGTTTGCTGGAATAGGGATTGATGTCAGTGTTGAATGAAAGAAGAATGGGGCTGTGGTCAGAAATTAGGTCAAAAAGATTGGATCATTTGGAAGGAATGTGAGTCAGACCAGAAATTTTAAATTAGTCGGCTATGTCAGGGATTTTTGAATGGGATGTAGGTCAGTAGGTAGGACGAGTGAACAAAAGTTTGGACAGACCTGAAAACGTTTGCCTGGGAGTTCGAGGTTCTACAGCCAAACGCTGGATGTTTGGCATTGCAATATCCTCCAGCAATAAAGCAAGGGCCAAGGGAGGAGATATAAGATTGAAGAGTATGGCGAGTAACAGCTTTATTGGCCAGTACACACAGAGGAATGGAGATGAAGGCGTGTGTAGTGGAATGGAAGGCTATGGATCAGCTTTGCAAGCATTTGAGGGAGATGGGGAGGGATCATGATAGTGAGAAATGCTGGAGCAAATTAGGACAGTAGAACCATTATGAGTGCTGCCATCTGGATGGTCAATTTGGTCTGTGTTGTATGGGAAAGTAAAGAAGTTATGTCGTGTGTGTGGTAAGATGTGTTTCACATTGCTCTAGGGCAATGTCAATGTTGTTGATTTGTATTAGTAATGTAAGTTTAGGTTTTTTTCCTATGTAGAAGAAGTCTGTTGGAGTTACATAGTTGAATGGATAGAGGTTTGTAGGGCAGGGCAATTGTGGTTGGGAGATGGGGATTAGCGTTGATGTGACCTTTTGTAATATTTCAGAGAGGCGGATAATTAGGGATTAAAGTTGAGTTATGATTTTTGGGTCAGACTGCTTGTTATTGAGGTGAGATTGTAGTTGGATGATTCAGGAGGAGGAATATGAGGATATGTAGGTTGGTATTGGGATCCAGGTTACAGAAGCACGAGACCAAGTCTCTGAAGTGGGGTTAATTGGAGGCTACTCTGTAGTGTTTGTGATATTTTGTATCAGAAAAAAGAGACGGAGGATCGAAGGATACTGGTGCTGTACTGCTTGTTAAGGCTGCCCTTGAGGAAGTCACTGGGTTTGTTGTGATTTGGTGATTGGAAACATTTTTTAAAATAAATCTATTTACATACACTCATTTGATTAATATTTATTATAAAAACCTAAAAAGAATAAAAACCAAGAAATCTTCCTTTGAATTGACATATTTACTTTACCTTAAAATGGCAAGACTATTTTGTTTTGTATTTTAACAAAATTTTTGATTTGTTGAAAAAAATATTCTTTACAAGGTTAGCCAGATGTACAAAGTGGTGGAATCGTTTCAACCATTGCCACATAATAGTCATTTTCATGCGTGAATACATTTTTTATACAATATCTAAATATTATGTGCCATCCTTTTACCCTCCTTAAGAATCAAGAATTAGCATAAACTCATATTTTGTACAAAAAAAAAAGAGATAAGAAAAAATGTTCATATAATAATGGTTTTGTTGCTATTATTATTTCGTCTGTTTAAAAAAAAATTCAAAGCATCACTTAAAAAAGTATCATATGTTTAAAATATTTTTGCTATTACTTAGGAGTTTTAGTAAAAGTATTTTTTATGCAGGGTGGCAGAGATGGTAATGCAAAAAAACTTGGCCCAAGAATGAGTGGAAGAATAGCACTTATGTTTGCTAATAATAATGGTGACCTTCGTTTGTCAGATTGGAAGTAGTAAAACATTGTATATACTATATTTATTTTTATTAGTGGAATATCAGTTGTAATGATTTTATTTACCCACAACTGTTGATATTTTTATTGTAATATTCTAACTGCTTTCAATAATTTTACTGTCATTTTCAAAAGGGAAGATAATTGTTGACAACAGTTTATGTATATACTATATTTATTTTTATTAGTGGAATATCAGTTGTAATGATTTTATTTATCCGCAACTGTTGATATTTTCATTGTAATATCCTAACTGCTTTCAATAATTTTACTGTCATTTTCAAAAGGGAAGATAATTGTTGACAACAGTTTATGCTTCAAGCCAGCCTGTCTAGTTGTCTGCAGGATATTAAAATAAACATAACACAATGGTAGGTAGATAAAATCATTCCAACACCCGTTTTTATTTTTGCGAACAAAATTGTTTAAACAATTAGTTTATGATAATAAATTTATTTTTGAATGTATGATTAATCATTTTGAAATATATATGCATATAACCAATTTTCATGTAAACATATTTGTCATATTTCTTTTCCCAATACTAAGGCCTGTCTTGCTTACTCTTTAACTGTCATTGCTTCTTCTAAACCATCTATTTTTGCTGGTCGTCCTCTTTTTGGCTTTGAAGGTCAAGACCTCATTGTATTAATGAGTAAGATAATCTATGTTAATATTTAGTTTGTAAGTAATTATGTATATATGATTGACTGTTTAACTATATTTTATTAATAAATTATGTTTTATCCTTCTTTATTATTCATATCCAACACAACCTTCCATTGTTTAAACACACTTAATTGCCTTTGGAAAAGAATTAATTGGGGACAGAGATCAGCTTTGATTAATGTTAAACAATTTGATTTTTAACTTTAGTGCCAATGTATTACACTGAGTTTGATAGAGTCATCAAACCAAACAATTCAAATAAATAAATGGCATCCCTTTTTCTGTATCTTTTTAAAATTCAATTCAATATATGATTTTCTTTATTCTAATTGTAGCTTAAGGCATAGTCTCCAGATAGGGTAGGTGAATACATGTATATATATGTATTTATTATTTTTTTTATGCATTAGAAATTGATTCGCCCTGACAACCAAACATAGCACCATGGTTCCAAAAGATCAAGGTGTTCCTGCAACGCTTGGGAAGTATGGATGGGGTCAGGATTCGAAGAGAGGAAGACTGTGTTGTCAGTGAATTCATAGAATGAGGTTAAAGGATGAGTAGATATATCAGAAGAGTTCATGAAGAACAGGATAGGATTGAGTACACCATCCTGGGAGACACCAGAAATTTGCGGGAATGAGGTAGATGTAGAGGTGTGGGATACACAGAAGCATCTTTCAGATAGGTATTGCAGGATGATGAGGTGGCAGGTGGAAGGCTGTATTGATTTTGCAGAGAACAAACTTACTTGTTCAAGAGAAACTTGAAATACCCCAGTTTGATGGATATTATGGGTAATTCTCCTGAGAGAAAACATTTGCATAATTTATATTGAAATGGTAATAAGTAAAAATTGTTCATCCTATGCCACTATGGGCCTTAATTAAACACATAACAGCAATAATACAGCATGCATAACACATAGTCAGCAATAAAGCAGAATAAACTATTATAATAAAATAAAAAACAAACACCTATCCACACACTAAAATAATTGGAGTATGTGATATCTGTAAGGAAGAGAGCTAATCCCTGCTTGATTCAGACATAAATATTTACTACTCCTATTTAAGGACACCCCCCCCCCTTTTATCTTAGCCAACTTATTATGGTTATATGCCCATCTTTCTTAGTGACGATAAATCGGCACTTGCAGTACTTCATGCTCGGCGATTTACCAATGCCATTGGAGAGACAGAGCCCAAAGAGTTGAAAGATGCCGGATGGTGAAAACAGCGAATCGTCTCTTGGGCGCTGTCATTGAGGGCTTGCCCACTACCGCTGACAGCTCATTGAGGTTATTCATAGGGGCATTAATGTCAATGAATAGTTCTAGGGAGGAGATAGGTGAGTTAAAAGCTACATTATCGAAACAGGTTGAGATCTATGGATTAGACTCTAGAGGAACACGATGAACAGCAGTAAGGCTGTATTGACACCCTCACCTCTAACAACATGGCACTAAAAACACACATTGAAAATCCTAGACGCAAGGCTTTCTGGAAACAGGGCTTGCTGTCAAAGTCAATGGAGATTCATGGGTTCCAGTGAAGGATGGATAGATGCTGGTGGCGATAGGTTCAAGCCTTGGGCTTAAGCTATTGCCAGATGACTGATATGATGTAGAGGAAACAGTAATGAGGAGAAGACCAGCAACCCCCCCCCCACCATCGTTGCTCATTTTGTCTGTCAGTCAGTTCGGAACGAGCTGATCCACCTTTGTAAATCGAGACGGGACTTCTCCACCTGACATCTGAACTGGAGCGACGACTCGATCATCAAGGATAGAGGAAGTGGGGTCTTATTTATTTAGTGTATAGTATTGCAAGCATCACGGACCTTAAAACTGATCTTTTTAGTTCCTTCTTGATCATTGCCACAGAAGTGGAGGTTTTTGATCATCACCTGGCATGCTTTTGGTTCCTATTGGTGTAGTGCTGAATTTAATGTCTTTCAACACACTTGATCATGCGGTAGGTGTCTCTCATTGTTTTGCATGTGAACGTCACCAAAAATGGAAGATATTTTGTGACAGAAGTCGATAAAGTTGTTGATTTTTTTGTGAATAGGTGGGGATTTGGAAGCTTCAAATCTCTTTAAAAACAGGTATGAGGATTGCTAGTGTACTGGTAGTTTTAGATTACATAGGGGAGATTTCAATGAGTTCATGGTCTGGAGCCTGAGCTCATACTGCTAGAATTTTTTTTTATTATCAGGTGAGATTATTTGGGAGTAGGTATCATCCCTACCATACTTATTCAATTTGATGATGAACATGGCTGGAGAAGGCAGTCCTGTTGCATCATGTCGACAGTGTGGGACATTTTTGGTGGGAAATTCTGATAATGAAGTGTGATCAGCTGGTAGTGAGTGAAGAGGGTGAGCCTCTAGATGCTTGCTAATCCCTGAGTGCTGGCTAGGCTCTAAGCCATTATAAATTAAATTATTAACTCACTGTAGCTGGACAATGGGTTGGTAAAAATTGATAAAACTCCTTCACAGGTTCCAGTAGACAAACAGGAAGGTCATTCTCACACAACAAAAAAAAAATTAAATAAAACAACAGAAAGCAGAATTGTTTTGTTGTTTGGAGAGCACAATAACAACAGGGCTTAACAGTATGGTGCCTAGGAGGTGAATGACCTACAATTAATCTGTAAATAATAACGAGAATCTGTTTTTTTTTTATCTATGAATAATGAATAAACAACATCAAATAAGCTTTTATTCAATAACCAATGTATTAAAATTCATTTGACACTTGTAAACTTTATTTATTTATTTTTTTGCTGTTATCTGATCTACATTGTAGTGTCTTGAATGTGCATAAGAAATATTTGTATTCTGTAACTTGTAAAAGGTTATGTGCTAAGGCAGTAATAGTACAAACAAACACATCATATAAGGTTGTTAATTGTTTTGATGTAATTTTTTCTGTATAAAATACTCTTAGAACAGATAGCTTTACCTTTTCAATTTTATTCATGTTTTAAGATTCAAAATTTTTTCCTCTAAAATATTATAATTTATGTTTTAAAATGGTAACATAAAGTAAAAAACATTAGTTTTGGTTTTAGTATAAAATGAATATAAACACATATTTTCACAAAATAATACTTCTTTTACAAAATATAATTCACATTATGCTGTTATAAAATAGCTTTGAACAACTTGATTTTCCTTTGTTATGTATTGTCAATTTACATTATTCTTATAACTTACACACTATTCTTATATATATTACCTCAATAAGCCAAAATAGAAAGGTAACAAAATTAATTAATAATAATACTGGCTGTTAAAGTGACACATTTTCTTTTCTTTTCTTTTCATTAGACATCGCCATTATAAAATGTAACTTATGAAAACACAATAGAAAAATTAAATCTTAAAAATAAGATTGGAAAGAGTTACTAGAACAATAAGGAGTAGAGTATTTATAATGTTCAATCAGCTTGTAAAACATGTTTCGCTAAATTTAAAAATAGATTTAATCACAGAACACACAACCGGCCATAATTATAACACATTTTGACTTATCAAGGTCTGACTGTAAATATGTATACCAGATCATGTGTTTTTTTTCCAAAAAATTACTTACAAATACTATATCTATAATCATAGTTTATATATAATTACATACAAAATAATTATTTATAAATTACAAAATTCTTACTAGTTCAGTCTATTAATATATGGCATAATATTATAACTATTCATAATATAGTAATTTCTACTTTATCTAATAATGAAAAAAAAAATTCAAATTGCCATTATATAAATATTTATATTTTGTGTATACATGTAAAGTTTAATTTGTATGAAGTAAACTTTTTTCTCATACTATATTTTTTAATTTTTAGTCCAAGTGATTGAACTTATATACATTTAGAAAACTTATTAGTTTCGTAAAATATAAACATTTAACAAACTTCAATATACAAGGTGATTTTACATAACAGTCATTTTATACAACAATCATATAATTTTACAAATGCAGTCAAAGATGTATTCTATCTCAAGCCATGTTCTATGTAGTGGTTACTTGATGGTTCAGTTGGTTTTTTATAAAGCTCAAATGCACTTCCCCTTTGATCTGCTCTGTGAGCTAAATCTAAACCACTGGGCTCTCGATGGTGGGCTTGTCTAGGTGATGGTACAATATTGTAGTAATACTGTTGTCCTGACCTTCCATAGGTATTTCTATCTAGGCTGCTTCCATGGCCATTCATATCAATATTCTCTGAAGAATACTTATTTGGTGAAGAACTCACCTAAAAAAAACATTTTTTATAATAAAGTGGTAATACAAGTATCTCACAAACATAAAGCTATATAAAACAGTATTTTGTTCAATTTCCTTTTTGAATTGCTCTTTTTCTCAAGTTTGCTTTGTAATATAAACTGTTCAAGGTATATATTGAAAGATACCATTTTTTTTTCAAGAAAAAAATTAATTTTTGTATCTATTATTTATGATCACATTTTTTTTTTAATTTGAAATTATTTTGATGATTTGACTATACTGAACACTTTACCAGTTAAAATATGAGAGAAACGTTTTAAAAACTCACCAATGTCTTAAAAACTTGCTTATATTTACTGGCATAAAATTGATACCACAAATCATTGCATTTGAAAACCTATAGCAGTTCAGAATAGGAGACATGGCTGGAATTATAAAAATATCAATAGATTCTGACCAGCTGAAACATCTTCAAGTGTGAGACTGTATTGAGCATGATTTGATTTGGTCAAAAGCAACTACCATTCAAAGGAAAATCTATCCTAGGTACTTAGATGCCCCCTAGTACCTTCATCTTGGATTCCAAAGGAGAAAAACAAATTCTAAATATTTTCAGGTTTTAATATGCTCACATGAAATATCGAATTGTATTCACTTCTGTTAAGGTATTCTCTAAATTCTATTATATTTTATTGCCTGCAGATTTATTTTCATGGAACACTCCAACTACCAGCTTGATCATGGCTCAGGACCTTCAGAAGCTATTATCTTCTTATGATTATTTATTTAAAAAAATATAATATAGGTTTAAGTCCAATCATGAAGATTTATTAGACCGTTGTGCTGTGAAGATTTATTTTCTGTATTTCTAACTAAATTTCTGTATTTTTCACTGTCTTTCTTTAAGTCTTATTCATCATGTAATACAGTGCCATGCTCCAAATCGGATATTCTATGATTCGTGTTGTGACACAAGTTTCCCAAAACTAAAAAAAATGTCATGGGCCTGTAAAACCTGCAAAAAAAAGTTACGTCTATGATTAGGAGCATATGGCCTCTGACTATTACAGAGTGTGCATCATACTTTGCGTAGTCTCATATTAACTTATTTTAAGTTTTCTTTTGAATTTCTTTACTTTTTCTTGTATTTACATTCACCGTTAATATATGGACCTAGGCGATGTAGTTAATCATCCACCAGACTTATCTAATGACAACAGCGGATTCAGAATTTAAAGGGATTACCAACCCTCTATAAAGATATTTAGAGGGCATTCCACCGTATCTTTCACCGGAGAAAAAATTACTGTCATCTGGAGCCAAGATCTGTAAAATGTAAAGAAAACAACTACTTCTCTAAATGCGCAAATTCACTAACAAACCATTTCGCGTAAACTGCCAACAGGACCATGTAGCAAGCTACAAAGGCTGTCCACATTATCAAGCAATTAAAAATAAAATAACTTTACCTCCAAGGCTGTCGGGAGTTAGAAACATTCCTGCAGTAGATTAACCGGTTAGACACGTAACTTCAAATCTATCTTATGCAGCTAATAAGGAATGAATTTGGACTCTTTTTAGAAGCTAATAATATTGATATTGTATGTATATTCAAAACCCACGTTTCAGAAATAATTAAATTCAGTTTATCAGGATACAGAACTGTACGCAATGATAGACAATTTATAACTGCTTCTGGTAGTGTAGTAGTGATAATAAAAAATAATATTGACTAAGTGCATTAATGCAGGTACTCCACTCCACAGGGTTCTGTTCTGTCAACACTTCTTTTTAACTTTTATTTGCATGATATTATTCATTCACCCTGATGACACTACTATGTTTTACCAATATGAAGATATAATCACGGCATGTAATATGCTACTAACCAGCCTGGACGATTTGAAAGGGTATTTTTTTTTACCTGTGATTATTTTGAAAAAAATATAATTAACTGGACCAGACTTCTAGACACAGCGATAAATGGTATGGATACCCACAAAACCTGGCGAAACTACTAAAGGCATATTCATTAAAATGGGGCTTGGGCTTGTTTTAAGTTAATTAACAGATTAAAAAGACCTCCTCCATAGGCTCAGACCTGACTGTCTTTCTGTTCACGATTTTTCTCCACTACCTGGCATTATATTGAGGTTTATCCCCAATATGTGTTAATAATGAAATATTAATACGAGAAAGAAAAATAAGAAAAGGCTCCCCGAGGAAGGGAACTTGGACCTTGAATAGGGAACAGAAACCAAGGGAAGTTGGTTGGATTGAGAATGATAACTTAGTATAGTATAATAACTTCATGTAGAAGTGAGGGCCTTACAAAATGAGCATGCCTTGGATGAGGCCTGAAGTTGGAATGCCATACAAAGGTGAGCATTAGTTAACAAAAAAGGTACAAAATAATATATTTTAATTCAAATAATGTTAATGTTATTAAACATAGAAGTAAATATATACTCACACAATTATGCAGATGTGTTGAATAATTATTATCTGTTATACTGTAAGACTTTCCATGCTGGTATTCATTAGTTTGGTGATAATTCTGATGTGGTGGTCTATAACTTTTTGGTTTTGGAGGAGGAACTGGCTTATAGGAAGTCATGGGAGGTTTAGCTGGAGGAGATGGCTTACTCGAGTTGTATTCAAGGGCTCCAGCATGCCTAAATAAAACAAAAATAAATGATTATTCAAAATCTATATATGCATACCAACAGTCATAGAATATAGTGGGGTTTTTGTTTTTTTTCAAACTTTTGTTCTCACAAAGAATTTCTCTTGGACAGAAATCTATAGAAGGAAGAGATTATTATAGTATTTATCTGTAACAGTATTATTTGATTAATGAAGAAACTCAACACAAAAGGAAATAAAATGCTGTTTTCTGTATATATTTACTTATGTTTTTTTCACTAAAGAGCATGGATCGTTCATTATTTATTTAACAATTTTTTTTAATTAAAAAATGCAAGCTATGAATAATTTTCACCCCCCCCCCATCTTAAGTGAAATGCACAAGTTGTAAGGATCTATGAGGAACAGCATCCTAGCTAGAAAACAAGTTACTAGGATGTGTCAAAAATTAATTCAATGTTATTATTAAGTCATCTAAATGCTGGTTTACAGCTCTCTGAGAACAAAGGCTTCTGAATACTTGTATCCAATAAAATCAATCTCAATCTCAAGCTTTACTCAAAACTTATGGATCAAAGGAAAGGGTTATACTGGGTTTGTGCGACCATTTGCAAATTTAGTAAACTCTCAGGTAGCACTTATGTACACTATATTAACCATTTCACAGCAGTGATGTGCCCCTCAAAGATCATACACCTCTTTGTAAGCACACAGGAAGAGCCGATCTCTGACGTCACACACTGGCATCTTTTTACCTTTTATACATTCCTTTACTTCTGCTGTAGTAATTTTTATGTATATGTACTTGTTACCCACTAAAGTTGTTGATTTTTTAAATTTTCAAAAGTTTACATTATCAATTTTTTTTAATGAGTCTCTCAAAATAAATTAAAAATCCAATTAAGAGACTTTACTATTTTACATTAAAAAAAAAAAATTAACTCTACCCTCTTCTCTGGAAATATTCCATTATTACCTTCTTTCACAAACCTGGTACATCACATAATGATCCCTCATCTTACGGCCATCAGGTTTTGGAAGTGTCCTTCTTAAATGCCTCTTGCCCTTATTTGTCCCTAAAACCTTCTTCCCAGCCATCAATCAATTTGGCTTCTGTTTCATACTCTTTACTCTTAACAAGGCCTCTGCATTGTTGATCATATATCATCTGCACTTGAAAGCAAAGACTATTGCATAGGTGCCTTTCTGGGTCTACCTTCAGCTTTCAACCAGGAGCACGCAGGTTTGCTTTACAAAGTAAAATTTTCTTTACTGCAGATCCTTTTTGTAATCCATCAATCCTATCTGTCATAGCAGTTCTTTCCGGTAGGTCTGTTGTACCTCACAATATTCCTACTATTATCCCATGCAAGCAGGAGTCCTTCAAGGCAGCATCCTCAGACCTATCCTATATACCCTTTACACTGTTGACATCCATTTGAGTCCTAGCACCTACCTCACAAATTTTGCTTACACACAGAATTTTTTAATTTCATCCCGATCAGTTAACTGGATCCAGCATTCTCTACAAACACCTCACAGAGATAGAGAACTGGTGCAAACAATGGCACATCAAGGTCAATTAAGGCAAATGCATTCACACCTCTTTTACTCTTCGACAATGGATCCTGTCCATCCATAACCTTAAATTATAAATATGTATAAATGGAAATTGTACATAAGCATGAATGAATTCTTACATATCAATTAGTACAAGCAAATTGTAATTTTTCAAATAAAGATCTTATAAATATCATTGTGGCTGACAAAAAAGAAATATCACATGAGAATAAAAAATAAAGTAACATAAACTGTAAAGTCAATTAATATATAAAAAAAAAAATAAAGAAGAAAATAAATTCAAAAAGGAAACATTATGAAAATAGGAGACAATAATAAAAAAAGTAAAACAGTGTCCAATTAAAAGAAGACCTAGAAATTAGTAAAAAATAACGAATGTAGGGGCTAAACATCTGCGTACAGTAGAACATATAAAGGGTGTCCCAGAATTAATGCAAGATTTGATTTAAATTGAAAACAGTTTTTAGTATTTTTGCTGTTATTTTTTTATTGAATTATAAAGTAAATAGGATAGGGTTATTTATGGAATAACACATCGGGCAAATGGCCTCCACGACTTTGCTGACACATACACACTTTTTGTCCAAATTTTCCATGACCATTTGGCATAAATGTGGTTGAATTTTGTTGATGCAACGTTGAATTTCCTCTTTTAATGCACGGGTGGATGTGGGCTTGTTGACATACAGCTTTACTTCAAATAACCCCATAAAAATAAATCTAAAGGTGTTAAATCACACGATCTAGGGGGCCAATTCTGATCACCAAAACGAGAGAGTACACGACCTGAAAATGTCTCATGCAGTCTGTTCGGGCGTACGTGGCTTGCGAGAGTTTTGTGGTGGGGGCGGGTTGTATGAGATCCATATCAGCCGTCCGGTAGCCCTAGTACTATCGATAGCTGTTAGAAGTCGTATCTCGGTGGCCTCCCCCCTCCCTCTCACTTCTCCGTAAAACTATGAACCAGTCAGTGGTCACTCTTCTATTAAAATCTTCTTTTTCCATCTGGAGTCATCGGCCAGCGGTGTTATATCGACATTTCCTCAGGTATCATTTAATTATTCCCATTTTCCTCACCTCCCTTCGTCGACAAAAAACATCGCTTGCGATCCAGCTGCGGATAGTCATCTTGTGGCAGAACGACTCCGGACTGGGTAAGTTTGTCTTTCAATTTTCACCTTTTTATTTCCCTGTGGGTGTAAGTCCCAGGCTCTCGGAAAGTTCATCTGCCGTAAATTGTCGAGAGTCGGGTTTACACAGTCATTGAATTGTTTCATGGACTGTATGGCATGTGGCACCATCTTGTTGAAACCACATATTGGCCACATCAATATCATCCAATTTCAGCACAAAGAACTGTGTTTACGACGCCGAATTGATGTTCCTGGATTTTCAACAACACTCTCACGCACTACTTCGATATTGACATTTGAGGAAGGTATATCTCATGGTTCTTCATGTGGACGAATCCTCTCTGGCAATAGAGGAAATTTTTTGGCAGAATTCAATAAACTTGTCGATTTTTATATGTATAGGTGGGGGCTTTGTAGTTTTTAGCTCTTCTTCTTGGTCCATATCTGTGAGGGCTTTGGATCTATCCAGAACAATGTATGAGGGCTGGTAGTCTACCAGTGGTGGCTTGTTTCTACGAGTCCTTGTACTGGAGCCCGAGCTAGTAATGATAGCAACAGAAAACAATTTTTTTGTTTTTTTCAAGTGACAGTTTCAGGGAGTTGGTGTTGTACCTGCTGCGCTTTGTAAGTTCAATAGTGGACATGGATGCAGAGAGTTAATGGTGTTGGTTGGGTGATGATGCTGAGTGTGAAATTTTTGGCAGGATTAGTATATGTAATATAAGAACTGTTGTCTGGTGCACAGATGGTAGTGAATAGTGGGTGTGCTTGCACTCCCCGAGCTGAGTAGGCACTAAGCCTATTAGAAATAAAAAAAATAAAACTCACTGTGGTTAGACAGTGGGTTGGTGAATCCTTGAAACTACAGCACAGGTTACTGAAGTCCCACGAGAAGGTCATTGTGTCATTAAAGAACAAAAAGAAATGAGATAAATCAACATAATACAGAACTGTTCAGAGAGCACTTTAACAACACGAATCCTGAATATTGTTAGGAAACTTTTGAGAGTAAGCATGTTATACTCATGGAGTATATAGGGCATCAAACCCAGAATAAAAAACACTTATCAAAGTATTTATGTTTATCTATAATATCACAGATACTTTTCTCATAAAACACTTATTTTCTTCCCCAAAACATATTAGTGTTAAGAAATAAATTTATGTATAACATTAATGTAATAAATGTGGTGAATAAAATGCATAAGCTATCGGATACTAACCTGTATTTCGGAAAATCAGGGGGCTTTATTTTTGAAGGTGAATCCAATGCTTTAATAGGCTGTTGAGTTGATCTTGTAAACCTATAGGGATCATGTCCTATAGCTGCTCTTTGTGGGCTTGCAGGTCCCCCATTGCATGATTTCAAGTCATCATGAGCATTAGGTCCTAATCCTCCTAATCGTTGGTTATAACTGTCATATGAAGAAACACTGTCATAGCTACTCTGAAATATCATAAAAATTATCATTTGATAAACTATGAGTAGTTAAATTGATTCAAGTCCCAATTAACTGGGGTAATGATGAGGATGGGCAGCATGGTTAATGTTAACAGGTTTTAATACATGTAGGTTTTGTGTTAAATAAATTAAGGCCAATTAATTATGTATGTAGGAAGAAATATACCCTCTCAAAATAAGTGTTATTTTCTAACTTAATAAACATCTTAATTTTATACTAAGCAGGTACACACAGATTTTTTCCTCATTTTTATTAAAATAGTCAAGCAGAGTCATCACACACAGGAGTCACCCTAATTGGAAAACCCATATTGGACCCTTGATTAATCTACAGCCTGGATAATTGTAAAAATTACTGTTACACGAGTTTTCATATATAACTTTAAGACAAATCTATACAAAAATGAATATGAAACATGAAACAAAAGAACATGTGATTCTCAATGAATATATAAAGAAAGTAAATAAATAAAGATGGTATCTATCGTTTTAAACTTTAGCTGAGTTTAAAGTTAAAAGCATTACATTTTTCTTGTTTTTATTAATTGCTTTCAGGAGGTTGGCAGAAAGTTTATGGGATAGATAATAAATAAATTGAAGGAATGAGGTGGAGTTTGTACAGGTATAAGAAACATAGTAACCACTCTCAGATAGGTATGACAGGATGGTTAGAAAGTAGGTGTAAGGAAGACAGATTTTACAGAGCGAGCCCTGATGCCACTCTAGTTTATGACTTATTTCAATTAATGTGGGTTTTGAGGTCTTTTTCAATCGGATACCGGCCCATTTTCCAATAACTGTACCCTTTACTTTTCACAATATTCAACAACTTTAATATAAAGGTAAGCCTTTTTGATTCACGTTAGCTTTTGTTTGTGCTAATCAGAATCATAAGCTTTAACTTTACTCTTTTATTATTAATTATTTGGTAATACAAATTATAATAATTGAAGTATACCGGATATATATATTTAATCTTATAGTTGCTTAACAGAATATTTATCTTTCAGGGTCTGACATAAATTCAAGTATGCATATGTGAGTCAAGTTAAGAATTATAATTGGGCAGTAAGTATTATAGTTGTTAGGGGTTCATAGATCCCCCAAAAATGTTCAAGGCTGAGGCATCTTTGGTAACGTCATGTCACATCTCTATGTCCTGTGCTTGAACCTCCTCCTCAATAAGATGATATATCTTTTATTGAATTATATAATTTGCATAAACTCTCACTAGTATATGATATAAATTGATAATTTGTTTATTTGTATTGATAATATCATTTTATTTCTCCTTTTTTGTGTTTCATAATTTTTTATATACTAGCTTCCAATAAATTTTTCATTAGGACATCGCAATCATATTTTATTTTCTATTTTCTGATAGCAGGAATGAAAACACTGGTAATGGCAAGTAAATAACTAATATAGAATAGAAACAAATTTTTATCCTGGGACAAAGTCGCTTATGCATGACATTAATGTTCAGATGAGAAAATTTACATTGGTAAATAAAAAGAACTATAACATCATAATAATAATAAAAAAAAATAATGGTAAAAAAAAATAATGACAATGTAAAATTAAGTGTAAACCTCTACAGGAAAGATAATTATAAAATAATGTAAAACATTGTTTAACTGTATATAAGAGGGATGTTAAGATCAAAGGGAAGGGTTCCATTGTTGACAAAGAAGAGAGCACTTAGCATAGCTAACAGAGGATTGTGGACTGCAGGGACTGAATGTGAAGAATCAGAGGGATTGGTAATCCCCTAGACTTTCCTCATCGACCCATTCTCATAACCATGCTGGCTGGAATGTATTAATGTATATTTTTCTCAGTAGATAAATGCCATTTTTGAATGCAAAAAGACAGGAGGTTTCAATCTTGAATAAGAAGTCTAGTTCTTCAGGACAGTTATAAGGCCTATTAAAACTACATTATATTAATTCCAGCGGTAAATAAATAATTTAGAGTGATTAATTTATGTGATGTTACATTTGTTTACTTATGCCTATACATAAGGCCCATTTCGTGCAGACATTAAGTGTGTTGATTGTATGAATATCCTCCAAAATAATTCGCTTTCATCTCATTGTACATCCTCAGGGGAAGACCTAGACCTAAGAAGTCTTGGATTTTTAACTCGAATTCTTTTTGAAAAGGGTCCTCTTCTGAAACAGTTTTTTCATGTGATAGTTAAAAACAATACATGTTTTACTACACCACCGGATTACTGAACGTGCCGGACTAACCAACCACAGGATTATCAAGCTTGTACTATATATACACATCAGTGCAATTATAAATTACACTGATATGATTAGCTTTTAAATAATAATGGCGCTACATATGTACATAGCTGGTGGCTTCAATAAACCAACACTGTAATATCAAACAAAAAACAGAAATAAATAGAGTTTAATGACATTCGATTAGTTGTAACAAGAAACAAAAGGAAAATATAGGAATTATTACCAGGGGGGGGGGTGAAACTTAAAAGGTAGCTGGGCTATATTAGAATAAGGAATTAATGAAAATAGTAAAGAAGGAGCTTGTAAAAGTAATCTAATGAGTAATCTATTGAGGATTTTTAATCATGATGGTACTGAAGAGGAGGGCTCCAAGGAAGTATTGGCAATAGGCAGAAGGGTACTGTCATCCCAACTCCCACTAGTGCTGCTGGGGATCTCGAGTATAAGTTTTTGGAAACAATTCATAAGATGCTTTAACCAAGACTCGAGGTCTTCAGAAATACCAACTCACAACCATAGTCAAATGGGGTTTATACATGCATATGTAGATAATTAGGAGTGAGCGAATGGTGGAGTAGGCAAAACAGGAACGGTTGAATACTTCTATTTGGTGGGAACAAGTATCAAGGTCAGCAAGATAGGATCTGATGTTCTGGGATTAGACTAAAGGTTTGGACAGAAGAAAATTGTATATATTGAAAGTGGTGGGAATTAATGCAATTGCTACTAGTTGCACATTTGTTACTCCTTCTGTTTTAAATAATAATTATATCCATTTGACAACTTATCTCAATCCTTTATTGGAGTATAGGAGAGCAAGGTCAAATATTTAGTAGTCAAAGTTATTGTATTGTTGTTTAAATGATAAATAATTTATCATAAAAGGTTGAGATAATACCAATTAACAACAACCACAATTATATGAAACTAAAAATAGTATAATCTTCAAATTGTAAAAATCAAACTATACCCACCATAGGAAAACTTCTCAAATGCCTAGCAATTTTTCTGGTCCTCTTATGCCCTTTCATTAGTTCAATTTTTGTTCCTTGCACTCATCCTTCTACCAATACCATAGAATTTTTTGAGCGATTTCTTCGTTATTTAAGAAAAAAAGGTATTGCTCGATGTTACACAGGCCTTTAACAAGTGTGGCACCAGGGCTTGCTCTATAAACTCATGCTATCTTTCTTCCACCTACTTTCTCATCATCCTATTATACCTATCTGATAGTGGCTGGTGCATATCTTATACCTCTACCGAATCAATTTCATTCCTCCAACTTGCTGATTTTCCCTAGGGTGGTGTGCTCAGTACAATCCTGTTTCTTTTGAAATATGGTCACATGCAGATTCACCCTTCAACCTCCCTCTATGAATTTTCTGCTGACTCAGTCATCCTCTTTTCTATTCCTGACCCCACCCTCACTTCAAATAGCTAACAGACGATATAGACTACTTCTTGACTTCCTGGGCAAATCTTCATTAACATTAACATTTACATTTATAGATTTTTCTTTCTCATTTCATTAAAAATCTCTTTCTATAAAAAGATGAGCTTGAGGAGTTTATTATTCTGATATCTAATAAGTACTAACCTACGATCAAATCTTTAGAAATTGATGAATACATCACAGAATACGAACTCATGAAACTTGTTGAATGAGGATGGCAAGACTCAACATCAGGCTAAAATGGCGTACTAAGTAAGTACCGACAAATAGACTTAATAAATAACACTGGACACTGGATTGTAGGCTGTTCCAACTTAAATAAATTTATTGTAATCTTTCTTATTGTGTAATATTTATCTCCTACTGGATAGATGAGTGCACTAGCTTTCTGATCAGACAGATCTCTCATCAATTCTTACTATTTTGGTTTGGTATCTTCAATGGCATGTGGGCCGTGTCTCTAATAATCCTGCAGGCTTAGCAATACAGGGTGATACCTTTTAAGCTGGAAGGCCAAACATTTACCTGGTGTAAGTCGGACCATTGTGCCGGATTTATATATTTGTAAGTATTCACACCTTTATCATAAAATTCAATATTGAGAATGGCAAAAACATAGATGCAGGATAAGTTAAATGAAAACACGACTTTTAATATATGAAGATACGTATCTATTTGTGCAGGATTAATTTATTGTGCTTTACATCCTGATCCATTGTATCGCCAGATCGTCTTTCCCTCTGCAAGTCTCTTTCTAATATCCTCTTCAACGTGACCCATAGCTGTTCAACATGATTCTTATCCTGCAGGTTCTAATTTGAAACTTGTTCACTGACATTTTCATGGTAATGTAACAAAAGATTTATACTCCTGATTAAATCATTGTGCAATTTCAGCTTCTCCTGTACTTAACCAGTGAAGATGCCAGTGATTCTTTGCTTATTGTCACGCCATCTACTACCTAGAAAACCTAGAAGAGATTTATTTTTGAAAACTTATAAGTGACTGGTTATTATAGCTTTGGTTACTTTTTAAGTTTCCCATTCATACACAGTACTAACTGTACATTTATCTAGAAAATCCTAAGGTTAAATGGTCATATTTTGCTCAATAGGTCTCCCTTAGATTTATTATTTTTATGACAGAAATTATGATAATAACAAATGGAAATTTTTTCAGGTCTCCTGATCGCCAATATTGTTGTTTCAGTAATTTTTGTCTTCATAAATTATACCCATATATATACATACACATTTATCATACATGAATATAGATGTATGAAAATATATTTAGCCGAATTTTAGAGACAATGACTGAGAGGTAGTAACTCAATAGGCAAATGCTATCAGCAAATATTAGATAGTCCATAGTGCCAATTAGTCCCTGTGCTCTCTTCTGCTGCTCAATTTAGTTTATTACTACATTTTGGACTATAAAAAATCTTCTCCCTCATCTGATTTCTATGTTTCTACTTGCACAAAGTACTCTAAAAATTTTACAAGGAGGAAGTTAAATTTCTATTTCCAATTTATTATATTTTAATATAAATCTGTTTTTATGAATTTGCACATATCATTATTCATATTTCAATTATTTTCATTGTTAATTTTGTTTAGTATGCTATAAAATCTCAACAGGCCAATCAATTCATTACATAAACATAATGACACTATTAGCTTTCAAACCTATTGCTAAAATATCTGAATGAGCCCTTTGATCCATGGCTTTGGGGTATGCTAGTGTCTTAATTGGGTGAAAACAGCACCTGTTTGTCAAAAACACTCACAAGAGTGTTTAATTTTTAGGTGCCAAAATGAAGTACCAAATTGAATAATAAATTTGTTCAAAATTACATTTAATTTAAGATAAAAAAGTTATTTAAGTTCAGGCCACCCTGTAAAAAATACTTAATTGAGTGCATAATAATAAAAGGAGATCCTGTTACAACTAAAATAGGAAAAATAATTCAATTTAATGCATTAATTTAATATACTGAAATTATACAATATTAGTGTACAGTACATTTAAGATTTAACCATATTAAATAAAATGTATTGTTCAACTCACAGCCTTATTATTATGTCTGTCTAAGGATGATTGATTATTATTTAAAGTAGCATTTATATAATTTGGGGGTTCATTTCCAAATAGGCGTTCTTGAGCTGATCTTTGCCCATTGTTATTTCTAGGAGGTTTTACAGCTCTATCAATTCTAGGTGGTAACTCTGGGGGGAATCCTCCATACTTCTCGACTGAACATCTTGGCTTTAAATTACCATCATAGTTAGCCTGAAAATGTTTGTGTTATGAATATATCACAATTTTTTCTTTTATAAAATATTAATAATAAAGGTTTAGCAGTTGTTTCACAAATTTCTAATTTTAGTATACGGTTTATATGATTTTTTTTAATTCATCACTTGGGTGATTTTAAATCAATAATATATACTTATTTAAAAATCTCTAAGGGAGAAGTCTAAACCAATTGCTAGTTATAATGCTTAGTAATAAAAATTGTGAAAAGATAAAGAAGATATTTTGAACAATAATGTGATTGTGCTTTCAGGTAGAAGCCTGGCTAAATGTTAAAAATCGGGATTAGATCCCCAATAAAGCAGTATAGTACAAAGAAAAAGCTATATGTTCTTATTCACTCTTAACTTACACTGATACCTGATATAATACCTGCCAACGATGAATTAGAAAAAATGCTTTTACAGTTGCTGCTGCCTTCCAATTTTGAATCCCAAGAAGTGTTCTGACCTTCCTAACAACAATTTGACCAACTTCCTCATCTAGTCACATAGAAATGTTGGTTTACTAAAGGGACTTCCGCTGTCTTTTCATCACCACTTAGTTAGCACACCACAAACATAGATAACACAATGATGAGGCATACATCCTTGGTCCTAAAATACCCTTCTTAGTTTTTCATGTATCATCTCCATTTTTCATTCTCATATTTCGAGCTCTTCATTCAACAGACATTGTCTTTTGAAACTAGGCATGGATGATTATAGTCCAAAATTCAGCACTACAGATGAAAACAGGTTGGTTGGTACAGTTGTTAAATTCTTATCTTTGTTACTTTTGAGACAATCCTACTGCTTATCCTGCTCCCAAATGCACAAAATAACACCACTTTAAAGTCAATACATTTTTCTGAGAATTGTCCTGGTCGCTTAGATATATAATCTCTTTCACTGCTGAAATAACAAGATCCCTGTGTACTTATCTTGACCTTTACCTGAAGGCAGGGTATATGTTTTTATAATTTTAAAAACCCCTATGAAACACTCCTTGCCTGACAATCAGACTATGTATGAATCTCTTCATCTCCACTCATGAATTAGTTTAATAAGACATGAGAAAAGATTTTCAAATACTACCATCAAGTGCCATTCCTTGATAACTGACAGGGTTATGCATTTTTCCTTTCATTTGAACAAAACAAAATAAAACATAAAAGTTCCAGATACTGAATCTAAGGTTTTGGTATGGCTTTATAGAAATCAAATGTGATTCCATTTGGAACTGAGAATGTGCCACTTTTACAGGAGTCACAACAAAGAATTTTCTTTCCCTAGAGAAGGTATTTAACAATGTTTGTTTTTTTGAGAATCTAATAATATATACCAAAATAGTATACACATAAGAGAGGCTTGGAGACAGATTGGCAAAGTGGTTCCCATTTATTGAATAATAATAAAATCATTAAGAAAGGATCAATGATCAAGAGGCCTAAGCACAAGCCATCTTTAGTGTTTCCAATGGACTCAGTTAGTTATATATATAATAATAACTTTGTAAATGAAGTAGTCCTCAGAATAAAAGCATGAAGTATCCACTCATTTGATTCAATTATACTGTTTTTCTGGTTTTCTATATGTATAGATACACAACATTTCTTCAATGTTATACTATGTTATATTAAGTGTTAAGTATACTAATAGTCTGAGGTTATTAATAGATAATAGAAGCTCCTAGGGTGACTAAGCTCGCTAATTATAGGAATGTTCCAGGACCATATAGGTACTTTTAATTTAGCTTTGAAACAAGTAATAACATTTCAATGGGCATAATGGAACCATTCACTACTGACTAACACCATACCTATCGATATCTTAAAAATTAACATTTTTTTTTTTAAATAAAAATAGTTTTTTTCCTTATCCTCTTCAGTTTTGTGGTGCTTTAAACTAAATTAGTTTACCTGAAATACGTATCTTGTAGGCTCAAGGTCTATCTTATACATAGCACAAATCTACAAATCAAACAAAAAGGGTAAATATCTAATAATGAGCATGTGTTATTTTTGTTAAGACCTTGGGAATTTGCACCCCTGTCTTTCTACTAGGCAACCTCACTCCCGAACTCTGATATTTGGGAAGTCATTTTCGTTATGAGGATACATTAGGTCTAGTCAGATTCCTTTTCTTACTAAGAGTATATGGCTTTTGGAAGTCCATAAGATAGTGAACTATTTTTCATCAGAATCAGGATTTGTGGTATGTGCATGTTCTTTGTTTGATTTAATATCAAAATTAAATATTTTTTGACAAAAAAAACGATTCCTATTAAACATAAAAATAACAAGGTAAAAATTCAAATTATTCATCTTATAAAAACAAAACTGATCAAACTAGGTCGTGTGACCGTTGTGGTAATTACCATAGGATTAACAGTTGTCCAGCAATGAGCCAACATCTGTAACTAAGTCAAATATCACAAAAAATGATCAAAATTCTGGTAGAGAAGATGATTTTGCTACAATCAGTTTGGCCAATGAGTGACATGAGTAAGTTGTGGTCAGTAGTTCTCCCATATTATTTAAACTTGACAGCGGACCAGATGTCAACGTTCTGCTCGTGGAAATCTTACAAAATAAAATTGGTATTCATTCACCAATGCATAAAACTAATATCAAGTTCTTTTGTCATATCAAATCAAGAGTCTTTTGGTGGTTTTAAGATTAAACCAATAGGGTCAATAAACTTAAAATGTGAAACTAAAAATAAAGTGCTAACTAATACCAATTTTGTACTAGTTAGTAACTCTTATAAGCAACTTATAAGTGTGCTCCCATATTAGGTCTGCAAACATGTCTCGATTGAAAACTTATCTCTAGAATTCAGTCAATACAGTGTAATAAAGATCTAAAATTACTTTTAAGTAAAAACAGAGATTTTCATGGATCAGGAAAATTTCCTGATATTTGTCAATTAACATTAAGAGAAAATAGTGTATCAAAAGCATGCCCTGCTCAAAGAGTTCCTATTAAGATAAAAGATAAATTTAAGTTAACGCTTGATGATTTGGTCCGTAAAGGTGGTGCCATAACAGGAGTAAGTGAGCCTGGTGAATGAGTGAACAATCAAGTAGCTGAGAGAATCAAGTTAATCATAAATTTAAAACCACATCAGAATGTTAAGGATCTTCAGTTCTAAAATATTAGGGGTGATCAATCATTTGAGGAGCCATTTACCTAATTTATCTAAGTCGTTATCGCAATTAAGGTATCTATTGAAGAAAGGTACTATCTGGCAATGGACATCTAATCATGATGCCCAATTTAATAAAATCAAAGATATAGTTGGGAAAATTGCTTTGCTAGGTTCCTTCAACCAAAATAAACTTGTTCAAATTCAAGCTGTTTCAAGCATGGATGCTATAGGGCGTTCCCTTATCCAAGAAGGGAAACCAATATTATTTGTGAGTTGATCTCTGACATTGTGAAACCAATAATGCTCAAATTGAGAAAAAGCTACTCGCAAAATTCCATAATTTTGGTTAAGGTCATCGAGAAGTTACGGCCTATACAGACCATTTACCCGTAACATCTATTTTTAATAAAGATCTGAATCAAATTAAAAACAACAGAATTAAAAGATTGGAGCTAAAATTATAGCCATATTCATTTGAATTGCAGTACTTACCTGGTAAATATATGTTCATTGCTGATTTGTTGTCTAGGAATATAGAACCAGTTAGCTATGATGTTACTATGAATGATGTGGTACATACAGTAGGAGTAACACTGTCAGATGTGCAATACAAAAATTTTGTTCAGGAAACCAGTGATGCTTCATGATCAATGCAATATCGCATTCATGGGATATGCTTATGGTGGGTGGCCAAACTCTACCAGTATAGCAATGACTGCAATGCATTATTATAAACTCCTGATTATGGACTTTTGTACTACAATGATCAGTTATTGGTTCCTTTCAGTTTAAGAAATTACATTTTGAAGTTTCTTTATGAAACTCACCTAGGATTTGGAAAGATCGATAAAATAACAAAATTTATTCCTTGGCCACCCATTTTATCTTATATAAGGAATATGATTCAGTTGTGTTAAGTTTGCGAAAGGATTCTAAGGAGCAAAATTAAAGAAGCCTTGTGTCTGCATGAAATCCCTAATATTCCATTTTACAAAATGGCAATCGATATTGCAGAATATAATAAAGATTATTTTCTTGTTGTTGACTACTACTCAAGATGGGTCAAGGTTTTAAAAATTGAGAATGAATCAAGTCTTTCTGTAAGGAAAGTGATTAAGCCAATATATACTGGATTTGGCATTCCCAAAATCCTTGTCACTGATAATAATTCGTTTCTGTCAAGCAATTTGAATACATTTGCCAAACAGTAGTGTTTTGAAATAATTACAACCAGCCCAAATTACTCTCAAGCAGCAATAGGCTTGTAGAAAAAATAGTTGGTGTTGTTAAGTCCATGCTTAAGAAATGTCTCTATTATCATCAGAATTTTGATCTTTACCTCCTGAATTATAGAAATCCTAGTGTTGCCAGGCCTGGGTTACTCTCCTACACCGTTTATACTTTTGAGAATAAATCTTAGGACAAAGTTACCTATCAGGATCAATAATCTTAAACCTAAAATTGTGAATGATCCTATTGTTTCGGCCGCTCAATTATGGTTATCACGAAGAGTGATATCATTATAATTTGTTTATTATGTAATTATTTATTTTTGTATAATTATATATAATTAGCGTCAGGCGAGTGTATCTCGTATTGTTTACGCTTAGCCGGTACACCGGTGTTTACCTTTGCCTACTTACGAGTGCAAAGGGTATTAACAGAGCAGTGGACAATTGGCTGTCGTCGTGAGCACAGATATTCACGTACCCGTTCACTCCGTATGATGTCTTGTTCCCCAGTGCAACCCATGCGAAAATTATTTTTCCATCTTTCTCATCAATCGCAATAATTATGATTGATTTTCCGAAGAAATTCGGTTATCGGCAGTTTGGAGGCCGTTTTCTCCCTTCTATTGGAATCTGGGGGCTTCACTGTCTTTTTTTCTTTATTATTACGGAATCGACCGAGAAGGAAGAACTTCGCTGTATCTCCATGGAATTGGATAAGGACGAATGCCTTTCCTCCATTGCAGCTCGAGGCGGAACATCGTCTACGTGCTGCTAGCCGACCAGATGCCTCCACAGCTCGGCATGCTTCTTCATGTTCGCCAATGTGTCTCACTAAATTTTACCCAGGGTATTTTAGTATTAATTTAATTGCGCAATTAAGGTATTTGTTATAATCGAAAGATTTAATTTTAATTTATTATTTATTATTTATATGGATATTTGCATGTTATATAGATTTATAGGTTGTTTTTTTTTGTTTATGTGATCAGCTTAAACTGATATAATTTATAGAATTGCCAGATTGAATGGGTTGGCTGGAATGGTGTTACCAATAAATTAGTGTCAAAAAAGCATTCGGAGTTATTTTTCAGATTCCCCTTTGTAATTAAAATAGTTTATTCAACTAATGGTTCAATTTTAATAATACAGCTCAACAGGTATTTTTCTATAAGAAAAATAATGGAGTTGGATTGAAGACGGCGAGATTCCAGAGTTGGTGCTAACGAGGTAAGGCTGTCCAAGAGTGCAATTTGCTATTCTTACAGCCCCCTAACACCTATTATAGTTAATAAAACGAAACAAGAGTTATATTAATATATAATAAATCCAATAAAATAGCTGGGATTTTTGATGTAAATGATGGTCTTGGTACAAAGTAAGTTCTCTAAAATATGGGAAAATAGTCAAATTAAACAACAACAAAAATAGCCTTTAGGTCTTATTTGGTTGAAATAAATGGTAACATGTACAGAAGAAATTAAAAATTTATTAGAAAATTAAAACTGTGACGCTGTGCATTAGTCACTGAAGTGAATCCTGATGATAATACCACTAATACAAGTAATGATGAACAACAACAATTGATTCTAGAACAAGAGAGCTAAAGTGTTGAGTCTAATGATGGAGATTCAAGTAACTATTGAGGTTGGCAAGAAAGTAATTTCGGTTTTTTAGTGTGAAATAAAACTAAATTGTTTCTAAACCAAAAATTAACTTTAATCAGTCAAATATCTTCCATTCTGTTTGATGACCTTTTGCCATCTTTCTGGTAACTTCATGATCCTTCACTCATAGAACTTCGGGTCCTTATCAGCAAAAAACTAAACCAAGTGCGATTTGAGGTCATCGTTATTACTAAAATTTTTACCATTTAAGAAGTTTTGTAAACTTTGTAATAAATGATAATCCGATGGTGCAAGGTCGGGGCTGTATGGAGGATGCAACATCACTTCCCAACCAAGCTCCAATAGTTTCATACGTGTTGTCTGTGTGAGGCCTCGCATTGTTGTGGTGGAACACAATTTCTTTCCGATTTGGCTATTCTGACCTTTTCTCTTTGATAGCTTCCTCCAACTTCATAAGTTGTTGGCAGTAAACATCTGAGTTGATTGTTTAGTTGTTTGGAAGTAGCTCAAAATACACAACACCTTTGTAATCCCACCAAATTGACAGCATGATCTTTTTCTGATCCAATTCAGCTTTCCATATGGTTTGTGCTGGTTCAGCCGCACATCATGGTAGCCCGTTTGAGGCTCAGCCTCAAGTAGGGTGGAAAAAAAAAAAAGGTTTGTGCTGGTTCATCATGCTTTGGACCATGATCTTTTTCGATTAAAATTATTGTATACAATCCATTTTTTATTGCCAGTGATAATTCGTTTCAAAAAAGGGTTGATTGCTATATGTTTGAAATGTGTATCACAAATATTGATTCGTTGTGTTTCTTTGATCTAGATCATCTTCATTGAAGGTGAATTTCTTTCAATTCGTGCGGAACCCTAATATAAGCTTCTTAACAAGTCCAAGACGTCTTATATGATTTTAAATTGATTTGTGTGATACATTTAACTGTTTTGCAATCTCTTGCACAGTTACATGAAAATTCGATTCAATTATGGCTTTCATTTTGTCATCATCAACTTCAGAAGGTCGACCAGAACGTTGGTCATCTTTCAGTGAAAAATCTCCAGCACAAAATCTTTTAAACCAATTCTGACACGTGCGTTCTGTTAAACAATCAACACCATAAACTTAACATATCTCTTTGTGAGCCTCAGCCGCTTTCTCGCCTTTATGAAAAAAAAAAAGTAAAATGTGTCGAAAATGCTTATTTTTGCACTCCATGTTAAAACTGACCGTAAACTGACAGTTGTAAACAAAATTACGCAGAATTTGTTTCTATAGCAACCTAAAGGTATCAACTACCAAATCTCAAAAGCAAAAAATTCTAACATTGACAAAATAATAACGAAACAAATATAATGCTATCTACTAGTGCAAACTGAAATCACTTTCTTGCCAAACCAATATGTTACTAGGGAAGGACGTTAAGTGAACAAATATTTGTAAAGTTTAGGATTATAAGATTAAATTTGTTTATTAATTTGAAAAAAATTAGGAGTATAAGATTAAATTTGTCAATTAATTTGTAAAGTTTGAGAGCTGTATCAGGTGTGAAAGGTTTCCTGTGAATTTAGTTGTATCAATATTGGATTAAACATTGTGATTGCATTTTTGTACACGTTCTTCATAAATTATAAAATTTTATTTTGTATTAATATTGTTGTAATAGGTTCCTTGATTATATTTCTTGAAGAGGATGTTTAGATATGTTGTCATGTTGGTAACATTGAGTATTACCTTTTCGGTACTATTATTTGAGTAGGCTAGAAAGTGATCAAATATAGGAACAACAAGATTATTACAATTGTTTTTTATTATTATTACAAAAAGAAAACAATATTTATTTAACAACAACTAAAAATAGTTAATTATTTACCTGAGAATGTGAATGTGGAGGAGAATAAGGTGGAGGATGTTGAAGTTTTGGAGAATTTTCAGTTTGTGTTGCTATGCTTGGATCACTAGAAGATTTTACTAGCCTTGGACTTCCACTTCCATTTGTGATGATTCCAGGTGTAGCTTCTAGATCAGATTCAGGAGAGGATGCATAAGAAAGTCTCAAAGAGCCCATGGGAAATAAGAAATCATCTGACAGGGCTTCCTCAGGCTATCACATTACACACAACAAACAGTTAATAGAACAATGACACAGTGTTAATATATCAGTAATTATTTAGAAGGAAAAACAAAACAAATTTTTACATTCATGTACAATATAAATTATAGTGAAGTGAAAAATATATAATCATTTATTTATTGAGGTGTTAAAATTATGCAACTCATTTCAATGGGTTATAAATAATGCTCCTAACTTATAAATGAGATTGCCTCCTATTTCATTATGATTTTAAAATCAATCACATGCTTAATTATGTATAGTATAAGCATTTCATCACAAAACATCTTTATAAAATGACTCAAATTAAATATGTGACATGACATCTACGGAAGAGGCATGGTCTAACAAGGTAGTCACTACATTTGATAAATCCAGACCTCAAATACTGGGTACCTCAGAGTACACTGAGTTTAACTTTGTATCTTTGAAAAACTTTCTTTATTTTTTATCTTAGCTCATTCTTCTGAGTTCCTACTTACCTACATGAATCATGTTTATTTAAGTTATTTTATTATTTTTGGCTTAAACTTTATTGAATTAACTTTAAAAAATGGTTTACAGCCCTTAACATGAAAAATTTAGATGAAATAATTGTGTAAATTGGATAAAAAATGATCCTAATTTGTATTTTTCAAGATGAAATTTGTATCAACAAAAATAACTTGTTTAAAAATGTTACAGAAAATTATTTCTCAAGCATATGGTAAGGTCATGCACAAGCAACATTTAACATAACCACAATAATGATTTACAGACTAATAATTTCTAAAATTAATATTAATCAGAATCATGAGATTTCTCTTGATAAACAATACACACACACACACACACACAGATGCGAAATATATAACACAATTAACTCAATGATTTCTTCAAAGAATGTAAATAACCTTACATTATTCCTGAAGTAATAAATTGCTTACTGTACTACAAATATGATTTAGTTTGTTTTCGATTTATTTACTTTCTTAAGTCTTGTATTTAAATTTATTTGTAATTTTTTAATCCCTTAATTAATCAATTTTGTCTGGCATGCCTATTGTTTTTATTTTTCCAATGTTTTAAGCTATTAATTTATAATTTGCATTGATAATTATGAAAAAAAAAAATGAAATCAATTTCACAAGCATGTAGTACACATGTCTGCATGAAATGAAGCTCCCTCTTGTTATAGGGTGCGGCAAAGAGGGTGGTGGGTGTGTGACTTGTAAAATGTTAGCACTCAGAGAAATATTAATAAATAGATAAAACAACAACAACAAGAATAAGGGTACATTCTTGGGTATGAGGACCATGCAATTGGTATATAAAAGTGTACCAATATTTATGTGACTGTTACAATTAAACGTGAAATTAAATTTAAAAAATCAATGTTCAAATTGTGTAATTATTTTTATAAGTCACAGAAATATTTCAATAGTTGCACGTTGATTCAAGATAGTTTTCAGTTTATAAGTTGTGGGATTTCTTCCTAGGAAAAATGGAAAAAAAATAATGGTTGGAGGATTTCTTGAGAAAAATGATTTAAATAAGAATTTAAGCTACTTTTTCTTTTAACCCGTTATGTCCCCCAAACATTGTTAAACATTCTAGTAAAATTAAACATTCCTTTTGTATTAGTATGTTATCTACTCTTGAAATGAATAACAGCTCAGTTCCTCTACAACATCTACTAATCCTTTACATATACGAGAATTAGAAAATTAACCCCTAATTTACATTTACAATCATATAGAGACCAATTATCTTTATAACCTAAATGATTAATTGTAATCAGAAAAAAACTCCCTGAGTTTCTTGTGGAGGGTTTTAATAAACATTATAGGTTTTTAATTAAAATATTTGTCTTCTCTAACCAGCAGAACATTTGATATAAAGAAGTGTTTGAATTATGAAGTGATAAATTTGTCAATTTTTGGTAATAGCAA
The DNA here is from genome assembly GCA_930367205.1 of Acanthosoma haemorrhoidale. Lineage (NCBI taxonomy): Eukaryota > Metazoa > Arthropoda > Insecta > Hemiptera > Acanthosomatidae > Acanthosoma > Acanthosoma haemorrhoidale. The sequence continues at coordinate 15,242,314 of OV884009.1, forward strand.
GTTCTATACATTCGTAGGTCAAGTTATATTGTCGGTTAGATAAGAGACTACTGGGTAATTTTAGTGGGCTGTTGGTTCGTTCATCAATCATTCACTTCAATGAATGGATCACATCTACCTCCCTCTCCCCTCTCCCCTCTCCTCTTGTTAAAAACTATTTTTTTTTAACTATATCAGTTATAGTTTGAGGTGAAATCACTTAATAATTAAAGTTAAATATGAATTATAAAACTTTAGCACGCATATTAGTTAATCACTATACAACATGAGATACTTCCTGCGTATTTTTGTACATAGAAAATATCTCCAAAATTCCAAATTTGACTAGTTATCTATATATTTTATATAAATTTGTACGTATAACCTATTTATATAAGTAACCTTTCATAGCGTAAAATGTCTACAATTATTACACAATGACATACAAGAGGCATCCAATTTTAATGTTTTTTTGGACATAAAATTTATTTTGTTAAATTGCAAAAATCATATAAACTTCAATATGCATAACCTATAATATTTGCATGCATACTGTCATTTGTAATGACTGATGTATTGACCAATGAAAAAAAGGATCACTGAAATGACCCATTAAATTGAATTAATTAAAAGGAGAGCTGACAACTGATAACTTGGCCAAAGGATACACACATGTCTTACTAATACCATAGTTTCTTGCCCATCTCCAAAATATTTGTGTACTTTTGTATTAACTTCTGGACCAAATAAGCGCATCACTTCATTTTTCATAGCATGCAATAGATAAACAACAACCTGTCATATTTTTCTATAGATATTTATAATAAAGACTATTTTTTGGTAATATGATCAACATTATTAGAAGGGTAAGTAAGAAAAAAAACAAGGAAAATGTTACGAACAGTTTTAATGTGAGAATGAATCATAAACACAAAAGTAATCAGAAAAAAATGTTTACAGTGTTAGTATCTGGTAACACCTGTTCTTGCTTGGTTTGCCTTACAGTTTCGGATAAGGGTGCTAAAATGCCCTGGAAAGTGGTTTGCTACCTGCAACATTTCTCCAAGAGTAGCGTTTGGAGGTGGTTCTGTAATGGTGTTCGCTGGCATAAGTTAGGAAGCCCACACAGAGCTACACATAATAAACAGAGGGTCACTGACTGCAGAGAGGTATGTGACGGACATCCTGGAGCGATATGTAATGCCATTTGCACTATCTGATGTTGAAAATTTCCTTCATCTCCAGGACAATGCGAGACCACATACCACTGCTAATCCAGAAAGTAGGCCTTAATCTTCTGTCTCTCCCTGTAAGTACAGACCTTAACCAAAAGAGTACATATGGGATATGCTAAAGAGGGGTATCATAGCTCGGAATCATGCACCAATTACACTTGTTGAATCCCAAAAGGCATTAATTATTGGAAGAATGTGAGAAGATTCTTCAAGAAGGGATTGCCCGTGTCATCCAGTCAATGGCAAGACAACTGGAAGCTGTTAGACAAACAAGAGGTGTTATCAGATACTAACACATTCTCACATTAAAACTGTTTGTAAAATTTCCCTTGTTTCTTTGCCTACTTACTCTTCTAATGTTGATCATGCAACCAAAAAATAGTCCTTTTTTTATAAATATCTAAAGAAAAATATGAGAGGTTGTTGTTTATCTATCACATGCTATGAAAAATGAAGTGATGCGCTAGTTTTGTACAGGAGTTTATATTCACAACATATCGGTTTTATATAATAATTAGTGTGTATAGGTATGCATTGGTAAAAAGGAATAAATATGAGATTTTAAATGTTTTTCAAATCATCAAACAAAACCAAAGTACTGTTTAATGTTGTTATTGTTAAAGCTTAGATTATTGTTGGGAAGGGAATATATAGGATAGTAAATAGGCTGTTGGGAAGGAGGGAAGAACAGTTTTGAGGTGAATTCCAGCCACTGAAAAAAAAAAATTAATTATTTAATAGAATTAAACTATTAATCTAAGAACATTTTTTTTCTAATGTCGGGGAGTTTTCCCAATCATACCTTAGCAATAATTTATTTATGTTTTAAAGTCAATGAATTGTTCACATAAACCGTATGTTTATACCTTTAAATGGACAGATATCATTTTACAAATATAAATGGATGAAAACCAGGATTTTCTTTCTGTTTTTTTTAATTGTTATCAAACATGAATTTATTGTGTAGCTCGATAATAGTATTAGAAAAGTGCTTGGTGTATAATAATAATAATAAATAACAAAATAGTAGAAAAATGTTGTTTAACCAAAAAATAATTAAAATACCTCTACTAATCAACAGAATACACATTTTAATTAATAAAAATAACCTTTGATTCGCTCATCCAAACAGGAGATGTTTGATTTTTATCAATCAATTCTCGTACTTTTCTATACCATGACTCTGGACTAGAAAGAGTAACTGTTGCCGAGAAAACATGGCCCCATACTTTTTCTACTTTTTGGCTTTGTTCATATAATTTTTTGCTGCTTTTATGTACAGTCCTGAAAAATAAAAATTATTTATTGATTTTGAAAAGGAAATCGTTGAAAATAATTTTACATAAATTGATATGAAATTGGACTATTGTCCGGACTAGCGAGAGCTATATTTATTCTAACCATTGGTATTTTACAACGATTTTGAATATTTATTTTATAGTCAAGTAAGAGAGTACTTTTCGAGAACAATGGATTTGGTACAAGTTCACTCAACCCCGCAATGGAAATACATAACTTCTTGAATGAATAGGTATCCAGTGCCAGTCTTGACACCAAAAGAAAAATTCTGAGATAATGTAATCTGTATTTTACTCAGCTGGTTGCTTAAGCGTTATCTACCAACTTTAGAGGCAGAATCGGTAGGTTCTTCAGGGCATCAAATTAATAAATAATGAAGTGCCCATTAATAGAAACCTTACAAATGTTAATAGTTTTGCACATTTTAGAGAGCACATTACTTCTGAGATAGTGACAAAGGAAATTGGACTTGGTGTTTGGACTTTCTATTACCCTGGACAGGTCATTGACAATCTAGGTCCACATCTAGTTAATTAATCTGCTTTTTCAAACACATTTTTCACAGAGCAACTGTGAACTTTTTTGCCAGGTCTCACTTCTTGGCGAGTCACCATATACATAGTTTTAGATGAGTTTATTTATCATTAGCCCCATTTGCTTTGTTACCCACTCTAGTATTAAAATGTACTGAAGGATCTTTCTAGTAATTCAATACCACCATAATTTGCATCTAAGTCTTTCTATTAAACACTCGTTTGTTATATACAATTTTGAACTATAATGTAATGATATTATAATATGATATCAGGCATGATGGTTTTAATTATATATATGTAAAGAAAATGTATTTCCTTAATTTGAATTAGCACGCCGCACCAACGTAGATAATGCAGGCGTTGAAGAGAATGATACTAGCGTTATCAGCAGGGAGGTTACGTGAGTGTTAGGCAAGCAGTGAAAGCAAGCTAAACTTAATATTTGACTTTATTATTTGTTATTATAAAACAAACCGAATCGACAGGAGAATAAACATTGAATGTCGTTTCTTTGTTTTACAGGTATGACTTTATATTTTATTTGTAAACCCGTAAAGTAATTAACAATTAAAGGAAAATAAACTTTGTTTTACAGAGCAACACAACCTTGTTTTTCTGTCGTCCCTAAGAACCATTATAAAACGACATTCCCGTTTAAATTACAAGGGTTATAAGAAAATTATAAAATGGAAAAGCTACAATTCTGTTTCAAAGTAATCCCAACAACAGACGGCAAAAGTAATGTAATTGGCATAACCTCGATAACTACCGAGGATGATAGAATTTTCAAAATCCCAGAAGAATTGCAAAATGCAAACCTCCATGAACAATTAATCGCCACTAACGCTTTTAAGAAGGTAAAAAATTCGTTGAAAAAAAGGCACCACGAGCGTAATATCTGGATAAAATTGACAAAGGAAATCAAAGAAACTTATGTAGATGAAGAAGAAAATTTACAATTTGGTGACGTATACCTAGAAAATATCAAAACAGAAAATATAACTGCTGGACATGCAGACGTAAGTACTTTAAATACACTACTTAAAACATTAATTGAAAATCCACGAGCTAACAATTTAAAACACATAACAGAGAAATTCATTATCGACAGATTCACAAGTCAAAATCCAAACCCAAGCCGATGGATGGAAATTTTTGAACAAGAATGCAATCGATTTAATATAAATGAAGACTCCCAAAAAGTTGAAGTACTCCGATTCTTCATGGAAGGGTCCTGCAAAGATTGGTTCAGCTCAATGTTTACAAAATTAACAGTGCATGGGACATGGGATGAATGGAAAAAGAACTTTTCTGAAACATTCGCTGCAAAAGGCTGGAACCCAGTTACCTATGCACTACATTTCAAATACAGAGAAGGACCTTTAATAGATTATGCACTAAGAAAAGAAAAACTTTTAATAGATATGCGACAAACAATAGATAAGGGAACTCTCATCGATCTCATTGCAGCAGGACTTCCAGAATTCATTTTAAACAGAATTGATAGAGAAATGTTAAGAGAAACTTCAGATTTATTCAGCGAGTTGAACAAATATGAACACATGGTGAGAAAAAAATCTTTTAATAAAAAAACCGGTACAAACGCGGAAGATAAAAATAAAACACCATGCACAACATGCGAAAAATTAAATAAGGGGAAAAGATTCCACGCAGAAACCGCTTGCTGGTTCAATAAAAAAAATGATAAAGGTACAAAAAATATTAGACACGTAAACAATTCAGTAATAGAATCCGAATTGAACGAATCAGATCAAAAAAACGAGTAATGACGCCATTAATAAAAGTCAAACTAACTATAGAAAACAAAATAAACCTTTGTGGAATTTACGATTCAGGATCAAATGTATCTTTAATAAACTCGAAATTCCTAAACATAAAACATAAAAAAGAAAATAATAATAAAGGTAATAATGCAAGTTTGATAACAATTAATGGTGTCCAAAAAACAAACGGTTTGACGACTCTAAAATTAAAAATATTCAACATAGAAAAAAATATGGATGTCCACATAATAGATAACGAATATTTTAAATACGATTTCCTAATTGGATTAGACACAATAAAAGAATTTAAATTAATCCAGGATGAAAACCTCAAGATTTTTCAACAAAACGAGGAAAATGCTAATGAAGAAAAAAATTTAGTAAATTTTAACGAGCACATAAAAGAAGAGAATTTTATAGCAAATATGGATCACTTATCAGATAATCAAAAATATGAAATAAACAAAACAATAGATACTTACAAATCAGTGTTTGCAAAAGATAAATATGACGTAGGTACAGTAAATAAATATGAAGCACATATAGATCTATTGGTAGATAAATATTGTAGCAAGAGGCCTTACAAATGCAGCCTAGAAGACAGAACAGAAATAGGGGAACAAGTAACAAAACTATTAGATAAAAAACTCATTGAAGAATCATACAGCCCTTTCGCAGCACCTGTAACACTAGCGTTTAAAAAAGGTGAAAATAAAAGAAGCAGACTATGCATAGACTTCAGGGACATAAATAAAATAGAAATACCTCAAGCACAACCATTTCCATTGATAGACGACTTGATGATAAAAACCAGAAACTGTAAATTTTTTACTACATTAGACATAAACTCTGCATTCTGGTCTATCCCTTTGCGTATTGAAGACAGACACAAAACAGGTTTTGTTACACAAGAAGGTCATTATCAGTGGACATGTTTACCTTTTGGGCTGAAAACAGCCCCAGCAATCTTTCAAAGAATCTTGAGCAATATATTAAGTAAAAATAAATTAACTCAATTTGTAGTAAATTTTATAGACGATTTACTAATATTTTCGAAATCATTTGAGGAACATGTGAAACATATAGAATTACTATTAGACGCAATAAAAAAAGAAGGATTCAGGTTAAAATTTACAAAATGCAAATTTGCAGCAGAGTCTGCACAGTACCTGGGCCACATAATAGAAAATAATACGATCAGACCAATAAAAGATAATTTAATATCAGTAAAAAATTTTCCAATACCTAAGACTCAAAAAAACGTACGACAATTCCTCGGAAAGATAAATTTCTATCACGAATATATTCCAAACTGTGCAATAATTTTAGATCCTTTACACAATTTACTCAGGAAAAATGTACAATTTTCATGGTCAATAAAATGTCAAGAATCGTTCGAAAAAATAAAAAAACTACTATGCTCACAACCTATACTAGAAATCTACGACAAAAATCTACCAATAGTAATATACACCGATGCATCAATAGAAGGATTAGGTGCAGTATTAAAACAAATACAAGAAAACGGAAAACAAAAACCAGTAGCATACTTCTCAAAAAAACTAAACGAAGCACAAAAGAAAAAAAAAGCGATATATCTGGAATGCTTAGCTATTAAAGAAGCCATTAGATACTGGCAATATTGGTTGATTGGGAAGTCATTCACGGTATACTCAGACCATAAACCATTGGAAAATATGAATATAAAAGCCAGACCAGACGAAGAGCTAGGAGACCTAACTTATTATTTGTCGCAATATGATTTTAATATAAAATATGCTCCAGGTAAATACAATCTAGAAGCAGACTGTTTGAGCAGGAACCCAGTACTGGCACCAGAAGATAACAAAAAAGAACAATTAAAAATTGTTAATCTAATAAAATTATCAGATATCATTCAAGACCAGTCAGGAAATCAAGAACTACTAAATAAAACAGGTTTAACAAAAAAAAACGACGTCTACTACAAGAAAATAAAAGACAAAGAAAAAATTTTACTATCTGAGGAATTTAGTATAAAATTCATACAAAATGTACATAAAGACATGTGTCACATTGGCATAAAACAAATGCAAAACAAAATAGGCCCCTTGTATACAGCAAAAAACCTAACAAAAAATATCAAAAATATCTGCAGCAATTGTGAGGTATGTATTAAAAACAAATCTAGAGGACAAACAAAATTCGGCCTCATGTCCCATTTAGGTCCAGCAACAAAGCCCTTCGAAATAATGTCGATAGATACGATAGGAGGCTTTGGAGGCTCGAGATCGACGAAGAAATACTTACACCTGTTGGTTGACCACTACACAAGGTATGCTTTCATACATACTTCAAAAACGCAAAATGCAACGGACTTTATAAAACTAGTAAATGAAGTGATAGAAACAAGTGAAATCGGTACAATCCTTAGTGACCAATATCCAGGTATAAACTCCAAAGAATTTAAAAAATTTTTAAAGGAAAAAAAAATCCCTATAATTTTTACAGCAGTAAACTCACCATTTTCGAATGGTCTGAATGAACGGCTAAACCAAACCATAGTGAACAAAATAAGGTGTAAAATAAACGAACGAACACAAAAAACGGCATGGACAACAATAGCTCGAGTGTGCATAGATAAATACAACAACACAGAACATTCCGTTACCGGTTTCACCCCCAGCTACTTGCTTGATGGTACAGACTTTAAAATAGTTCCAAATGAATTGAAACGAGACATAGCAAACAGAGATTGGATTAAGGATAAAGAAAAAGCGCTTCACAATACAATAAAATCACACACATACAACAAACAACTATTCGACAAGCACCGAAAGGATCACGAGTTTAACGAAAACGATATGGTATACATAGAGAATGGAAACAAACTAAACAGGAAGAAACTTGACGAACTCAGAATTGGACCATATAAAATAATAGAGAAAATAATAGATGCAATTAGATTTAGTGATTAATAATCTATCACGATCTTTTCTTTATTAAAATAGCTATAGTTTCATAAATATAGTTTTGTAATGCCGGCTGGCTCAGGACACTGCTTACCTAGGAAATGAATTTTCCGAGAAGTTTTGGGGCATAGAGGGGACAGCAAATCCCAAATAATGTTATAGAACCAAAGGCGGTGACCATAAAACCAGTCTGTATATTATAAAGAGAGACCAAAAAGTTAAAACCTAATGAGGATGGGGGGGGGGGGTACACAACTCACTCCAAAAGAAAGAAGAAAGCACAGTAAGCCAAGAAAACTATTGATAAAAGACATAACATATAACTAAGAATGTTAGAAAAAAGGTTCAGAGATGAACACTGGTAGAACCAAACAAAGGGGTAGTTGATATGGAAATGATGTGGGAATTGAGCTATAACCTGAGTTGCAAAAAGAGTCAAACATGTGTGTATTTAATATATGTAATATTCTAAGTAATAGATATATGACAGATGATATGTATTTATCGACAGTAATTAATTGTTACTATTTTTGTCTGTCAACTGTTTTAATAACTATTAGCCAATGAAAAAAAGGCCAAGTTTAGGACTATATTGTAGTATCCTTTCAAAAAGGTTGCTCTGCCTGGAGAAAATCTGCTGTTTTTCTGATGTATCCAAAAGCACAGCTAAAGAGGTGGGATATCGGTGTAGCTCTGGTTTGATATGGGATAGCACAGATACAAGAGCACCTGTTCGAATATCACGAGATCCCAGGGTTAGAACTCTTTTTAAAAGGGTAGAATTTTAAACTAACGAGTGATGATTTTATTAGAATCTAGTAATTTAAAGGAAATCATCTGTTTTATCGGGGATAATTGAAAGAAGTAAACAATTGTAGTCTGTTGGTAATAGAATGTTTATTCAATACCACAATATTAACTACATGTCCACCATAGTCAAGTTTGAACAACATCCTACAGTATACACACAGCTGGGTGAATAAACAGTGTCAGCCTAATCTTTAAGAGATATAACAAATGTTCTGCCCTTTTATGAAGAAGAAGAATTTATTACCGTCATCTGGCTACAGACATAGCCTTCAAGGTAGGTAGATCAGTGTCTCTCTCCCCTTGGTTGTTGTGGCTGTACTGTACTGGGTCGTTGCCTTGAAGGTCATGGAGATTTCTCAGGCAGTCAGGTTGGCTGGAGTTCATTGTCTACTGATAGTTCAGCGATTGGAGATGATATTTCTTCATCTGTGTATACTTGTGGGATAATTTTTCTTTGGGCTGTGGGATGGTGTTGGAAAGGCCATTTCTTTGAGTTGTGGGATGTTAGCACCACACTTGAACAGGAGGAATTCTGAACTATTATATCAGCTGCTGGGTAATTTGAATGCCACCTTGTGAGTTTGACCGTTGCTTTGACTAGCAGGTTTATTCAGGGTTCTGTGCAACTTGGCAGGGAGAAGGCACATCCGTTACTGCTGGTTGGCATGGCATTAATATGGACTGAAACCAACATGACACAGTAGTGATGGGAACCCAGGCAGTGGACTATTGTACCAAATTTCCAGATTGGTGTGTTGTAGGTGGGCTTGAACTCTGTCCCTTCATAAAAGCCACAAACAGGAGCCAACATCTGCTGTGATTTTTATGTCTCTCTCCCCTTGGTTGTTGTGGCTGTACTGTACTGGGTCGTTGCCTTGAAGGTCATGGTGATTTCTTGGGCAGTCAGGTTGGCTGGAGTTCATTGTCTACTGATAGTTAAGCTGTGATTTTTGTTGTATGATATTTATAGTATCGATCTGCTTAGATTAAATTGATTAATATAAAGCCCTCTGATCCAATCTCTTCTTAGAACCTGGCACCGTGACTAGGGAGTATGATGTACATGATGATGTTCAGCGCATATGTGTTTTGTCTTGTAGTCTGCTGCTACCTGTACTTTCTCTTTTCAGGAGACAAAGTGCTTTGAAAAAGTCCTGAAGTTAATATTGGTGGGTAATGTCTTTCTAATAAGCTGCTGTAGTTTTTCTTCTGGGAGAATTAAAAATTTTGACACAGAGTCGACTTCCAAGGGGAGTACATCATATATACATCAGAAAATACATCATATATTTCCCAGGAAAATAAGTTGGTTCATGTAAGTTGACAACTACCTAAGGTGACATGAGAAATAGCATTGCATAAATAGTTGAATGATCTGAGTCATTGCAATCGGATTCATAATTTTCCTGTTTGGTTCAGAACATTTTGCTTAATAAATGGTCCATGGCCAAACATGATTGTTTATTAGTTATTACTTTATTATCATCAACTATGCAGTTGTTTGCTCAATAGGAGTTCCTTCCACATTGGAAACACAATTTCTTAATCCCCAACAAGCGGTAAGTTCCCAAGTCGTGGTATTTAACGCAGTTTTTCAGAATTTGACCGCCAGGAACGTGAGTTTTTCTTTCAAGTTCAAGTCAAAATTCCATTCTGGTTGATCAAGAGAGGGTCCCCTGTGGCCAGTTCTTTACAATTAATTCAAGACACTTCCAATGTAACTGCTTTTTCCAAAATTCTGTTGAATTTTGTAATGTTGGCCTGTAGCAAGAGGCCACAAATCTAATCATCCCAGATCCCCCTGACGAATTGGGCCTTTAGGAACATTTTAGAAACAGAAACCTTATTTGTGATAAACATTGAACATATGGAATTCAGAGTTGGGCAGGAGGCGTCGGAGTGACACCTCTTTTTTAGAAATGGTTTGGGACTAACTGCTACTTTCAGGTCCACCCAGCTCAGAATACTCAAACTATTTTCCAGTTGAAGCCTGGTAGTTAAGGCCTTAAGGTGTTGTTCTGGATTGGCCTTCTATACCATTTCTTTACTTTCCACTTTTTTCTCGCTATCTTGCTTATTACACCTCTATAAAATTGAGCACTGGTGCAACTGATGGAGGGTAAAAATCAACAAAGGAAAATGTATCCACATTATTTTTTCCTCACGATACAGGTCCTGTCCTCTTCGATATTTCTTCTCTTCCCATATCAGGCACAGTTACTTTATAATATAATATAACTTTAATTTCCACCTTTTGTCAAAAAGACTTGAGACCAAACTTACTTATTATGACATTGATACAAGACTTAAAAGATTGGAGCTCAACAGACGGTTTAGACAACACAACAGAAAATCTCACCTCATATTAGAAAACAAAATTCTTATTTACAAAACCATGCTAAAACCAATGTGACTTACAGACTTGAACTATGGTAACAGCAAAACCCTTGAACATCAGCCCCAATCAATCCTTTCAATCAAAAGTCCTAAGAACATCTGTAAATACACCTTCTTATATCATCAATAGAATCCTCCTTAATGAGTTTAAAATTTCCCCCTCAAATCTAATTTCTTCAAAACTACTAAATTCTATCAAAAACTATACGACCACCCAAATTTCTAAAATTTCAAGCCTAAAAGTAAATTAAATTTCAGAAAATAAAAAATTAAATTTATAACTATTTATTGTAAAAAATAGTTTTAGTTGAAAATTTATGTTTTTCCTAAACTAAAAGTTACCCAGCCTAACATTTATTACTTATTTTTTATTAGCACCAAAGAAATATTGATAAAAAGTAAAAAAAAAATATTGAGCAAGATTTCTGGCAGGTAGCAAAAATTTTTCTATATTTCAGAAGCAAAGCACTTGCAAAAGAACACTAAAAAATATTCATTTTTTTTCTAGTGCTGGAATCATTAAAATTTGAAATTTTGCTTTATTATATTTACCTTCCAAGTTCAATAATGTTTTAAACTATAACAACTATCTATTAATAATCATCTATACTTAAGAACACAAGTTTTGTATCACAAATAAATATCAAACAAATACATTATAAAATTAAAATAAATAAATAAAAAATTAATATATTATAGTCTTTATATCTTATAAAAATAAACTTACTTTGACATTGAACCTCTAAGCTCCTTCACAATATGCTTAGAGTCTGCTCTTAAAAATACCACAACTGGATAAAATTGGGCATAATTTAATCTATCAACAGCGTTTGGTGTAATGTCAAGTAAAGCATGTTTTCCACGATCCATGATTTCTCGAATTGCACTCAAACGAATTATTCCACTTGTTTTTGCTGATTTTGCCACTTCTTCAATATTGCTATCTAAATCTATTATCAAAAAATAAACATAATTAATTAGATATAAATATACTGCTAGGGAACGTTGAATATTTATATTTCAAATTGTATTAAACAAGTATTTTTTATGTATCCACTCAATGTTTTCTGAAGTAAAAATCTGGTACAGAAATTAAGAAGCTAAAAAAAACTTAACACAACATTGAGAAATTGAAAATAAAATTTTCTTCCCAATCTCCTAGTTTTTAGCATCCCACTATTGGGAAATTCAAGTCAAGGATAATAAGGTGTGTATCTATGCCCATTTATGATTATCTCACATTGAATGTTTCTAGTTAACTGGTAGACCCATCCCCTTGTATGTATGGGGTGTCAGAGATGTCAAATACAAGTATTACTCAAATACTTGCCAAGCTCATGCTTGCTTAAATTTCGTTGGTTGCTATGCCACCTAAGAAAAACTAGTAGGTCTGAGGATCAGTTTTGTTCTCAATATTTTAGAGACATATACAATATTAAAGACAATTTCTCACTACAATAGATGTTGTAGGAGAAATAGTAAGCATATTTACAATTATAAGTGCATGGTTATGTTCAAATTTTATTACTTCACTTTTTATGATTTTCATTTATTTCCTATTTTAATAAATCATAGCAAGCTTTCACACTGTTTGCCCCCTTGTAATAATTCCTATATTTTCCTTGTGTTCTTAGATACAACTAGGCTTCATCAAACAGTGGGGACCACTTCCTGAACCCCTACTCACACTTTGCGCTTGGAGAGTGGGGGAAGGGTAAGCCCCACAGGAGGTAAGTGCATAGTAGTCCAGTAAAATCATAATAAAATAGGGGATACCTTGCATCAAATAAGGTAGTTCTGATTTGTTGATATGTTGTGTGTGAAGTATGGCTAGTGATAAATCCAAGTTTTAAACCTCGACAGACCTCCTGATCATTGTGAAATACTTGGAAAACCACAAAATTTTCTTTTTGAAAAGTTTTTGTCAATTTTAACCCCAAGGACCAATTTTATGGTAAAAATGATTATGCACGTTTTTAAAGTAAACTAAATTTGCAAAAAAATGAAACCAAATTAATTTCTGTAGATCCAATACTTTCATTCTGCTACCATTTTTTCATGCAGCTAGCCAGGCCAAGTGCGGCTACATGTTTCTTGAAGATATGTTGACAGTGGAAGAAAAAATGGATCTTTCGAAATACAAACTATTCACAAGCAGAGGTTACTTCACCATCCGATGCATTCAGAGCTACTGGTCAGGTATATAACCGGATATGACAATAGATCAGGTGCTGATGAAAACTATGAAAACCTTTGGAGGACTGACTTGGGGTCGCGGAATTACTGAAAGTGTGTTCACCCCATAGACTTTAGGAATGGGGAACCTATGTTATGTGACATTTTTGAAGAAATTGAGATCTCATGTTTGGAAATTCCCTGTTATCTGACAAGCTACAACGAAGTCAATAGGACCCAAATATTTTGAATAAACAAATTACAACAATGTGCAGAAAAATTGCTAATTGTGGAAAGTAGAGAAAAAGAGCAAACTAACAACTTTAAAGTTGATTTTCTCAATTTCACTTATTTTTCTCATAACATCTTCATCCACTAAACTCTTCATATGTACTAATGTGGAAAGCTACTGTGACATTACAACTGCAACTTCTGAGCAAAACATAGATATGCCACCCTTCTGTCTCACCAGAGACGAACAAGATACAGAAAAACTGCATAACTGGTTTTCTCATCACCCTCCATTTCTAAAGGCAGATTTCATTAGGTCATTAAGTAGTGGGGTTGTTTGAAATGAAGCTGTGAACTGCCACAACACTCTGTAAATTGGGAAACAAAATATATAGTTGTAGACAGTGGACATCTTCACAAAGTTGTGTGGCCTCAGAGTGCTTTTTTTTAAAAATGATAACCACTAAATATACCCAATATTTGAAAAATCTCTAAGGCTCAAATGTAGCTATATTTTTTGATGACTATCCATCAGATGAAGAAAGAGCACAAAGAGCTCTGAATGTGTTGGCCGATCTAGAGCAATATCATTTCCTGATGTCACCTTATATGAATCAACCATCGCTCCGGTTGCTCAAAATAAGTTCTTATCAAATGAGAGAAACAAACTTTGATAAATTGACATGCTAAAGGTGCACCTGGAGAGAAGCAAAATGCTAGTGCTACAGGCAGATGAAGATGTTGATAGGTTGATTGTAACCACATCATTTTCAATGGCCTCTGTCAACGATCTTGTGAAGATTGTGCACATTGCTTTATCGGTCCTTCTTTGTGGTTTGACAAGAGCTGTATCAGATACAGCAGACCACACCCTTGCAACAAACAGACAAGTATCAAAGGAGAACATATTCTTTGGAAAATGTGGGAGAGGTAAAAATGCAGATGTCATGTATTCAACGATTTCCTTGTTGCATGGAGCATAACCTCAACTTGAACTTTTTCTTTACGCCTTCAGTGGTTGCGACACTGCATCAACACTTTTTGGCCTTTCTTCTTGCTTGAAGAATTTTTTATTTGTTCAAGTTAACTAAAAGTCCGCATTGGTCACAGTATTTTTTTAAGAAAATCAATTAATATTTCTTTGAACAGGATTTTGATCAAATAGGGCAGTTGTCCATGTACAGAAATTTAAAAAACTGTATCCTGTTAAAAGTCCAGGTAGGTCAAACAGAGGAAAGAGCAGGACTTAAAAGGCAACAGGTTTCTCAATCTGAATGAAATCAGAAAAACCTTGTCTACCTTTGACAGCTAACCTTGTATTGCAATACCATTTGCACTATCACAACATATGTGGAAGAATAAATGAAATTGAACAACATAAAAGTTTCTACTCATGACAATTCATGTGGTCTAATGCCAAAGAAAAATAAACTAAGAAGTAATAGAGTTGATCTCTTGAGATATCTTGAAATATTAGATAAAGTAAAAAGGTGGTCTAAACTGGAAAAGCCACATTGAAAAAAAACATGGAATTCAGTAAGCAACTCATTCTCAACCACAAAGCAGCCTAGGTGATGCAGAAGCAGACAAGTGAAAATTAGTGCGGTTGTATCTATGGATTGTGGGTATTCCCCTATAATCAAAAAAAATATGGGCATCCCTTTTTTTTAAATAAAGAGGCAATAATTGAATCACTAAAGGTGAGGGAGTTATTCCAACATTATAAAGAAAATTGTAGAAAGTTCACAAGAAATGCAGTAATGTATCAAGTTCATATCTATAATTCATACATGATATGATCAATGCCTTGACCTTATTATTTTCCGGTTCAGAAATTACTGCAGTCAAATTATCTATTGAAAGGAAGGAGTGAATGGAAGAATTAAATATCAAAACCTCAGCAAAAGGAACTGGAGAAAAAATAGTAGAAGGATTGAGTAGATTTCAAAAATTAGAAACATATGATAGTACAGTAAATAAATGAATAAGCTCTGGCACAAAAATTTTCATTTTTAAATTTATTAATTAACTGCAACAACTATTTATAATCCTTGACAGTTTTAAACTGATATAACAGAGAGGAATCAGAATATTCCTTCTTTCTACCTCTGCAAATAATTTATCCTGTTTATTAGAATCCATGTGAGCATTCTTCATCAAAACTAATCATAAAAAAATCAAGTGTAAACAATGCAAGGTTCAGTCTTCATTCAATTCAGATATCAGTTACAATGAAGCAGAATATTGCATTTTAAATAGTTTATATTAAAATAACGATTTTCATAGCAAGGGATTGATAATTGATTTTAAGAATAATGCATGATAAAACAAAATTGTATGAAATATTTTATTATTTGGATTATAATTTGTTGACTGCTATAATTTAAACGTAATGAAAAAATTGTAATTGTAGATCTTACTTGAGAAGAAACATTTAAAATGCTTTAGTCTAAATAAGTATATTATTAATGTGAGTTTGTTTGCACATCTTTATTTCTAATTTAATTATTACATCCTTCAATTAAATTATTCCATGCTAAGCAATAAGATATAAAATGGAGTTATTAATGCTCTACTTACGCGGAGAAGAAAATTTCTCTGGGAAATCTTTAAGTAGCTTTTCTCTGGCTAAATCAGCAATAGGGCCAAAGAGAACAACAGGACGCATAAAACCTGGATGTCGAAGAACGACTCTTTCATAAGCAGGAAATTTGCTTACACTATCACCAAACACAACATCATCCCAGTGATCCTATTTACAGTATATACAAGATGAAATTAGAATTCATTATTAAAAAGTGAAATAGGATTCATAACTGTATAGATAAAATAAATAAAAAGCAGAAAAGCTTTTGTTTAAGCAAAGGCTGTATTAGCCTTGCTGATATGACTCCTCACATCTTGGTCTTGACCTCATTGATCAGTCACTTGGCTTTTAACATGTAAGAGTATTGTGAACCATTCTATTTCCTTTAATGATTCCTTGATCATGGCAACTGAGACTGAATAATTAATCTGAATCTAGTTTATCCTTTATCTGGTCTCCTTTATGTTATTGATAAGAAATTGCTGTCTACCTGGATAAAGACAAAGCCATATTACCAGCTACCTACTTCCAAGCAATCCACAAGCTCACTTTAGGCTCAGTCCACCAAGTAACTGTTCCTCTATTGCGCCTAATGATCCTAGAACCCAGGTCTAACATAGCAAGTTTTCTAACTCAAACCATTAAGGGCCGAATCAAGGGGAGGGGTTAACCTCAGTATTGGATCAATTCTGTAGGCTAATAACAGCCCTTAAAAGATTAGATGCCAGGGACTCCACCAATTTGATTTTTTTTAATTGTGGCTTGAAAACTTTAGATCCGGTGTCGAGCGGGCGAAGCCGCTGTCCACGAAAAGGACATACCGACTTATGAGGAATTTGTAACATTTGTAGATCATCCAGTTTGGTTGTTCAAATGAGGCCATGTGGACTGTGTATGTATACTTCCAATTTTTTAATAGACACAATTATTTTTATTTTTAGGTGACCAATTTTCAGAAAATTAAAATCTATCTAATACATATGAAAAATTCTAATCTCATACCTTACTAAGTGATTTGGATCTTCTATGGCTGTTGCGCCTTCTTCTGAAAAAACTTCCTCTGCTTTCAGAATTAGTAGCTTCTTTTTTACTTGCATTAAATTCAGCTGTAGCTAATTCTTCAGCTCTAGCTTTATTGGGTATTATTCCTTTCTGTACCTCTTGATTGTTTCGGCCTATGTACAATATAAAAATAAAAACATTTTCTGCTTTTTAGCTATTTTAAATAGAATTATACCATAAAATTTTGATAAATATAAAATTACCTATCCTGAAAACTTGCCATGAACCAACTACACCATTGTGTAATGTGTCCACCACATGGAAGATATCTCCTTTACGAAAACTCATTTCCCCTTTGTTTGGTTGTTCATAGTTGAAATGAGCCCTAAAATTCAATGAAAAAAAATTAGACTTACTTTATATATTGTTAAGTACTTATATTGTTGGGAGTATAAAACAATCCAGTTTTAATATGGTCATATCATAAATGAAATCATGAATAATAATCCCTATTAGGACCATTTTTATTTTTCAATTAATAATATTATCTGTTCCATTTTATATTGGTAGAATTTAGCACAAGTTGATTTTAAATTTATATTAGTCTAAGAATTTGTATCAAGCAAATTTATGATCAGCCGAGGAATTTCAATAATATGAATTTTTGTTGAAAATATTTTAGATTATAAGATCTTGATTTGGAAAAATACAAATGGTGGGGGGGGGGTTAGCTTGTAAAGCATTATTAATTAGAATGTTAATTCATTATGCCATGTACAATTTCCATTTGCACCAACATTCATACAATATATACATTCAGATTCAGCTTGGAGTAATTCACTATGAAGGGATGAGTTTGTAGTGTAAAAGGGAGCATTCACTATAGCTCTGAAGACTTTGGATTGGAATGTTGGGATTTGTTTGGTTAGAAAGTTGTTTAGAATGTTAGAAACTTTGTATCTACCCCTGTTCTAGTCCATAGGTACAAATCAGTTTTAATAAGTGTTTGTATATGTGCAGTTTGTTGACTGAGATTAGAGTTTCTATTAACCAGCCTGTAAAGTTGTACAAAATGTCTGTTTAAGTTTTGTCTCCTAAATCTTGTAAGGGGGGGGGGTTCAAGTCATTCTTTTATCCAGGTGAAAGACTAGGGAACTAAAAGTTTTGGATGTGGGAAGCAGTATCGAATTGAAAGCTACTATTGGTCAGGATTCTCATCAATGAATAAATGTGACATGAAGGCATTTGCCTTCATTGAATTTAATGTGCCATTGGTGGTGGTGATTTTGGAGGTTGCTGGAAGCAGTTAACTGATGGGGACAAGACAAAAGAAATACTGTTGTCAGCAAAAGTTGCAAGGAAGGTGCTAGGACACACACGAATGTCAGCGGTGTATAGGGTATAAAGGACAAGATTGAGGATTTTTTTTAAAAGTTGCTATCAGAACATGATACAGATATACATTGAAAGTAAATCTATTAATAAATAGGATGAAAACAAATTTCTTTAAAATTTAAAACTCATTATTGTTGACTTTATTATTTCATTGTCAGTGTAAATTATTTATGTCCCACTGCTAGATTTAGATTGTACGAAGTTCATCACATCTCAGAAGGTGGCTGGTTGGTGGTCTTGGTACACATACAATCATATTCTGGCAGTGATCAGATTAGTGGGTGGTAGGCAAAAGAAGTAGCTTCTTTTGTAGCCTTGTAGAGCTCGCTGTCAGTAATAGAGATGTAAGGAAGTAATGTAATTGACTCGGCAGAAGGAAATCAGCATGAAATGAGAGAAGATTATTCGTCTCCTTTCTCATGGTTATCACTCACTGCCAGCTTTGAGGTTTGTCACCTATACCTATGTTTTACCCTTATGTCAACCAAGTAAATTGGCACAAGTCCCTCGGTTATAGATTTTTTGAGAGTATATTGATAACAAGGTATTAGAAACCAGGGGGCGGAGCTCCCCATTACCCCCACTCATGCTTTTCACACCCCACTTCGCCAACGCGTAGGTCCCAGAATGAAAATACAAGTCTCACACTTTGTGCTCATGGAGGAAGACATGTAGGTCTCGGGCATGTTCATACAAAACTCACAATAAAAGGCTCTCTTGAAGTTTTTTCCAGCACACATCTTTTTGTACTTTTTTTTTTAAAGAATAAATTTTACAGGTTATTATTGCTGCAAAGGCTAAAAAATCATGTAAAAGGTGGTTTTGGAAAAACTGCTCTTGCTTTAAACTTATTATAGTACCTAATTGTATTTGTTTGTGTACCTTATTGTTGTTAACTTATTGTATGTGAAGTAATTGTAGTACCAGTGTTTTTTTTTTAAGATTATTGATACCTGGATCTCATGATGTCCTAGAAGGATGGTTTATGGGGGCTAGAAAAGGTTATGAAATTCTCTAAGAAATGGTCAAAATAACATCCTGCTGGAGTAAACCACTCTTAACTACAACCGTCAAAGAACGTGGAAAAAGTACAAAAATTGCAATAAAACGGCTGTGCACCTAAGCTGTATTAACCCAAATGATGAGGCCTCAGGCAAAGAATTCGGTTTGGCTGAATCTTCAATAGCTTGATTCACCTCCTGGTGGTATTGGAGCTTTATATATAGGAATTAATCTTTGGGTTGTAGATTTAATTTAGTTGTTTTGTTTGAAGATAAAAGAACTATTTAAGGCTATCACTGCCTAAACAATGTAAGATAGAGGGAGGGAATTCATGAAGCAGCCACTTATTTTCTCTAAAGAGGCTATCAATCCCACATAGATAGAAAAAATCTTTGGAAAAGCAGGAAATCAAACCAGAGTCTCCCCATTCAGATGTTTGTAGCTCATTAACCAGAAGGCTACAGAAACAGCAATATTTGTATAAAGCAATATTAATTAAAACTACATTATAAATCAACAGTAGAAATGATACGCGAAAAAAAATAATTTTTTCCTGAGCCTCCTCTACTTCAACTCGGCCCAAACTGGTAAGATACTTGTAAGCTAATAATATTCTTGGGGTTACTCTCTTGCCATCTCGCCATATCTGTGTTAAGAAAAGGGACCTGATGTGTTAGTGGCCACACATGGAATACAGATTAGATTTTTTTCACAGAAATTAGATTACAATAGTAAAATTCAGGCTGTTAGCCACACTGGACAACTCAACTTACAAAGAGACCTTTTACTTTGAGTTTATTTCAGTTGCAAACCTGTCATTCCTATTTTTTAAATATTTTTTTACATATTAGAAAGTTTTAAAATGTTTAGATAAATTTTATGTAATTCGAAGAATTCTGCTAAGCTGAACTCATTTAACTTATGATCGTACTTTATGTGAAATGAATCCCCACGTTGGCTACTCATGACATTGTCATATTCATCTCTTCTATGCTGTACAACCAGCTGAATCTGATCTTGTAAACTAAGCAAAAGTAGAACTGCTTCTTCTCTAGTGATTCCTTTGAGATCCATATCATTTACCTGTGGAAGAGAGGTGTATTTTTATTTTTTATTGGAACATATTTGTACATACTGCTATTAAATTTGAATGTCTTTAATAATGACTTAGCTTTAGTCAAATACTTGCCTATGTATTAACTGTAAAATATATTGCCTAAAATATGTATAATGTAATTTGATTGTTCATTGCCTTAATTGTTTGTAACTTGATCATATTTTAAATGATATATGGCAAACCTTCTATAAATAAATTTTCAAAATATAAAAAAATAATTGATTTTGGACAAACCTTTAGTTTAAGTATCATAACCCCTTGTATTACACTGATTTGTTTGAAGTTAAATTAACTGCTAAGTAGTAGGCAAAATTTCAAAAGTAATTGACCAAGTCTCAAAAAATGAATGTTAAATAACACTATCCTCTTTTTTCCATTTCATTATCCTTGTCATGTTTTTTTATTCAAGGAAATATGGCTTTTCTTGTCATGCTGCAATAAATTTTTAAGTCTGTATTTGCAAATTAGATTATAATTTTTCAGCAAAAATCATCAATATTTTATTGTATTATTGTTTTTTATTCATTAAATTATTTGTTTAAATCAGAAAATAGTTTCTTGGCCCTAAAATCTTTTCTTTATTATTTTTTCATCACTCTGAAGTTTCCAAACCAAGTTTCAGATAATTTTTTATGAATTGTAGTTCCGATAAGCATTTTATTAAATGTAAAAAGGCATTTTCTTTGTTCTTACTAAATCAAAGTCGAGTCATTTAAGTCCTAGAAAGTACCTGAAAGTTTAAAGATAGGTTTAAGAGCTATATAACTAAATTACTTTCAGGATTTTATCACCAGGTTGTAATCCTTGAAGAGATGCTGGACTCCCAGGTTGAACAGCAGTAACAAAAATACCAACTTCATTTCCACCAGTAAGTCTAATTCCAACAGAACCTTCTTTTAAAAATGTAATAAGTCGTGGTTCAGGCCTAAAAGTTGAAGTATAAATAATGAAATACAAACAGTACAAATAATGCATAAATTATTAAAGATTCTCAACAAATATGTTGAAAAATTGACTTTAACATTGTAAACAAATACGATTATATGTATATTGTAATGTGATTTTTCACATCGAAAAAATATTTATTTATTTAGTTTACAAAATAGCATTATTAACATTATTAGTTGATAGAATACGATTAAACAATAGGAGTGGTTTGGTGATTCCACTCCAAACAGAAATACTGGCAACATTAGGTTAAAGCACAAGTGTCTGATATGTCAGAACTCTACCTGAGATAATTAGTAAAAGAGTCAATTCCAAAATAAATCAATGATTAATAAAGTTGTTTTATTATTAACATATTGAAACCTGATAGAGTATTTGTTTGTAATGAAGACGTTACGTAGGGTGATAAGTGTGACATGTGTTAATTACATAAACTCACAACCCTAAGAAGTTAAGGATGGTTTAAGTAAGAGGTATTAAAATTGTGTTTTATAGTAGGTAAATTATTATTAATATCCTAATATTTAATGTCACTATGATATATATATTACAAAAAATAAAACACAACTTTATGTTTAAACTGTATGATAATTAGTTTCCAAAAAAAGCTTGAAATCTCTCCCAAAATATTTTTTATTATTGATATTACATGAGCAGTTCATATTTCCAAACATGAAAATTACTAATGAATGCATACTAAATTAGGAGTTATAGAATTTTCATGGGAGGATTAATGGTAGAGTAGATAGAGCTCCAAAGCAAAGTATTTCTGGGTAATGGTCTTAGTGGAAACCAAAAAGGATTTTTTGATTTCCTTACCTTCTCCTCAGGCTAATCAGAGTTTTACTGCACTAATAAAAAAAAAGAAAAGTAGTCTTGATTTATTCTATAATTCATCTGCATAATTAATTTAAAAATAAAATCTTACATAGGTTGTTTCCTGTGGTGCAGTGATTCTTCCTCGAACAATTGCCTAGAACTGCTATAGTAATCTAAAATAGGAAAATATTTTTATTGTTGATGAATAGAATGAGGTTGTAAGTAGTAATAAACTTTTATTTGTAATAAACATTTTAAATATTACTTCTATAGAGAAATTTCTATTCTTAACTCTAAAATTTACCAAAAGTTTTTTCTTTTTTAATTTTGGTTATGGCGGTCGAGCAAGTAGCCCGAGTTTTTGCTTTAGTGGAAGACTGTCAAAGCCAAAGATATCAACATACACGTACACTACATACAAGTTCAATATATATATATATATATATATATATATATATATATATATACAATACAAACTTTGATGTAAATAGACAAAAAGCACTAATTTTCAACTCACAAATGCATTCCTTTTTTTAAAAAGCACATATGTACATAGATATAGAACAAATAATTACATATCTTAATTAATTAAAATATGTAATAGTCTGTCAACAGTATTCGTTTTTTAGTCTCAGATTTTATTTTTCTAACCTCTGTTCTTATGCTTCTAAAAGCTATAATTTTTCTATATTCAGAATCCTGATCTTCAAAATAAGTGATAAGCTAGTCAACTGCTCTAGTTCTTGATCTGTAGTCACTATTTCTATGGTCGAATCAAATAAATCAGCCTCAATGACAAAATATCACTTTGGGAAGTGTTAGGCTTGTTTCACAAATGAATGCCATCTATTTAGTTATCAATTAGCTGTTTGTACCGTTTATCATTCTTGTCACTTTCCATCCACTGAAACATATCGTCTTTGTCTACTTTATTGAAATCAGAAATTGTTTCTACTATCTCAAGACATGTTTCAATGTCATTTTGTTCATCCTCATGTTGTGGATTTCGCATATAATTAAACTTCCTCATCGACTTTTAAATGTTTTCTCCATGCAGTGTTTTTAAAAACAATCTTTCCCATACTTTACTAACAGTGAAAATTATTGTCCACATTTTCATGACATCCTTCATTGATTTCCCTCAGTTTTCTTACGAATAAAACAAACAAAAGTCTGTGCCTTCTTTTTAAACTGGCTATCATACCTTGATCCTTGGGCTTAATTAACAAAGTTACATTATGTGATAGATAGTACAGTAAATTTGTCCGTAATCTTTTTTTAAAAAGGATTCAGTTTGGTGAGATGGCACATTGTCCAGCAAAAGAACAGCCTTATTAGTAAGTCTATTTTCCCACTGATATTCACGGATATATAGAAAAAATTTCTTTAAAAAAACAATCTTTAAAAACACTTTGATTCATCCACAAAACCCCAGATAATCAAGGTTGTACTGTATATATTATATTCTTTGTAGAATTAATTAGATTCAGTATGCATGCATTATCAGCCTTTTCATGTTCCCTGTCCCACTTAGGAGTATCCACCTTCACTTCACCAATTCAATACCATCTCTTCAGATTAACCAACATTAATCTTGACTTCTTTTTTTCTCACATATCACCTTCTGATCTCATTTTCTTCATTCTTCTCCAAATTTACTTTACTCCTAGAATAAGTTCCAAACCCTACCTCTCTCAATGACTACCCTCTTATATCAAAGCTCGCTTATCTTTCAAAACCCTCCAAAAGACATGTCCAGTCCCAAAAAGCACCTCTCTCAAAACAGATAGCTTATTCTACCCAATCTGACTCCCAACCTAGTTTATCTGACAATCCAGTCTCATTAAAATTATGCCCTTATGTACCCCTATTTATTACTGCAAGCAGATGAAAACAGCAGGATGAGTGGGCTCCTATTATCCCCTCTTAACGTGCTTCAAATGAGAGAAAATTTTATTTCCAACTCTTTTTTTCTCCACTTATTTGCCATAATATTAGGAGATCCTTCATAAGCTCATTTCTGCCATGCTTAAATAGCTCTGCTAGAATATTGTCAATCTCTCAAGCCTCCGTACTTTTAAGCTTGACAATGATGTGTATTGTTTCCTCCTTACTTGGTGGTTCAAGCTTTTTTCCACCAACTCTTCATGACTAGAGCCACTATTATCTGCTATCTGTCCACTTTGATTGAGCAAGATTGGAAAGTAGTCAGCACATGATTGCATTATTCACAATCTTTTTCACCTATACAAGCTCAGGTCTGGACTTTAAATGGCTGATATCCTTCATCAACAAGATAGAAGAAGGTCCTACGATTCTTATCCTTCCAAATCCTTTTTTTACACCTGTGGATTTGTGATTTATCCCTCATCCTTATTCTGTACTCCACTACTTGCCTTTGTGAATGTTTTCTTTGAATCGTGCTTCTGTAGATTTCATTCTTCTACTTCTTAGCAGTTTTGCATTTTTCATCAAACCAAGGACTGTTCATCTATCTATTCTCTGTCTTAACTACTCCATTAGCAGCATTCTTTATTAGTGCTATGCACGAGGCATCAAGGGTCTCTTTGTCCACACTAATTCTTACCTTCCTATCATGAATTTGGCAGAATCTTTCACTGTTCTCATGTGTTTTCAACTTACCAATATTGAATTTTAGGGCAGTACTTCTAAGCTCTCTTGCAGCAGAGATGCAGGCTAAATCATAATGTAATAATGAGGTAGTGGTTTGAGACTATGTTGCCAGGTGGCGTATTGAGAATGTGCAGTGTAATGTACTCGTGAGTCTGGTGGTTTGTAGAGTCCCAATAGCTATCCACAAAAGCTACCCTTTGTGGGTTTTAGAATCCTTAATGATTTTACTTATAGGGAAATTGTAAAAGGAAAAAAAATAATTATATAAAAACATCGAAGCTTCAGATAAATTGATGATTTTTAATTATAGGAAGAATTGTTTAAAGAAAAAAGTATATAAAACATACTTCCCACTCAAGGTAGAATGTATTATGACATTGTATAAACTTCTAGAACTTTACACATTATATCCATTGCCATAAATTATGCCAAGCAAATTAAAATGCATAAAGTTTATTAAAATAAAAATTATTAATAATAATGGAATTTGTAACAACCAGAATTGGCAATATAAAAGGATGTATGTTAAAATATCTAATATTATCATATATAGCCTAACAGAGGCAAACTAGTTCTCCAATAAGTTTAAAATAAGGCGTTGCAAGGTGACCCTGCTGCCAGCCACCGCCTTAGGTGGTGTGATGTTTACAGTCATCGTATGATTTCATTTTGGCAAGGTCCTTACTAAAATATCAGTACAGATGTGTGTTTCTCTTTAAACAGTTTTCTTAAATCTTTGATTTTTTTAAATATTTAAAATCAAAAAAACTCAAGTTGGATCAAACAATTAAGGGATTTGTTATGATTTCAAAACCGGTTTTAATGACAGTAAGGATACAATGCAACCCCTAATATATGATAACAAGAGCTAGTTCACAGTTTTGATGATTTTATCTAATTATAGTTTGAAAAATAAAATAAAACTTACATAGTGTTAATCAGAACATACATATATTTAATTTGAAACCCTACTAAAAATTATGGAATTTTTTTTGAACAACTAATTAATAAATTAATGACAATTACTCATGCTTATTAAAGTATATATTCTTCAATTCTTCCTAATATCAAATATATATTTGATTCATATTTGAATAACCTAATATAAAATGGGTCCTCTATGTGAAATGTTGAGTTCTCTAACTTGAAAAGAGGACTAATAAAAGACCAGTATAGACAAAGAGACAGTTGAGTAAACACATAAGTGTTTCTGAGTTTTAAAAACTGAAGGAAACCCTAACTATCTGTTTTGTCACATTGTATTAGTAGTAATAAAATATCATTAGTTTATAAAAAAATATTCTAAACCTTGACATCTAGGAGGAGGTGGTCTTGGAGGATCAGGTAATTCTTCTATTCCACTCCGACTTCTTGAGTGACCATGTACAACAGGTGTAATTGCTCTGTCAGCTTGTCCTAATGAGTTTGAATCGAGAAGAGGACCTCTAGCCCTTCCTCGTGGAGCTAAATTATTTTTGTCATCTATTTGGAGTCTGGTAGGGGGCTGTACATAAACATTTTGGGAAGAATAATTATTTACATTTTCTACAAAGCTTCCATCTAAAAAAAAGAAGAAAAACAGTTAAATCCATCAATAATAAAGGCTTTCTACTTAATATTTCACTGAAAAAGCTGCTTCAAGTATTAACAATCTAAATTAGTAACTATTAAGAAGTATTAGAAAGATTAAATCTACATAAATTATATTTCTCATGTCTTAAGTCATGTACCAAAAGACTATTTAAAACTGTACCTCTGATCTGAAACAATCAGGGGAATCAAAATGGGCTATGTAGGCTGCAAGGGTCATTCTCCTTACCTGTAGGAAAATACACTAACGAGATATAGTTTGGGTAGAAAGCATAATCTAATAATAAATAAATTCATTGCACAACACCTAATGATGAAGGTTGTCACCACATTTGGTAAGGTAGATTTGTTACTTCTTAATTTAAGTGGCTACAGATTTATCATTATGAGGCTGAGTGAATCCTGACAAGATCCATCCCCTCTAAAAATAATTTCTTTTTGAAAATGATCAAACCCTGAACTCTGTAGTTAGAAGCTAGCATGCTAACCACTAGGCTAGGTTGCTGATATAAGCACAGGAAGCATAATCTAGCAACTATTTATTTCACACCATACTGTGTATTAAACGTGTAAGCTACTAACCTGTTGTTTTTATATTCGGTCCTTACACACTAGCATATTTTCACTAATTCAGTAATAAGTTATTACTAAGTGATAACTTTTCTGGTTAGTAGACTGTTTTGTTAAATGTATGCTTCAAATAGGTAACGGATATGGTTTTTTAGAGGATATGTTTATGATTACAACACATCAAAGAAAAAGAAAATCATGAACTATTTTTTACTCATGCATTCCATCTTGTGAAAGTATTTTTTCATTTTAAACACTACGAGGGTGGTCTGAAAAGTTTCCAACCTAACAAAGCTTTTAGTTTAGCTTTTATTTATTTTATTATCATCTTCATGTTGAGAGGTCGGAAACTTTTCAGACCACCTGTGTAAAAAAACTTTTTGTTCAAAATATGAATTTGATTGAGCAAGTTATTGAGTTGCTTTCAGTAATATGAAATTTGTGGTCTTCTGAACTAATTAAACCTGACAGTATTTAGATTAGGTGTGTGGTGTATAAAAATCTATTCCTTCAGTATGGCTTGAGCAGTCAACAACATCTCACTCCAATCATCTTATACTTGAACCTGATGCAGGCATATATATTATGTCAAAATGTCATTACTCAATAAATTGGATAAACATTTTAGAAAAAAATCAAAGTCAATATCCAAATAAAGCCATTGGTTATCTGGAATAAATACAACCACATCCAGATGATAACGTGTGATAAATCCAGCTCAGTTGGGACTACAGTCCTGTTCGTCACATCATCTCCCTAATCCTTCAAGAATGAACAGGTCAACAGAATCCAGACACACTTGGTAATGATAGGTCTTTTTGTGTCCCTCCATGATTTAATAAAAAATATTATAATAGTAAATAAAAAAGGGAACGATATAAACTGACTTCTTTTTGATTCACAGAAGAAACATCAAACTGGATCTAGAACACTCTCTTACAATATTGCTGTGCTTTTAATCCCAGCCATTATCTCCTCTAAATCTGGCAGTTTGCAATCATCCATGGGAAATTTACAATAAAATGTTTTTGCAGACTTTTGGCCATTAAAAACTCCTTGGAAGTATTTTCCCTAACACAAGAGCAGCACCTTGCTATTTGTGGCAAGATCATGGTTTTCATAATAATAATAATGTGAAATTACAAAGAGCTTTTCTTAATGCAAAGAAAAACTTGGTTAACTTCAATAAAAAAAAAAAATTGCTTCATATGTAGTCTTTTTTTTAAATTGCTTTAGGCCTGTATATACTTGGCTGATCAATTAGTTTAGGGACTTTCATGACCATTTCATTATATGCTTAATTGTGTTCCTGTTGCTGCTTAGAGCTATTTGTCTATCCACAATTCATGTAAATCTTTGTTTTTGACCCTAGGATCTTGTAACTCCTGTGAAGAATCCAGTCCCTGTGAAAACCCCTTTTCTTTGGCTAATAATTATAAGACCAGTCTGTATAAATTACAGTCCACAACTAGTTATATTAATTTAATAAATCATCGAACTACTAAGAATATTTCAATTATGTACGTCAGCTTTACTGTAAAAAATTTGTATAATTTAATTAGTTTTATTTTCATGTATATTCCTATAGAATATCTATTAGGTACAAACAATCACTATTGATATTAATAGAAAAAAATAAAAATAAAACAAACCTTTCGATTGTAATGCTGTTGATTCAGTGGGGTAACTAGTTTTTGGCCATTCCCTCCTAATTAAAAGATTAAGTTTTTCTTTACAATTATCTATAACTTTTTTTGCTTCTTTTAAAGTCATACCATCAGTGGAATGGTTATTTATTTTTAAAAGGATATCACCCTCTTGCAATGTATTTCCATCCAATTTGGTTCCAATATCTTTAACATATAGCCTTGACCCCAAAACTATTCCAAAATCTAAAACAAAAATCAAATAACAAACATTTATTAATCTTAGGAAATGATAATTTTATTTAAATTATATGACCGCTTGATATGAAAATATGAATGATGAATAATAACAACTAAAAATATTAGATACAATGCCTGCGACATTTGGTTTTTAAGATGATTGACAGTTCATGTAGCTATTAATTAATATATGATGATTTTTGGTAATGTAGTGGTGGGATTAAACCTCAATTCCTTTCCTTTATTTATGTAATGGTACCAGAAGCTTAAATTTATCACATTGTTTTGGGTAAACATGTTCCCGGATAATTTTATCATAATATTATTTATAAGCACTAATAACTTTGTCAGTGTGTTAGTGACAGCCACAGATAGTTTTTTTGTCTGTTATCTTGGAAAGTTAGTAAGATAAAGTTAAGATTACTTGAGAAATGCAAATAAGAAAGTTTCAAGAGCAGTCAGGTTTTCAATTTAAATTTGCCATGAAATTGTATATTTTTAGGGGTAGGACTTCAGGAATTTGTAAGAGAGGGCATAAAAGATATATACCATTGTTTATCTATCTGATCAAAAATTCAATTGATGTTATGATAATATTTATATTTATAAGTACTGATGCATTAATGACAACTATAATCATTTAGGCAAAACTACTGCAGAACTACTGAATTATATCAAGTATTTATGAAGATTATTTTTTGTCAAAACAGTTATTTAGCTAAAAAAAAATAAACAAACATTTTAAATCTATTGTGAATTTATTCTACTGGAAAATTATTTAAATAAAATTGTCTTGGTCAATTTGGTTCTTACTATCCTTTAACAATTAGAATACCAAATGTGCTTTTGTAATGTACTAAAAACATTTATGGTCATGTTTGACTATAAAACTATAAAACATCAGTACTTAAAACAATAATACATGGACATGCATATTAGCTTGGAGTGTAGAAAATGTTCATGGTTGGGACTTATAAATGAACCATGTTCATAGTGATATAAGTGTGAACCAAGTTCATCAGCGAGAAGAGGAGAGCTCCATTCAGGATATTTTCCCAGTTAATTTGGTTTTATGAACCTGATGCATAGTTGTTAATTTTTATGAACTATCACAATGTGTTATCAGAGTGGACTGCACAATTCTCCTTTAGAAAGTTAAGTTGTGGCTGGGCTGTGGGTGGAATACCTTGCAACAAGTCGGGTAGACCTGTTGGTTGAAGGGGTAAAGCTGTAATGGAAAATGTCAAGAAATGAAGGAATTAAAGCCACATCAAAATCAGTTGACTAGATGAAGTATTCATTGAGTATCCATAATTGAAAATAACTGAGACAAATCAAGGGGTAGTTATAGGAGTGAAATAGATCCATAATAGGCTAAAATTCCCTGCTATGATAGCTCTTTGTCAGAAGTGTGCAATGGCAGATCAGCATGCCAAGTTTTGCTTTAACTTAAAGAAGAAATGTCTCTACAGTGTCTAATGTTTGAAGACAGTTGATTGCTGGTTATGCATTATCAGTGGATATTTGTGAGATACATTTAATCCTTAAAAAAATATTATGCCTGGGTTTTGGCTTTATCATGGGCTATGTTCTAATTTATCTAGAAGTGCATTTTACTTGTAACACATGATTTATTCCTTCCACTAAAAGTTAAAATTCTTTTCATGCATACTATTTCCTTTTTCGTTACTTATACTGATTATTTCACATAAATCATCTAGCACCAATAATAAATTAGTACCGATGTCTTTTCTGTCAGTAACGTCAGCTGGTTTAAATCATTCATCTCTTATCGCTCCAAGGTAGAACTCATCCCTGATCAAACTCCATCCCAACCCCTTTCATTATCTTCCGGTGTTGCTCAGGATTCATAAATTTCCCCATCTCCCTCCAATCCAGCAATTCATTATTGTTCTTAATCATTCTGGTTATTTATTTTATAATTCATCCCTTTTCCTATTCCCATTTCACTCTTCCAATAATTCTCATGTTTCTTTTATTTATTTTCATCTCTTCTCCATTATGTTTTTTTTACAATATCTTGCTGTAGGTTCTTTGCAGTCATCTCATATGTACATATCCCCTCTATTAGTTATAAGCTTATCAAATCTGTGCAATTTTATGTATTTTTTTCTTTTTTTTGTCAGCTAGACATTCTTATTTTCTTCTTTCTTGTTATTCTCAGGAGATTGGGGTCATAAAAGTGTTTTTTTAAATTTGTTTTTCCCTTTAGCACAATACATTAATGATTGATATATTTGACCGTAATGACCTGTGATATGTAGGAGGTGTCTGTTTGAAACTAAAGGCGGTTCAAAGAGTGTTTTTGGTCATTTCTTTCAGACTCTTGAGTAGGCAAATAGTATTCATATCAAGACCATTATTGTGCAGATTATTTCAGAAAATATCTCATGGAATTATTCCTACAAATGAAAAAGGCTTCATTAGGCATTCCAACAAAAAGGAAAACGTTCACATTTCCACCATTCAACAGATCTTTGAGAAAGAAAGAGAACACAACATGTAAACACGCCACTTGTTCATCGATTCTTGAAGGGCATATGATGGTGTTAATTTAGTCAAGAAAGCGGTATCAGTCTGAAATATAGACTAATGTTAGTTTTCAACAAATTAATAGAATTTCCACCATTCAAAATGTCAAGGTCATTGACATAGCTGACTGGTCACTTGTATTATGTAAAAGAAGCAAATAAGTGTCTTGATTTTGAAGTTGATGTAATAAAGAACAACTACTTAAACAAGACTAGTTCCATAAGCATGTAGTTCCAGGTGAAAAAAGTCAAGACTGTTGTATCCATTCACATACATGGGGAGTGAGTTAAATATAATTTATTAGAAATAAAGACCAAGATAAAAACAAAATGTTGCCTTGTGGCTCTGGTGTTATGAATCTAGGCATAGAAATGGGTCGTTGCACTGTGAAACATCTTAACTGGTTGTAAAGAATATATTTTCCTACAGGGCTATTGTCCTTCTCCAAGTTTGAAGTCAAATATTCTAGGAGGCTATATATATTTTTTTTTATTGAGAAAAAAGAGCTCATAGCCGATAAATGGACCATAAGGAGGTTTTTTTCTAAACCACTAACTACAATCCCTCTCTACGGGGTTGAGTTGGGTTTTCCTACCTATTTTGGGATCTACCCACCAGAGTCTCTTTCACTTGATTCTAAATTGCTTTTGGAAAAAAAAGTGTCTGGAATTGAAGTACAATTGGAAAATTTGAAGGGGTCTTTTTGGTTGATAATATTTTAAGTTTTATTTGCAGTAAAGTTGGTAAATTATGACTCCACATCACAACCCATTCATTGTCTTTGTCAAGCCTAATTTTGTTTATGATGGTCACTAACAGTGCCGAGTTCTTGACTAATAATTATTTTCCATGTGCAGGTTTAGTTGTGTGGAAAGGTAATTGCTTGCCTTGTGCATGGATCCACCACCACTGTTGCATACTACTGGTCTGAGCTGTACCCATCCCATTTTGGGGAGACCTTACAATTTAGGCATTTCAGGGTCCATAGGCATCTGAAATTCAAAGGAATTGCCGAAATAATTTTTTGGTGCTGAGCCCAATGTAGAGAGGTCATTGGATTGGACCAGGATCGGGGAAAACCTCTAAATGATCATTTATTATCTCTGGGATCATTTGTCCTAAAGAAGAGGAAAAATAGTGCACTAAAAAATTTGACATTAAAACAACAGAAGATGTTGAGAAGAATACAGGGAACTAGAGCTAAAGGAGTAATGGGTATTACTAACAACCATGAAGAAAAAGCCGAACACACAGGTATAATATTAACAAACCATAGGGTTCACTGAAGTAGAAATCTTATTGATTATTATAAATATTTTGTACCATCTTTTTATAATTGATAGGTACACATATACTCAGTTATAAATAATTTATTTATTATTTGTCTCTATTAGTTATAGTGAGAAATAAAATAAATATAGCAATGATCAGATACCAAATAGTTGAAAAGTGATTGCTATAATTGTTTTGCACTGCCATGTGACCATTTAAATTACCCACTGCTCATTGTGTCAGAACATGACTCTTGATGAATTTCATTTTTATATTCAGCCTAACTAGCTATTATCATTGTTATTATTTTTAGTTGTAGTATTAATCTTATTATTTTTAATAATTATTAGCCAAAGATAAAACATACTGGCAGTGTCAAGGCTCGAATCTTGGAACTCTCCAATATCCAGTTGGGTGCTCTACCAACTGAGCTATTTCTGTAGGAATGACGACACTGACAATATCAATTTGGCAAGATTCTCACTTGGGCAGGGGTTTATTGCAGGGAAGTATTGGTGGGGAGGGAGTCTATGGGTTTGAACCCTGACCCTGCCAGTATATTTTTTCTTTGGCTAATGATTATAATTATTGTTAGGTAGGCTTTTTTGCCCTAGGATTAGATGGATTTTGATGAGGTACACTCAGTCTTATGAGGGAAAATGATTAACCAACCCAATCAAGGAAACTGAATTAATGTTTGAATGGTAACAGCCTAATGTAGACCCCGATAGTTCCTTAGAACCATTTACCAACTACAGGGGCAACCTCTTGGTTGGTGGTAGATCTTGGAGGTTCGCACGGCAGATTTTATTTCATTGTTATATAGACATGTTTAATATTCCGACTTATTTTCCATTCTAATCAAAGATTTATTTTATTTTATTTATAAATCACATTCAAGTCTATCTTTTATGATAACCTATAAATTTGTTTAATACCTTTAGAATCGATTTTTCCTCATTTAAAGCATGCTCCAAAAAACATTTCATGCTTCTAAACAACTTCCATCAACTATTTATTATTCTCAAAAGCAGGGCTCCAGAGCAGAATGCACCATGCCTCAGCCCCTGTAATTGAGGGGCCCCCATAAGGAGGCAAAAATAAATAAAACAAAATAAATCAATAACTTAACATGGCTTTCTTTCAAATTGATATAATACATGTATAAATTATTTATAACTTGCTTGACGCATTAATTGTTTTTTGTAAATATTAAGAATTGTTTATTGAGTTTTTTTTACACGAATATTATAAGTATGTTGTTAATTTTAGCCCAGGACTTAGTATACTTACTTCTCATCAACTTAATTGATGGAGTAACATTTTGTGTTTATTTTAATTTGAACCAAAAAATATATACATACAAAATTATATTAAAATTGTCAATTTTATTCCTAGAAAATTATAGAAGCGTAGCCATGTTGCATTCTGGAAAAAATTATAAGTTACTTCAGATAAGTTAATTATTTTACTATGATGTTTCTACATCATAGCTTAATATTTTGTCTCCAATTCGGCAATAAAAAATGTATTCATCACAAAAACAGCATACATTCATTAACCCAAACATCAATAAAGTTAGCAATAAAAAAAAGTTGTTGGAACAGTTATAGATGCAATAATAACAGGTACTTTGTTTTGAAAAGATTTTAAAAAAAGGGTTTGTCAAAATTTTTCTCCTCACCAATGCATTTTCTTCAGTTCTATACCTTACTTGCCAATAGACTTATCACACAATATAAACTATTCCTAAGGATTAGGAAGAGGTGAGAGACTAAGTTGCGAAGGAGGTGGAAGAAAAATACCTAATAGAAAAATAAGTAGGGTTAGGGCGAGGAGTAAAAAAGAAAGAAAAACGACCAGACAGGATACTATATGTTTTGTATCTTATCTATCATTTTCAAAGGGGGCATTGATTGGTAGGGTATCCTAGTTATAATTAGTTATATATATAATTAAACATATATATATATATATATCCTTCATATACAGTGATCCTTCATAACGAGATATTAAATGATGCAAGGAATAAAATAATAATGAAAACAAATGATGAAGCCGACAAAGGAATGCTGGCTGTTCTCACAGGCAAAGTACAACTTTCTATAAACATATTTAGCTTTCTTGATGGGAAACGACCCGCGTTAAATAGAGAGGTAATGGGGGTGAAAGCCGGAAAGCAAATGCCCCTGGGTAAAAAGCTATTTTACTTCAATTACCCTTGCATATGATAATCACTCTGTTTTATTTTCCATCCAACTATTTAATTTGTAAGTGTTATCTTCTTTTCTATGAAAAAATAACAACAAAAACAACTAACCTATAACTTCACAAATTTTTGTAACACAGTAGAACATTACTAAGATCTATACACCTTAAGGGCAATGTATACAATGGAAATAGGGCTTAGGATTAAGGTAGATCATAAAGTAAACAATTAAATGCTACTAATAATAACAATAACTAGGATACCCTAGTTGACTAGGAAGCTAATAGATTGTAGCAGAAAAGAGTTGTGTAAGATTGGTTTCAGCAAAGGCCACTAGAAGTGGGTAAATGTATGAATACAGCATTAGCACTTAGCTAGTGTTATAATATTAAAATAAATAAATATATAACTGTTTATTTAACTTATCCCACTAGATTACTTATATAGAAAACAAAACAAGATAATATATACCATCTTTTTTTCTACTTTTTGATATCTGGACTCGTAAGGTTTGTGGCTCTGGGGAGGTAGGCAAAACGATTCTTCTTCTGACTGTAAGTTGTACGGTATTACCACTATCTCTTAAAACTTGGACAGCAGTAGCATATTCTACTCCTTCAAGAGAAACACCATTTGCACTCATTATTCTATCATTGACTCTAAAATTGAAATAAACATAATTAATTAAAATTTTTAATATTTTATATGTTTTTTTTAATGTTATATGTTTTGCAAATACAGAACTATTAGTTATCAATAATATTTCTTGTACAAGTTCAGTTTTTTTGACAGTCAATTGGTTCAGCAATATTAGGTAGTTTAGGAATGTAACCAATATTCTGAAATTGTTTTATACATTATAAATAATATCAAGAAAAAATAAATAGCATTATTTTGTACAAAAATTGTTATGAGTAAAATCTAGTTATTTTAAAATACAATATGATTTGCATTTGGAATATCACAGGCTTCTACAAAACTTATTTATTATATAACTATATTCTTCACAATATTTTGTCAGTATAAATTAAGTTATTATTATTTACACATCATTTTAAAACAATTAATCGCTACAAAAATACAAAAAAACATGCATTGCTAGTTTATGAAGCTTAATTGGGGAATGAGATGAATGATCAATCATCTACCTACATATATACACTATCTGGAAAAGTCTATATACTCTCAGTAATTAAATGTTTCAACGGCTTTCTTTTTGTTCAAAATTTAATTAGTACACAAATGTTTGATTAATTAATATGTATCTAAGACCAAAAAAATATACTCCTGAAATGAGCCAATGGATTAAATTAATAGAGTAAGTACTACTGAGGTCGCTGTGAAAGTCTTTGCTGTTCCGAAGCACTCACCCACAACCTAAACCATTTTCACATTAACTATTTTCATTTTTATGTTTGCCCAAGTTTTCAACAAACAAATCCTTGTGTTTGAATAAAAAAACCTTTTTACTTGGCTTATCACTATGAAGATAGATCAATCGCACAGATAGTAAGGGGTAAATGTGATCAATTTCAAACCCAATCCCACAGCAAACTAATTCATAGGTGGCAGAAAAAACTTTGTGGAGCTCGAGGAGTCAGTCAGGCTCCCAAAAATGAGTGGGGTTAGGTTATTCTGCCTCAAATGTAGCAGAGTTTCAGATACTGGGTAAATGTTCCAATAGCATGTTTTTTGTTATCTAATGTCACCCCTACATCAAGAAAAGGAATGCAGAGCTGATAAAGGAAAAAGGCTAAGTCTGCTTTGATGATATGCATTGCAATGGTGCAGATTTCTACCTTAAATTTGGTGGTATAGAAGAATTTTAAAGGTAGGAAATGGAACTTTAGAATTTGGTTTGAAACCAATGATCCAAAGAAAGGACTGAAATCAAAATTGAGGAAAAAGGAATTAAAAAAAAAAATCATTCCTCACTTGAAGGAAAAGTTGCAGGAAAATTTTGGTGAAGGTAAGGTTAAAGCGAAAGGCCTACAGTTTGGTTGTAAAGATGCCATTCTCAAAATCATATTTTAACAAGATTGAAATCAAACAGAGACATGTATGGGCGATTCCTAAGACTGTTATTCTGGACCCACTTGAAATAATCCATCATCATCTATACTAATTACAATCTACTTTTAATTTTCTTTTTAATGCTGTTTATCACTTAGCACATTTTATATTGGATTACTATTTGGTAATATTTTACTTTTAATAACCAAGAGAACATGAATTATATTTTATTATTATTTTAAATATTGAATAAATTCATTCATTAGTTATTTCTCTTCAAATCAATATATCAATTGACTCGTTTTAGAGTATTTTTTTTTATGGTCCCATTTGGAAATTACTTCAGAAAAGTTCTTTGTATAAAGTATGTGTTTTTAAAAAATAAATTCATTAAAACATTAAATCATAGTGTTTATAGGGACGTTTCTAAACCAAGGTGGTTAGTAAACTTATAACATTGGGCTGCAAAGTACTTAAAAAATAAAATATAAAAATAACTAATTAACTATTTACAGGAGTTTTCCTTCTGCCGGACCTGCCTTAAGTACATCTGATATAGCAATCGATGGGTCGCCATTAGTAAAATGGGGGTTGTCTCGACCCCCACTGACAGCAATGCCAAAACCGTAGCCTGGCACTCTATTTAAGCTCACTTGATGGATTTCCCAAACCACTCTTTCAGAGCTCTAAAAAACAAAACAACACATTAAAAAAATGGTATAAAATATATAAGGTGGCACATAATATTCAAATTTACACGAGGATAATTTTTATAGGAACATTGGGTTCATACAAAGTTTAAAACAAAGGTATTACATTTTTTGAACACTTTAATCTCTCTCTTTCTCTTCTATTCAGTGGATTTTGTGTTTCCCTCAATGAGAAGCACAATTATGCGTTGATACATAATTGTGTAACAAAAATTCTGAGTCCAACACAAATAAATATTAACTGATTTGTATTGAATCCTGGTATAGTAGTCACTAATTAATTTTAGGGTTAATGGTAAACGTGGTATTGTAAAAATAAAGCTAGATTCCTGAGTACTAGAGCTGATGACAGAAAAGTTCGAGTGTTGTAAATGCTGCATAAATAAATTTAATGGATCTTTGAATAATTATGGTCTACCTAAGTGCTAACACATATTACTAATCAGGATGTCAAGATCCATAATTAGAACCCCCACCCAATATGGTAGTTCAAATATTTATTTTGTAATAACGAATTATAACACTATTTCCTGGGATGGATTTTATGTTTAGCACCACCAGAGGATCAGATAATACAATACAAAATAGTATGATACTAGCTTTTTTAAATGAAATGATTAAAAATTTTAAATGATTTGTCAAGTTTTGATTTTGAAAAAAATACTATACACACCGTAAAAAACAAGGCAAAACTCGAAAGATTTCCTAGTCAGTGAAGATTTCTCCCTAAAAAATAAACAACCACCCCACGTGGGAAGGTCTCAGATTAAAGTCTTGATCTTGGCAGTATATTTTTTCTTTGGCTAATAATTATTATTAATAAAAAAATTATGGCTTCTAGACAGAATTCATAAGAATTTTTTTAAGTTGAAATGTCAGCCGGTATTTAAGACCAGTTTTTATAATGAGTCACTTTCTAAGTGAGAAAGTAAAGTGGTGTTGATAAGAATGTCAATTTGTGAATGAAGAAATAATAAGAAACATTATAAGGACGTTACTGGATGGCATTAAGCTTTCATATAAAGAGGGGGAAATAAAAAGTAGGATTTAAAAAAAAAAAAAGATTAATAAAAATGTCCTTATAATAAACTCGCAAATATTTTGGTATATTTCAACTTCATACATTTTTTATTACATGATAAGTTTATTAATACTATATAAGAAAATTGTAACTTTACAAATAAGGAAGAAAAAAAAAAATAATAACAATTATTAGTCGGAGTATCTATGTTTACGCCGCGATATCCATGAAGAATTAATTCCTTCAAAAGATACTTGGAATATACGTTGGTTCTAATGTCTTAACAAAGTGGACTGCATGGAAAAAATAAAATAAAATTAATTAATAACGAATTAATACAAAAAAAACTATACATTTATTAATGAAAATAACACACTATAACCTAAATAAACTAAAAAGTAATAGCCATGTCAGTAATAAAGTGTAAAAACAAATGCAATTATATCTTGAATATCATGATATCTTAAAAAAATAAAGTTCTAAATATGCAATAAACAATAATTGAAACATATAAAGCACTCGCAATTGGCGTCGTTGGGATGAATGTGTGCTACACTTTGATCACACCGGTACATGTCTATACACGTCCGAGATTGCACAACAGTGGCAATGCTGCCCTTAGCAGTTAGCTTCATTTGGTTCCTTCATATTTCCAATGTTTTAGGAGCTTTTACTTGACAATAGACAAATAGTAGAAAAACTTATATTTGTTATGCACCATGACTTGTTTTTTTTGTACACCCATTCAACACATGGTGGCCTATCCTATCAGGAACCACCTAATTCTATATTTGGTACAAAAGAAAATGTTACTGTTCGTTTAGGTAATATAACCGACGACCTTCATATCATGAAGCAGTCACACCTATCTCTAAACCGAATTAGAGCCTCTACAGGTGTCAATCTTCAAAAATATAAACAGTAGATTCCAAACAATGACCGATATTATCTAGTAGAATGTGTTGCTCCATACAAAGAATTCCTTTTTTCCAAACTTCCATACCCGAAAACATAAAAAATAAATACAAAAGGGAAATAGGCAATTACAGTTAAGAGACATCCACAAATGCACAGAACGTATTTTGTTTGAATGACGTTATCTTAATTAAACTAACCATTAAATTTTGCTTTATTTTATTTTTTTATTACGTACGTTTTTGTCAGGGTTTTCCTACTGTTAACTTCATTACAATACATTACCAGTATAAGAAACATTTTGTGTAAACCTGTATACCAACTGAACCAAGCATGTATCATTTTAAATGTGCTTCTCAGTAAAATTGAAATTGATGTAAAAAAATAAATCTTTATTAAACTAAAAAATAGATTAAACACAAAATTTAATCTGTTTAGTTGTCGAGACATAAAAGTATAACATTATTATCACTTCATGCAGCTAACTTTGGTCTTAATCGTCAGAAACAAGAAAGGAGGTTCACATCACGAGGACGAGAAGATGTCATACCCGAAAAAACTTGTTTGGGGGAGTGGAAAGGGCTACGAGAAAAAAATATATAAAAAAACCGCTTGCTTCTACTGTTTATTTCAAGTGTTGTCCGTCGTTAATTGTCCGGAGCAAAACAATTCAACAGGCCATCTTCATTTGAATATAGCCAAGCCTAAAATGATCCAACCAATCAGGAATTAAAATTTTATATTCAAAAGCAACTCCAAATATGTTGATTAGATTATTTTTTTGTTAAAAGGCAGTAGTGGGAAGACTAAGGCCCAGTTCCGACGATGTTCAAGATTATCTTCTGCCCCCCCCCCCGTGATTAAGGAAAAAAAATGAAGTTTTGAGAGTCAACAATAGAAATACAGTATTCAATGTCGTTTCAGCCGATTACTGTAGTATTTTTATATATAGGTTTTAATTATTTAGAATTTTTTTTTTTTGGAATAAGCATTTAATAAACTCACGCGGAGTTCCGCTAGTATGCCTGGGTATTATCCATTTGTTTCATGACAGGAGCAGTAAAACTGATTAAGACTAACTGAATTTCTAAAGGTATGTTCAACAATAACTGTAAACATGATAATTATTACAAGGGTGTTAAAATAAAATAACACGAATTATGGGGGAAAAGTAAATAAACAAGAAAAATAGACCCGTTTTGCTAACTTAGGAGATTTCTCAAGTATCACCTCAGAAAAAAATTAAAATTTGAAGTTTTAAAATTAGAAAATGAAAGCACTACTGCAGTGGTGTAGATGAGGCATTCCCTGGGCTTTTCAAGCTGAAATCCATTCTACCCCTAACATACCTCCCTCCTTGCCCTTGTCTCATACCTATTTAGCAGCTATGTCCACTGCGCCTCGGAGTACTAACCCACTTTCCGGCGTTCCTATCAAGGTAGAGTTCCTCTTAAGTCGGCAATCCTACTACTACTCCCGTCGACTTCGCTGATGATACATCAGATCTCTCAACCCATTTAGATCATAATACAGCATCCCATTCATGGTGAATAAAAGTGGACCCACGTTACTTTTACCTTACTACTAAAACCCAGCCGACCAGTCCTCTTTAACCCTCTACCCTTCGTGACATCAGACCCCGTACTATACCACGGATTATATACTTCGACAAGCTAACTTGGAACCCACTCATGCGACTCATAATACAAGAGCTCAATCGACGTACCGGACAACTTTCATACCTCTAAGTAGAAAAAAAAACTACTAATTTACAATACCATCATAAACCTAATCTGAAGTAACGGACTTAAACTCTGGGGGGCAATAAAGCATTCAAACGACAAACATATCCAGTCTTTCTAATTTTATGTCCATAGATTGATCGTAAATACCCTATTATACGTAATCAATAAAACGCTCCACACTGATATTAATATACCCACTTTTCTTGAACACATTCTTCTAAATTTTAGAAATTTCGTACAAAATTATCCACACATCCTAATCCCTTTGCAAGATCCATCTTCACACAGCCCTACATCCTCTTTGAATATTGACGCAGAAATGGCCATTAAATCTCCAATAATTAATCCATTATTGGGAATCCTGGTGCTAGCCAGTCTTCTCTCCTTATGCCCTGGGCGTACCTGTACTGTAGCTGTGATGTAGTACAAGGAGCTCATTACACCCTGGTATGTACTTGTATATATTTTAGTTTATAATCAATACCTAAACCGGAGTTCAGTAGAAAAGGGGGGATTAAAAAAAAGAAGCTTGAGACACTTAAAATTTTCACTCAGACGCTTGAACTGTCCTACTCTATATGCACTGTAGTTCGCTGCTATACCCGGACCATGGCCTTCTTATTTATTTACTTGTGCTTATTCTTCCCTCTACCCTACCCGCTAGATCTTATTTCGGCGCTGACGTCCCCTAGTGGATAATCCCGTCTTCAACTCGTTAGACTAGCACTCCTAGAAGCACTTACCCGTAGTCGAAGGCCTTGGTGATACCACAACCTCCTGGTGGCATTCCCGCCACTGCCCAGTCCGCCCAGTTCTCTCCGGTCATCACGGCCTCATCTCCTGATCACAGTGCATTATCGGAGCACACCTATTTCGATATGTGGAGTCAGATGAACATACTTCTGGCCATCAGCAAGGTCAATCTCTTATCTTATAGCTTTCATCTAGCCACCAGATATTGGCTCCGTTGGTGGCCTGTCCGACAGTTTTAAATATCCTATTGTAGTCATTCCAATGTTTTCATTGGCATGATAATAATAAATTATTACCAACTGAGAAAGTGTGTTTATAAATTATTTAACTTGCGTGACTAAACCAAATTATATTTATATAAGTTATGACACTCTGTTACAAGTTCGCATTTCAGCCAGATCATTTCACGTGGTCATGACCTGTGACACGAAGATTTCATTTTTGTCACTTTTTTACACTGTGCAATGCATATTTTGGTTTAAATCAAACTTGAGAGGCACTGTTATATCTCTACTTTACAATTCTGTTAAATGAAATAATTTTCACAAAAAAAAATAGTTGTGACTAACTATCACTACTGGCATTGGTGACCTGGGGACGATTCTAGAGCTGCGATGAAAGCCCAAAGACAGTAACGGGTTACATCTCATAAATATTTTATTACATCATATCAGCAATATAGTAGCAATAACGTGTATTTCAATTTTATCCCAATATATTTTATTTTTAAGAAGTTAAAGCAGAAAAGCTAAATAATAGCAATAGACAAAACACTTTAATTTCATTTGAACATACATGTTTCATAAGGGAATATTAATCAATAGATTGAAACTGTTTCATTTTCATGGAAGTGTCTCAAATTACAGATTTGTATATTTGTGTGTAGTAAGGTGACCATAGTACAGTATTGGTTTTTGGTCACTGGTTCTAGCTAGTTGTGAAATTTAACCAGCAGAATTTAGGAAGTTATAAAATTCAATTATATGTCAAAACCTTAAAATATTTGTTAATTACTGAAAATAACCAAACATGTAT
Organism: Acanthosoma haemorrhoidale; assembly: GCA_930367205.1. Lineage (NCBI taxonomy): Eukaryota > Metazoa > Arthropoda > Insecta > Hemiptera > Acanthosomatidae > Acanthosoma > Acanthosoma haemorrhoidale. The sequence goes on from OV884009.1 coordinate 15,285,487, forward strand.
GCAATGTACAGGAACTGAAATTCTTTCGCTGAGCGAGCCCTTGGTGTTAAATAGAGGTGAAGTGGAGTGGATCTGTTTCACATAAGAATCTGACTGATTTATTCAATGCTTGTCAGAGTGGCCTGGAAGGTTGCCTTTCACAATGGCGGCAGGAGTAAAGAAATGGTAGGATTGGCCTTGACGGTCATAGAGCCTCCTTCTTACCTGCAAACTGCAGGAGTCATTCCCCCCCCCCCCTCCCACCCTTTTCTAGATTGGTTTCCATTCATAAATATACATATACTTACTGTATGAACCACACCTAGTAGTTATCCTATGAGAAGCTGTACAACCTTTCCCCCCATTATAACATATATATACAGTGTAATAAATAAGATATTAACTCAATATATAAAATTTAAATATTTTTAAAATCTGTAGACAAAATATGTATCCAAATAATTATTTTAAACTAGATTTCATATAATTACATTAGCAGAAAGCATTTATAGGTCATTGCTTTACTTCATAACCTAACAACCAAAAATGTATACAAATGTATTTACGTTGTGAATAATTATAAACTACTAATCAATGTTTTTTTTCTTTTATATTTATTTTTATTTTATATTTATTTTTATGAAAGAATTAAAATTCACTTCACCTTTTCACATTAAATATAGAGTGTTCGATTAATCTTTTAAAATATGCCACGCGGGACTCAACTTAGTAAAATTGAGCAGCGACGAATAATAGGCAAATAAATCGCGGCCAGGGTGTAAAAAACTTTTTGATTACAGGCCAAGAAAATGACAAGAAGAATTGGAAGGCCTCCAAGATTTTTGGGTCATGTTAAACACACTGTTTTGAAGGGAAATCTAATAAACCGGTGTTTCTTTTGACCAGATTGTGAGGTGATTCAACCTAATGCCAGCTTAGTGAGGAAGTGGATTGCTGAAACCAGGTATTTAAAATATCGTAAAATTATAAGAAACAAAAGAAAACGAAAATGAAGAAGAAGAAAAAGACATGGCGGATGTAATGTAAAATTAGAAGTAATGGTAAGAGACAGAGACTGCAAATGTGGGACAAGGGCTGTCATAAACGCCTGAAAGTCGGCTTGCAATAAACCCTTTCGGGCGTGGGCCGATAACCCCAACGGAAACAAGGATTCCATCCGTTGCGGAGTGTCGTTTAATGGCTGGAGGATTTAACAGTTTACAACCCTTCATTCTGCGTCACAAAAAATAAGTGCCAGAAGGGACATGGGACTCAGTAGGGTGGTCCCTGAATAGTGTTTTGGGTAACGTACTAACTTATTCTTAGGGGGGTGTGAAAATATATCCAAGAACACAAGGGCCATAAGCAATATAACCTTCTTCTTAAGAGACAGACTCGGTCCTAGAACGGAGAATATAACCTTCTTCTTAAGAGATAGACTCGGTCCTAGAACGGAGAATATAACCTTCTTCTTAAGAGATAGACTCGGTCCTAGAACGGAGAATATAACCTTCTTCTTAAGAGACAGACTCGGTCCTAGAACGGAGAATATAACCTTCTTCTTAAGAGACAGACTCGGTCCTAGAACGGAGAATATAAGCTTGGGGACGAGGCAGAACGGGAACTGCCCCATCACCTAGTCCAGTCTATTGTTTTTGTAATTTTAACTGTAAAACGAAAAATGTTTTTGTAATTCTACCCTCCTTCAAATGCATGTTATGCTATGCAGGAAAAGGAGCCATAAATCTGTAAATTTGTACATGAACATTTTTTTTAATAAAGGGATTTTGAAAAAAAAAAAATAATAACGGGAACTTGGGTTGTGGGCATCTGCCCAGAGCGGATCTGGTTCTTTATGTGACGAAACCTAGGGCTGAGGACTGGTCTCGGGTGGACCTTTGAGACGCTGAGTTCTTGACTTGGAAACCCATCTGGAAGACATCGATGTAGTCAGTAAGCTATAGGTTTTATAGTTAAGCTAGTAATTCTCTGTAATCATTCTCTCATTTAATCCATATTAGGTAATATTTTTTACAGCAAAACATTTTTAAGTATTAGCAATAAAATACAGTGTATATAAATATCAATTTTATATAAACGAATCCCTTCCATTTGATGTTAGGAGTTACTTAGGGTTTAGATACCAATTGGGACAATAGTAAGTAAATTGAATATAATGAATATAATTTGGTATAATTTCACACTAATGCAATATGCTCAATATTTGAGGAATCAAATCTGTCAGTAGTTGAATAGTTATTTGGCATCCCTGTAATTTAAATATTCTAATTATTCAACTTGAGCGTATACCGTGGCGTTTGTGGGTAAGTCAGGTAAATATATAAACGGATAAATGTATCCGTAGAAATGATACGTCCTTTATATATTGCCTTACATTTTTATGTATTCGGATAAAGTGTTATATCAGATATATTAGTGTATCAGCATGTGGTAAGTATCCGTCATCCAAACTGAAAAAACCGTCAATCCACCGAAAGTAGCATAGTATACACATTCAAAAGAAGTTTTTTTAACAAGCTCCATGGAAAGGAATTTGTAACCAAAACTCTCCGGTTTCAATCAATTTTATTAAGATAAAATTACAAACTGCCTTTTATTAGGCAATGAGTAATTGAGATAAATGTTATCATTCATACCATATTTAAAATTCATCATTCACTCGCTCATTCATACAATATTTACAAACAGCCCAGAGGCCCCCCAAGTCCACAAGGTTGTCACCTCCCTCGCATGAGAAGGAGGAAGGGGAGTCTTGGGGAGTCCCCCACGCTCCTACGTCAGGCGCGTCACTGGATAAGAGCCAGCAGAGGCTGACCAAGAGCGCGAGAGCCACAGACGCTCAGGACATGATTAGAGAAACTGGCCATTGCCAGAACTCCCAATATCACTTAGTTATAGCAGGTTACGAGGCCACTGCCGTTTTAATCTCCGAAGAGGATTATAGGGGTGAGTGGTGCAGTGCAATGACTGTGCTAGGGAATTAGGGTGGTTAGATAGGTTACTATGGAATTTTATGAACTTGGAAGGGATGAGTTCAAGAATATAGGGTATAGTCAGATCATTGTGAAGGGTTTTGTTGCTGACGTAATAAGGGGCATTTACTATTGTTCTTAGGACGTTTGATTGAAAGGATTGGATGCGCTTGATGTTCGACTTTTTTGCTGTCCCCCATAGCTCTATTCCGTATGTCCAGATTGGCTTAAGTATAACCTTGTAAATAAGTAGTTTGTTTTCTATTAAGAGGTGGGATGTCCTTTGAAGTAGTCTGTACAGTTGTCCAAAGCGTCTGTTTAGTTCTTGTCTTTTTAGCCTCGTGTGTGGGTTCCATGTCAGTCTTTTGTCGAGATGGAGGCCTAAATACCATACTGTCTCAGACACAGGCAGAGGCTAAAGGTTATGTGGGAACATTTTCCTTCATTGACTTTGATACGCCATTGGTTGCACCAATACTCGATCTCGTCAAGGTGTTTTTGAAGGTTTTGGGATGCTATATCAGGGTCTGGATGGTTTGACAGGACTGCAGTGTCGTCTGCGAATGTTGCCGAGAAGGTATTGGTGGTAGAGGGGACATCAGCGGTGTATATATTATAGAGGATGGGACCCAGGACGCTGCCCTGTGGAACTCCTGTTTTAACGGGATAGTAGTTAGAATATTCTAAACCACAGCGGACTTGGAAGAAACGGTTTAAAAGGTAGGATTGTAGGATTAGGAATAGAGTTTGCGGTAAATATCCTTTGAGCTTGTAAAGTAAACCTGCGTGCCAGACCCTGTCAAAAGCTTGAGCTATGTCCAGAAAGGCAGCAGTGCAATATTGTTTGGTTTCAAGGGCTGAGGATATGTGATCAACAACGCGAAGGCCTTGTTGAGCTGTGGAATGTTGTTGGCGGAAACCAAACTGGTGAGTAGGGTAAAGGTTTTTGGATTCAACAATTGGAAGTAGGCGTTTTAATAGGAGTTTTTCAAATATTTTTGAGAGGATAGGGAGTAGGCTAATTGGACGGTAAGATGAGGCGTCATTGGGTGGTTTACCGGGTTTGGCGAATAGGACAATAATGGAATGTTTTCAGAGGAGAGGAAAGTGCGTCGTTCGGATAATGCAATTATATATATATAGGTTAGGAAGATTATGGCTTTAGGAGGAAGTTGTTGGAGGATTCGAGGAGTAAGTAGATCATATCCTGGAGTTTTTTTGGTAAGGTAATTTTTTCAGAAGATATTTAACCTCAGAGGGGTTAACGGCTTTTGGTGGTAGTGAGAGAGGGATAGGTGAAGTGAGGAAATCTTCAACAGTTGGACGGTGATTATTGTTTTGAGGAGTAAGATGAGGAGTGAAAGTACGGGAAAGATGCAGTGCGAATTCCTCCACCCTCTCGCCATCCAAAGCCGCCCAGGGCCCGTCATCACGACGGAGTGGGTGTGAAACAGGATGATATTTTAGGATTTTCTTAGTTACATTCCACAAGGAGTTATCCCTGGTAGACAGGGAGGAGAGAATCGGAACGGAAGGATGCCAATTGCCGCTTTACCAGCCTGCAGTACTGATTGTATGAGCGACGATCAGCAGGATGTCGGGATCTTTGCCACACTGTTCTTGAGTGGCGTTTGGATTTGATTAAGTCTTTGAGATACTGAAGTAAAGGATTTTAATTGTGAATTTTTAGGTGACGGTGGGGTGACGATGCCTCCCAGGCCAACCTCTGGATCAGAGTAGTGAAGGAATGCACTGGATCATCTAGGTCTTGGGATGTTTTCAGAGGTACTTGGAGGTTTACAGAGTCTGTAAGAATCTGGTGGAAGTGGTCCCAGTCAACTGGGCCCCTAATAAATGAAGGAGGAGGAGTTTGTGAATTGGATTTAGGGAAATGGTTAATAATAAGGGGCTATGGTCGGAGGAGAGGTCATTGAGGCGCTTGAGTGAATAGTTTAGTGTTCCTAAACTATTGTAGAAGAAAAAGTCCAGGAGATCTGGATTTCGGTTGGGGTCTGATGGCCAATAGGTGGCTGTGTCAGGAGAGATAGTGGAGCGATGTCTCCGTGTGAGTGCAGACAGCAAAGCACGTCCTCGTGTATTTGTGGATCTTAAGCCCCAGTGCTGGTGCTTTGCATTAAAGTCCCCACCCACAAGGAAACGATGCCCGATGGAGTCTAGAAAGGAGATGAATTGGGAATCGGGAATGGATTTATTGGGAGGGCAGTACACTGATGCTAGAGTAAGGGGAAAAGTGAGGGTGGTGATTGACACTGCAGTGGATTGAAGGAAATCATGTGCTACCAAAGGAACTATGTGATGGGATATGGAGTTATGGACAATGACAGTGGTACCTGCATGAGCTCTTCCATCTGGGTGATCAGTTCGATAAGTCTGGTACTGTCAAACGGTAAATGGTCGTTTACTTGTAAGTCTTGTTTCAGTAATAAGAGCTACGTCGATATTTTTGTCATGGAGTAATGCTGTAGTTCGTTAGTGTGGGTGCGAACACCATTCGCATTCCAAAGGAGAATGGATAAGGAGTCGGAAGGATCCACTTATGGATTTTGTTTAACGGGGATAAGGTAGGAGACAAGATTTGTAAGAAGGGAAATAAGAGGGGTAATTAGGGTTCTGAACTCTGTAAGGAATGAGGTTAAAAGTCTGGTGAGATCTGAAGAGCTTGAAGGTGGCGGGATATGCGAGATTTGTGGTTGAGGATGGGATTGATTTTGCTGATTGCTGGGATGAGCGGAGTGCTTGGGAAGAAGAACTTGCGGAGGAGGAGTGGGCAATGCCTGTGACTGCTCTCTGTTCCGAACGGCGTCAGCAAAAGATACTGAAGGCTCAAACTTCTGGTGGGGGCGCTTCTTGGGCTACCTGTGACTGGTGTTTTTTCTTCTGGACGACGACGTTGTTCGCTTCTGGACTTCAGAGTTCTATAGGCCTCACAGCATTTATAGTTTTCCGGGTGGCCTTGCTGACATACAGCAGGTGATTTTAGTGGCTTGTTGCACAATTCGCTGTTGTGCTGCCCACTGCACTTTACACACCTTGGAGGGTGGTAGCAGTATGATTTTGTGTGCCCATATGCCTAACAATTATGGCATTGAACTATACCGCGTTTCGGGTAAGGCTTTTCGACCTGGACTCTTGTATAATACAAGTGGGTGACCTCGTAGATTTTTTTCCACTCCAGGTGTTCGCTCTAGATCCACAAAGAACATGGGCAGTGGTGTCTTGATACTTGCATTATTTTCTTGTCTTTCCTCACGGAGCAAATTTGTAATTTGGCGAATCTTGTATCCTAGGCTTAAGAGCTCCTACTCTATCTCGTCCGCTGGTGTAGTGGGATGCAGGTTTCTAATCACCACCCGCAGCGATCTTTCTTGCTTTAGTTGGTAGGTATGAAAGTCGGCCTTTGTTTCATTTAAGTATTTGATTATTGTTCGGTATGTGTCCGGAGAAACTTTTGTGTCTCGGGACCGATTGAGGCAAGTGTATTTCCCTGTACTTACAATTTTATTTAGTTGTGTACATAGTAATTTAAAATTACCAATGTTTCGTATGAATATTCCCGGTGGCTTGGGCTGTGTGGGTGTTTGTGTAGAGTCCATGTCCTCTACCTAAATATTTTTCAACACCTCGTAACTATTGGGCGTGAAAAACGGAGACTCATGAGTTGTTGTTGTTGTTTGTTTTGATGTGCTTGGTAGTGATGGTAGTTCGTCCATAGAGCTGCTGGGAGCTGAAGAATTTACAGGGCCTATATTTCGGTTAGATCGCCGCGACTCACGTTTGACCGGCGACGGAGTGGGGGTAGGTCCCAACGACCTTGTACGTTTTTTCTTATTTGCTGCTGACATTAACTGCTGATAGAAACGCATGTTTCATCAGCAGTATTTTTCTGAATTATTCAGTATTTTTTTTCTTTATAAATAGAAAATAAATAAAAATATATGGCAAGTGGGAGCCGCGAACGCACGTAACTTAGTTAAGAGCCTCCGTCACTACGCTAGCACCTGGCTGAGATGCTATGAGGGCTTTGCGGACTCCCCACTCTTATCTCTACTACAGCTGATAGTTAGCCTCGCCAATATGGCCGCCTTCTTTGTGTAATGTGAAGTGAATCTTGCTATTGGCAATCTAGTCCACAACTACACTATCCACTCAACTGTAGATAGCTCCTCCGTGGACCGTTCACCCAGTAGTCGATTGAGACGGTTTGACGAACTGGACACTTCCTATGAACGGTAACAAAACAGTTGGTTTATAGAGCGATACGAAAACGATTTGCAGTGGTTTAGGGCAGGCGCAGTACTCGTAACCAAAACTAAAAATGTCTTCTATACATATTTTAAATTAAAATTACCAATAATCTGTTTTTTTTTTCTATTTATAGTTCAGTAACTTTAATTTGATACCCTATTCAATATGAAGGGATTTTGTTTTTTTTACTACCGAGTAATGAATTATTTAGAACACGTAGTAATTGAATATTAATATTAATTATAATTGAGATAAACAATTTCTTTATTGTGATAAAATTACAATCTGCCTCTATTGGGCAATAAGTAATTGTGATAAATGGTCTCATTCATGCCATATTTACAATAGCTATTATTAATTATATATATATTTATTATTATAATCGATCACCTCCCTTTGTAAAAGACGGGTTGACTTAAAATTGCGAACACAATTTTAATGACTTTGAGTAACTAAAGTTCAGAATTAAAAAATAAAAATATATAATTTACTTAGGGGAATGAGATCTTTAATTTTACACCTTTGATAGTTGGTAACCATTAATTATGCTTTATAGCAGGGCTGTCCAACTTACATGGCTCGTGGCCCACAACTCAAATTCTAGCAAAGTCGCGGGCCGTACCATAGTTTTGGGCAAATTTCTTAAATCGTAATAAGAAGGTATTAAATTAGGCTAGGTCGCTAGGCTTTTTTTTATTGAATATTATTATCAAAAACAAAGTTTAATTTTTGAGAAGTCAAAGTTCAAAAATTTCGTAAATTATGAAATCAATCTTCAGATAGAAATTTGGAAAAAATCAGGTTCCTTCTCCTGTTTGGTCTGACAGAAGGAATCGCCTTGAACTCCAGTTGAATTGAGTTCCACATGAGGTTCACTTTAATTTCAACGTCTCTTGCGATCTCCTCGCTAAAAAGTAGAATATTTTTTCAAATCTTCAACTTCAATGAATCTACTATCAAACTTATCCTGAACCTTAAATTCTTTCATTATTTCTTCGCAGCTGGGAAAATGTGTTAATTTATTCTTTTCTATGAAGTGTTTAGACATTCTTAGCTTATTTTGGAATCTATTTACCCCTCCCACCATGTCAGATACTAATTTGTTTCTTCTTTGAAGATACAGATTAAATATGTTGAGGTGATTGGTCCAGTTTGTCAAGAAAAAGTATCGCCTTAAAAATTCTTTTTAAAAGTAGTATCAAAATACGTATGAAAGAATTTAGAAATTTACTTTCAAATAACAAAAAACCTCAGGCACTTCCCTGCACTTAGTCATATCACTCATTAAACAACAGCAAGTCTGCATGTTCTAAATCTATGTCCTCCAAAAACTGCCTTGCCTATGTAAAAGAGCATTCTGTACTCCTATCTTATTTATAATTTTAACAACAAATTTGAAAACTCGATCTTGTAACAGGGAAATTCCAAATAAAGCTCCAAATACCTCGAATCATTGGACAATTTACTCCATCTTTCTCAGGCAAGCCCATTAATTCCATCTTTTCCCCTGTAATTACAGGCATCTTTTACGATTACCGGACATTTACTGAGCCTTCCAATTCCATCATATATGTCGTTTCCTTTAGCGGTGCCATGCGGAGAACACACATCAAATTGCTCCTCTTTAAGGAAAAAAATCTTAAACAATATATATATAAATAAGCTGAGCTATTTCATTGGTCGGTACTTTCATCGAGGCCAACAGAGAAATATATAATTTATTAAAGAATACTGAGCATCGATTGTTCCCCCATGCCAATAATTCTTCATTGTCTAGTTTAGTGGGATATCGGACTGACTTAAGTTTGTTCTATTAAGTGCCTGCCATTTCAATAGCACATTTTCTAACTATCATCCGTGAAGGGTTTTTCGCCTTAGAAATCTCAAAGGAAACTGCATAAGTACAGAGTATACAGAGCAACATACAGAGCAAGTGACATTTGACGTTTGATCATGTGACATTATTTGAAACGTAGTAGTTTGTTGTTTCGACTTTTGCTTAAAGTTCCAAACCAAAACACGTCTTGCTTCTCCCTTACAATTCGCAAATTTGCTCCCATACATTGTCGGATAATGTCTTTGTACATTATGTTCCTTAGGCAACGTGCTTACACTCCAAACATTGCAGCTTCCCATTATTGTTTGCTATTAAATAATCATTTTCCCGACTTTGACTGACTTGTCACTCACTTTTACAAAATAAACTGTACAATCTACTCTCGGCAAATAAACAGAACTACTCACAAAAGGATGGAGTATCAGATAACGCAGTTGTGACTGGTTCACTTGACCGTGGGAGGGGGGTAGAGTAACCAGTTGGGAGGGGAAGATGCGAAGTCAGCTGAGACCACTTAACATGAGTAGTGCGATAGAAGGATGCAGTGATGGTTCTCCCCAATCCCAACTGGAAGTCAGTGCAGCTTCTGGGGTCAGATGACATTGGGCTGTGAAATTATGAATAGGCCGGATTGATGAGTCAATGGGGGAAGATTTGCATATTGTTTATTTTTTTAAAACCTTTATCAGTGTAGTTTGTTTCTGTGATAAATAAATGTTTATATTGGTTATATGCCTAGGGCCGCCAGTAGAACAGCTCTTTGGGGCTTTAGGGGTAGAAAAAATTGATGTCGGGTAATCAGATGAAATCACGATATAAACTTTTATGTTTATAGCTCCAATAGGGGTCTCATGTCGCCAGGAAAGACTGACTTTAACATAATAGTTTCCAATTTTGGAAAAAAATCGAAGAAAGCCTCAAAAACTACTCGGTATTTTTTTTAATCGATTGAAACGGACTAAAACTACAATAAAAACGCCGTTTCTATTGTTGAAATTCTAAAATTTATTTTTTGAAATATCGTAAATTATTTTTGTGTTACATCTATAATCTGCCCTTGAAAGGAAAATTTAGGAAATTACATTGTATAGCTTCTGATCTAGAGCTCGGGAAATCTTATAAGTTAAATTTTTTTCCGAACTCGCGTTTTTCTATTTTAACAAATACCTACTTCGAGGTATTGTTGAATAAATTTGTAAAATTTAAGATCGAGCTAATGATTCTTAGTACTGTATTCGTATAATATATAAAATAAACATACTGTCAGACGAAAGCACGAAGAGCGGAAGACGATTTAGAACTAACTAGAGCTTTCCCTTTAGTCTCGGCAACAACTTGTCTTTCTCATATCGTTCCATGTAATTTTGTAGACACCTACTTTTGGTCTTGGAGCGTTTGTATTCTTTGGGGTATCTGCATAAGTCGATGAAGGAATAATGTTAGACTAGGAATAAATGTATTTGCACATAGAGGATGTCCAAGCGTTGTCCATTAATAAACTTAAACCTAAGAACTCTCTTTCATCGACTGAAGTCGATTTTCTAACAAGAATACGTCCACTCAAGTCTAGCTCACAGCAACTATGAGCTGACAGTTTCATTTCAGGCCATTTTCTCTTCCATCAGTTAATATATTTTGTGAGGGATTTTCTCATTCAGTACACACTTCAGTCAAGCTAAAGGAACAATAATTAGTAATTAAGCGTAAATGAGAGCTTATTTGCTCCTGTTATAAATTATGCAGTGCGGGATGCGTGGTAGTAACCCACACAGTTCCCACAGTCTTTTGTTCTAAGAACCGCGGACGTACGAGTACTGTCATCTTCCGAGTTCCACATGGTTGACGAGCAGGCACATGCTGTGAGTAGAATAGTTTTAGATGTCCTTCTATTACTTTTGATAGTTAATCTGTGTGTCTGCATTGGAAGTCGCTTAATACAAAGGGACCGACGTTTTTCATTTCGAAATGTGTAAATCCTTTAAGTTAGTAAGTTGAGTTACAAGATGATTACGAATCTTTTTTATTACTGGAAAATAGTTGCTAGTGCTGACATTGAAATAAGTTTAGTCAAAGAGTCGTGCACCTTATCGTATCCGTACGTGCTGTAAAAATCGTTAAAAAAAAAAGTAAGAGGCTGAATAACCCTTCATTCATTATTTTTAATGGGTTCGTTTTTATTTTTAGCATCAAATTTGAACTTCTTTGCAATGCTGATGTAGTAAGACATGAGAACACGAGCCTAATGATAGCTTTAATGACATATTGTTTAATTATATTTAAAAAACCATGATCAATATTGTTAGTTAGGACTTCGAGATATTTAATTTGATTTTGATTCACAACCAACATGTAGATTGTTTACGGTTGCTAAGTAATTAATTAATGAAACCTTCACAATCATTCTGTATAGGTTATAATTTGGAATGACCGATATACAATTAAGTTAAACGTGGTTTAAATATATAATTAATTATCGCAAAATATATATCGTTTTGAAGTACATAGCAGAGTAGGGAGGTAAGAAAGTAGACAAGAGAGAAGAAAACATTAAATTACAACCTAGCAATTTTCGCATCTGCACAAGCTTAGTAAACCATTTTATTTCAACAGTTTTATGCTGCTGGTGCACTAGCGTTAATAAAAGAAATTTAATTTCCGATCCTCCCCACCACCACAAACATTGTTTCACGCTTTGCGATTACGGGTAGTGATTTTTTTGGATTCGTCCTTCAGTCATAACTTGGATGGATCCATGCTATTGCCAAGCCCTAAGGGAGAGGCCAATTTTGTAACAGATACGGGCCTATCGTATTTAATCTGTCTGCCTGTATGTCGCTGTGTCAGTTTCTGCCTCAAAACAACCTAAAAAAGATATGTATGGGCCAACCTGGGCTACCCTTTAATTTTTAGGGTTTTGTTGATTATTTTTCAAAATCAGAAACCCTTATGTCTGAATCCCACGTTTGACCTATAAACATGAAATTTGATATCGAGATTACATTTAATTACCCAACGACTTGAAAAATAATTTCAACTCCAAAAATTAAGGGTTTTTAATTGGTTAATTACTTGGTAATAAAACAAAATATATTTTTCTCTCATGAAGAGTAGCGTATCAAGTTAAAGATATTGTCACCCTGATTAATAATATCTAAGTTTTGTTTTTAATTTATGAACGTTCATTTGACAAAGACATTAAATTATTATTAAAACCCTGTTTGTAAAGTGGCACATGGCAACCTCCCGATCTTGAATGTTTAATTCTTAGCTATTTTCTTTATCAACATAGGAGCGTGAAACAAAAAATCTTGAAGTGACTCAGTATCACATCCAGTCCATCGTGACGATGGGCCTTGGGCTGCGTCAGACGGAGAAGAATCTGAAGCATTTGTACAGCACCTCATCCTAACCGGCGAAAAAAATCTCTCTTGCAGCTCATATGTTGGATAATTCTTAACATCTCCGATTGCTCTTTCGTTTCCTCTAAAAACAGCCAATCTCTCTGAAGTCAAATACATTTTAAGCAACCTACCTATCCGTAAATACGCTTATTACTATCTCTTGCTCGTACTGCCCCAGAAAGGAATAGTTCTGGTCCTAGAAATTCTAGAAATAGTCCTGACCTATATATTTAAATAAATATTTATGATCACCTATCCACTTCTTTAGAAATATTACATTATTGTAATTTCTCAGTAACCTGGTAAATTAAAAAAATATCCCTCATTTTACCACCGTGTCAGGCTACTTCTGATCCTCTCGAAATGTTTCCTAAGTTCGAAATCCTACTAAAAGTCTCCGTCCCATATTAGAATCCAAAATTCCACTTCACAGCCAAAAATTTGGTTTCCACTCAAGATGAGGAAATCACAGCTTAATGAGAATGTTCCAACTTGACCACATAGTTCAGACAGGTTGTTAAAAATAAAACTAGCCATGTTCCCCTTGAACACAATAGACTTTAGTGAGTAGTCTTTTGAATTTATATGTACTTCTGTCGGAAAAATTCACTCTACATCTTTCCCGTACTTTCACACCCACCCCCTCATGGCACAAGTATTGAAAATTTCGACACTTCACCCACCCCTCTCTCATTTCCACCAAAAGCCGTTAACCCCACGGAAATCAAATACTTTCTTAAAAACTTATCTCCCGGATATGATCTCCTTACTCCTCAAATTCTCCAACAACTTCCCCCTAAAACTATAATATTCCTAAGCTACATTTATAATTGCATTATCCAAACGACGCACTTCTCTATCTGGAAACAATCCATTTTTGTCCTATTCGCCAAACCCGGTTAGCTTACTCTCTATCCTCTCAATAATATTTGAAAAACCCCTATTAAAACGTTTACTTCCAATTGTTAAATCCAAAAACCTTTTTCCAATTCACCAGTTTGATTTCTGTCTACGACATTCCACTGCCCTACAAGGCCTCCGCGTTGTTGATCAAATATCCTCAGCCCATGAAACCAAACAGTATTGCACTGCTGCTGGACACAGCTCAAGCTTTTGACAGGGTTTGGGACGCAGGTTGCTTTACAAGCTCAAAACATATTTATCACAGACCCTTTTCCTAATCCTACAGCCCTACGTTTCAAACCGCTTCTTCGAAGTCAAATGTGGTTTAGAATATTCTAACTACTATCCTAAAAAGCAGGAGTTCCACAGGGAAGTGTCCTGGGTCCCATCCTCTATAACCTATACACCGCTGATGTCCCCTCTAACCCCATACCTTCTTAGCAACACTTCCAGATGACAGGGCAGTCCTGTCATCCCATCCAGACCCAATATAGCATCCCATAACCTTAAAAAACACGTTGATGAGATCGAGTATTGGTGCAACCAATGGTGGATCAAAATTAATGAAGCAAAATTCCCACATTACTTTTACCTTTTGCCACTAGTTTTTTTTTAAATTCCATTCCTCTCCCTGTATCCGAGACAGTACGGTATTTAGGCTTCCATCTATATTTATATTTTAAATAATATTAATATTCAAGTGCCTATTGGGTTTTAAAGAAGTATAATTGCTCTACATATTTTATTTGAAGACTTTTTCGTTGTTGGCCCTTTAATTGGAACTGTACTTTCATTGTCAACTTTCGAATAAACGACTTGAACAAATTGATGTTACTGGTTTTTTTTAGTGACTAAGCGAATTATTTTATCTTATGTTTTGTAATTTTCTGACTATCCAGCTTCCATAAAAGCTCAATTATGGTGAAATCAAGCCAAATGCTGAATACCATTGGCCAAAAAACTAACTTAAGTCACAATCGTTAGCACCCCATCTTTGGACGCGAGTTTGGCACGGTGAGTCATTTTTTTCCGGGGAATATTGGCTTTAATTACTTTCTGAAAGGAACACAACGATGATAATTTTATAGGGATGTGGGGGGAGAGACTTCCAACAATTGGAAGTAGACTCTTTAATAGGAGTTTTTCAAATATTTTTGAGAGGATAGGGAGTGGGTTAATTGGATGGTGTGATGAGGCGTTATTGGGTAGTTTAGGTTTAGCGAATACGACAATAATGGAATGTTTCCAGATAGAGAAGTGCGTAATAATAAACAAGGAATTGTGAACACAATTTAAAATTACTAATATTTCTGACGAATATTGAAGGTGGTTTAGGTGTGTTGATAGCTTCCATATTCTTTACTTCTGCATATTCCTGCTTGAATGGCGTGGTTTTCGCTTAGTTGGCGATGGAATGGTGCAGGTGTTGAGCCCAGAGACCGTGATCGTTTTTTATTTTGCGACATTAATTGTTGATATAAACGCATGTTTCATCATCAACAATATTATAAATTGTGTTATATTAAACAATAATTAAGTAAATTGTCTCTTGAGACAGTTTTATGACGGTATTAAAAAAATTGTTGTTTTACAGTGCGATATGGCTATATTGTTAACTCACTATAGCGTAGGCGCAGATTACGATTGTACTATTCAGGAAGATATAGCCAATAGTCTTTGATTGTATATTATCATTTTGAAAGCGTTTTTTTTTTGTTTATAAAGGATTTCGGCACAATGAAACATTTGTTGAATTAATAACACACGTTTATTTTACTTTTATACACAAGGTACATGTTCATAAACAACATTCTTAATTAATAATCATAACAAAACGTAGAGGATCCAACACTGTTATCCCTCAGGTTAGACAACACAACACAATTTATCTTTCAATATCCCACATCTTTCCCCCTCTATTAAAATAAATTCTACAAAAACAAAACAAGAAACATTTTTTTTTTTCCTTAATAAGACATTAAAGCTCATTAATTAGACATTACAGCTCCTCAATTAGACGGCGAGGAGCAGTTCGATTGCGCTGAGGTCGCCCCCCAGATTCAACAGAGAGTGGTGGCCTGTCCTTGTCCTTTGACGTACTGGTCCCTGGTTTAACCTGCTGATGATCAGTCGGTTGTTCAGCTGGACTTTGCTGCACTGGTATTGACTCGGTGTCCAGACTTGTAACTTTGTTCTTTGGTGAGGGAGTAGGCCGTCCCAGCCAATCAGATGATTCATCGCTGTCCGATGAGTTGTTGTATTCCGGAGTATCCACGTTTCTTCCGGTCTGTTAGGCCCTTGTAAAGATATTCTGAGTTGATCTATGTGACGTATCCATATCTTATCTATATCAGGGATGTAAACTCTTCTTCTTCTGGGACCCAAGCAGTTGATAACTGTTCCTTTAACCCATTTCTTCTCCCCTTTCTGAAAATTCTTCACCCAAACATCTTTTGATTTAGCAAATTTGTCTGACGGCAGTGCCTTTCCCGATTGCAATTTAATTTGTTGTTTTTGTTTCGCTTCAACTCTAGTAGCCGTTTTTGAAGGATTTGGGCGGAGGAGATCCAATCTGGTCCTCAAACTGTGACCCAGCAGAGCTTGTGCCAGTGAAACATTTGTAGTGGCATGAGGAATATTCCTATACTGTAACAGAAAACTGTTCAGAGCTTTGTTGAGGTCTGTACTAGTTGATTCAGCTAATGGGGTTTTAACAACCGTTTGATTGTTCTTACACTGTTTTCTGCCGCTCCATTTGTAGCAGGGTAATAAGGTGCCCCTCTCTTGTGTTCAATCCCATTCCTTTTCATAAAAAGTTGAAATTCTTCTGATTCAAATGTTGCGTAATTATCAGACACCAATACCTCGGGGAGCCCAAATCTGGCAAAAATTTGGCGTAAAATTTTTATTGTCACTTCCGTTGACATTGATTTCGTAGGAAAAGCTTCCACCCATTTCGAATGGCTGTCCACTACTACTAGGTAATACTGACCCGCAACTGGTCCCAAGTAGTCCATATGAAGCCTTTGCCATGGTTTTGTTGGCCATTCCCATGGAATTAAAGCAGCTTTCTGGGGATTGTCCTTCACCGAATTACAGGGTATGCAAGACTTCGCCGTATCCTCTATATCCGCATCAATTTTTGGCCACCACACATATGATCGTGCTATTGCCTTGCTTTTCACTATCCCCATGTGTGTCTCATGCAATTCGTGAAGCACTGAGGATCGAAGTTTTGTCGGCACAATCACTCGATTTCCCCATAGGAGTACCCCTTCCTCTTCATGGAGCTCATCACGGCGAAGAGAAAACGGGAGGAGTTCTTCCGGGATGGTATGAGGCCATCCGATTTTCAGATACGTTGATATTTTCTTTAGGATGCCATCTTTCTTTGTCCACAACAAGATGTCTTTATACTGTAGAGGTAGAGTTTCATTTTCTTCGAATACGTAAAACAGCGCTGGGTCCAAACTTTCTCCTATTTCCGGATCAGTCTTTAGTGGTGCTCTCGATAACCAATCTGCGCTGTTTTTATTTGACTGCACCCATTCCACGTCATAGTTATAATTTGCTAGAAGTAGCGCCCAACGTTGCAAACGGTTTGCCGCACAAATTGGCACTCCCTTTTTTGGTCCAAAAATTGATAACAAGGGTCGATTGTCATTAGCCAATATCCATTTCCTTCCAAAAAGATACAAATGAAACTTTTTCACTCCAAACAATGCCGCGCCTTCCTTATGCAATTGACTATACTTTGTTTCCGCTATAGTCAACGTTCTGCTAGCAAAAGCTAATGGCTTTTCTTCTCCATTTGGATAGACTTGTGAAATTATAGCTCCCAGTCCTTGGTCCGAACCATCAACGGTTAACTTGATAGGCAAATCTGGATTATAATGTGCTAAAGAGCGATTTTCCTCGACTATCCTCTTGATTTTTGTGAAAGCGGTTTGACAACTGGCATTCCAATCCCATCGAATGTTTTTCTTCAGAAGCTGGTGAAGAGGGTGGAGGGTCGATGACAGTGCAGGTAGAAATCTCGCCAGATAGTTCACAAACCCCAAAAAAGCTTGCTGCTCTTTAATATTTTTAGGATTTGGTGCCATTACTATAGATTTTATTTTCTCATCAGTCGAATGCAAACCTGAAGCGTCAATTCTGAATCCAAGATATTCAATGGATGTTTTTCCAAATTCGCACTTTTTTGCAGAAAGGGTTAACCCCGCTTTCTTGAATCTTTCAAGAACCTCTATAACTAGTTTTCTTAATGTCCCAAAGTCCGGTGCACCAACCACAACATCATCCAGTAGGGCTACCACCCCCTCAGTTCCTGCTAACACATTGTCTACCAATTTCTGAAATTTGGAAGGTCCAACACAAACCCCAACGTGAGTTATACCATAGGGCAGTAAAAATACCATAGGGCATACGGGTATATTGGAATAAGCCTTTCTGCGTGGTAATAGCTACCAGTTTGCGCGATTCGAGATCCAACTCACACTGTTGGTAAGCATGGCTCAAATCCATTTTGGCCCAAACCATATTTCCCCCCAATCTCTGGAACAAATCTTCAATTCTAGGCAACGGATAAGGATCCATTTTCAAGCAAGGGTTGAGGGTCAATTTATAATCTCCACAAATCCTAGTTTGGCCATTACGCTTCATAACTGGAACAATGGGGGAACCAAAATCACTATACTCAATGGGCTCCAAAATTCCTTCCTGCACCAGGCGGTCAATTTCCTGATCAACCTTGTGTCTTATGGCGTACGGTACCGGCCTTTGTTTTATAAATTTTGGTTTGACTTCCGTTAAAGATCTAATTTGATTTGTCCTTTGTTATATTTGCCAAGTTTTTCCGTAAAAACTTCTGGATACAAACTCTTGAGTTCCTCCTCCAACTTTTCTGCCTCAATGCCATGTTCCACATTTTGATAAAAAATTGAGCGGGCTGAATCTTCAGCAAAAATGGTGAATCCCAGAGCTTTGAACCACGATCTACCCAACAACGGTAGTCCCTCTGTTTCAACCACATAAAATATCAAATTTGGAACCTTTCTATCTTGATATTCTACGTCCACTGTGACATAGCCCACCGGAGAGATTTTTTCTTTGAGATATGTAGTAAAAGTCTTTTTACATGGAATTGGGGTGACCTGAGGGAATTGTTCATGAAATAATTTTCTCGGAACAATAGTGCTATGGCACCCAGTGTCAACATCAAAACAAATAACCTGGGAATTTAGCTTAAGCTCAATTTGATACTCACTTGCGCTACCTTCAAGTATTTTATAAAGATATTCTTCATCTGAGTTTTCTTGGACGAAATGTGTTTGTTCAGTTTTGCCAGTCTTCTTATCCAGAGCAGGTAACTTGATTTTATTTGGGCAAACTTTTTGTAAATGCCCCTTTATTTTGCAAACTTTACATTTATAATCTTTGAATCGACATTAATTTGCATCATGCCATGTCGCCCCACAAACTTTACAAAGATTGGTATTTACCTGTTGATTTGGTGTTTTTTGTGCTCTAACATAATTTACGGGCTCTTTTTTGATTGGACCACTAAATGAAAACTCATTTAAATCATAATTTGTGGAAGAAGCTTCTTTCGATGTTGCTATCTTGACTACATTGTCCCACTGGGCCTTTTCCGCATCCTCCTCGAATAAACGATCTCTAATCGGCCCTTTGTTCATGCCGACAACAAAACGATCTAACAAATTTCCGTCGAATCGAGCTCCAAAAGCACAGTTAGCTGCCAATGACCGCAGTCTGGCAATCCAGTCGTTAACCGTTTCCGTAGGATCTTTCGTGGCGTTATAAAATTTGTATCTAGCGGCAAAAACTGATTCCGCACCCAAAAAATGTGAATCAAATAATTTAACTAATTCAACATATGTGTTATCCTCCGGTTTCTTGGGAACCGCCAGGTTGGAAATCAGTTTATACGCTGAGTCATCCAACGAATTTAACAAAAGAGCCCTCTTTCTCTCGTCATTCTTTATCCCGTTTGCAATAAAGAAATTTTCTGTTCTCGACTTGGCGATGCCCCAATCTTTATCGAGTGTAAATTCTCTCAAAGTTCCGAATAAACTCTTGGTTTCTTCTACGGCCATTTCTGTCTTCAATTTAAATAAATTCGAGACCTTTTGAATGTCCTCCACGATGTAACGTCACCGAAAACACGAATTGTAGAAACTCGAAACTTCACTCCGTTAACGCGTAAACACGAACAAATCATGTGGACGGCAATCCCATCCTCGTCGCCACTAAAGGATTTCGGCACAATGAAACATTTGTTGAATTAATAACACACGTTTATTTTACTTTTATACACAAGGTACATGTTCATAAACAACATTCTTAATTAATAATCATAACAAAACGTAGAGGATCCAACACTGTTATCCCTCAGGTTAGACAACACAACACAATTTATCTTTCAATATCCCACAGTTTACTCTCTGTTTTTCTCCTATTATTTTCCCCTCAGATTAACGAGGCATTAAAAAATAATCCGAAAGGAAGACATCGCAAGAAATTAACCCAATAACTACATCAGAACTGGCTGTTATTGCAGATGGTGACCAGACAGTTCTCACAACGTTCAGATCTTCAATAAAAACATAAAGTTTTACACCATATGCTACACAATATTAAAGCAAACAAGAAAAATAAATCGTTGTAAAAGAAGAAAAAAAAACTGACGCAAGTTACTTTTTAGAAGATGATTTCCAAGTAAGTATTCAGAGATTAAAAACAATAAATAAAGGAAGGAGAGGTGGAGGTTAAGATGGAATAGACCCAGCTAGGCTGAGGGGAACATTTGGTGAATGGCACAAGTAAAGCTGAATTGCAGGCCTAGTTCTCGTATGTGAGTAAAGTCGGAGTGTCTTTCACCATGCAACGAATTCCTCTCCACTATACAGCTACTGTCCACTTACAACGCCTTTTCATTTCCTAGCAATTATTTATTTATTTCTTCAGAATACACCTTCCTCTGCTCATAATAAAAACTGAGAACGTATTAAAGTGGTGCCAAGAAAAAACTAAATTGTTTAGTTACTAACGAACTGAACCACTTTCTACCAAACTCAACTAACCAGCAAGTATATTGCGACAAAAAATGATTACAGCCACTACGTCATGTGGAATAGTTCTACGTGTAAATTTACTGTGAAGTCAAATTTAAAGTTATTAAAATGATTTTGAACCAAATGGATAAACTTAATAACGAGTAGAAAGTTGTACACAGAAGTACTTATTACTTACGTATTTTTTCAAAAAACCCACAGACCATTTGAGCAAAGCGCAACATTTTTCAGCGTTCTAGCAAGCTGTGAAAAATTCATTGATAAAATTTTTCGGAAAAACTGACGTAGTTCTGATTTTTGGAGCAGTTGTTGGGAAAAGTGTCCTGTGCGATATACTACAATTCCCCGAGGGTGGGGTGAATATCCTAAACCAATTACTCAACAGAAATAACAAATAAGTGTTATTTGCTAAAAGCACCAGTTTTTTTAATATTTGTAAAAAAAATTACCTTTAAATACTCCTTTACTTTAAATTACCCCCCCTCCCACCCTCGGGGACTTATGGTATGATGTACAGGACACTCCTCATAACAATTGTACAATAAATCAGAACATTAGATGTTTTCCTAAACGTCATATTTTAGCCTTCGCTGCCGGTACTAAAGTTGTGTACAGTAAAATAATTAGTTCACATACATGTGTATCGTAGTTAGTGATGTTATACGTACACAACGTTTTTCACTTCACTTATGACGCACTTATAATTGACTTAGGAACACAGAAAAATTGAAAAGATTCGAAACAAATACAACCATTATAGAGGGTCTTTCATTAAGCGCTTTCTATCTTTAAATTTAAATAAAACAAAGTGTGTGTGAGATATCATCGAAATTTTTTATTTGTTTGAAAGATCTATTAATGTCATTATGTATGGAATATAACGTCGGGCAAACGTCCACCGCGGCTTCGCTGGGTGGCGCGCATCCGAAAAGTCCAATCTTCAATGACTCTGGCGCATAAATCAGGCTGAATTTGACCGATGACATGGGTTATGTTGGCTTTGAGGACCACTATGATTTCTGGCTTATTCGCCTAGACCTGCGACTTAAGAAAAAGTCTAACGGGGTCAAATCGCACGATCTCGGTGGCTAGTTCACATCACCTCCACGTGAGATGACCACACGTCGTTGTCTATGGTCGTTTACCTTCAGCTCTTGGGTCAGCTGAATTTTGTACGGGTGCAGGCCCAAGTCACGCTGCAAAGTTCGCCAAGTTGTGGTCTGCGAAAGACCGAGTTCTTGTGAGCGACGCGAAATCGACTGCCTCGAATTCCCCTGCACACTCTCACGGACAGTGGCGATGTTTTCGGCAGATCTTGCGTTTCGTCGACACGCGGGTGTTGCTTGATTGTTTACTGAACCAGTGGACTCAAATTTATCCACCACACTGCGAATAGTCCTCTCGGTAGGACGGTTACGGTGACCGTGGAACGTTGCCCGAAAAGAACACCCATATTGATAAACTAATTTTATCATTTGCACGTGTTGTTGAACGCTTTATCCGTCTATGGTGATTTGGCAAAACAGATTAAATAAATTACAGCCAGTGCGACAGATGCAGCTTCAACAATATGGCCGCTATCAACTATCACAGTTCGGAAGTCCCTGTTGGAAGACGCTTTACATACATACGTCATATATATTCCAGTTTTTTAGGCATTCTAGACATGCTTTCAGCATTTTTTCTTTGTTGATATTCCTCGTTACTTGAATATTTTTTTATTAATAAACCATCGCACGGAACATTTGTAACTGGCAAAAGGCACTTAACTCTAAATATAGAATAAACACTTCCTGCTTAACCTTGGCCAAATTGATGGGCTCAATTCGTTCATATAATTCATTCCTCATGAAGCGCCCATATGCGATAAGTGACTTGATACGTGGCTCCATGAGTCACCAACCCAACACTTCCCAGGCCATTAACTCAGCTTAAATGGCAATTAGCATTATATTTTCAATTGATAAAATAACAAAGGGGAGGCAGGAACGTTGTGATTTCTAGTGTATCTACTCTAATAAGTCATTGTGAAAAATGTTTTCATTCATACCATATTATAATTTTTATTCACTCGCTCATTCATACAGTATTTACAAACAGCCCAGAGACCTCCAAGATCCACATGGTTGTCACCTCCCTCGCATGTGAAAGAGGAAGCAGAGTCTTGGAAAGTCTCCCACGCTTCTCCGCCAGCCACGTATATACATATATTATAATCAATGCTGATATTTTTTTACAACGCCTTGAAAGGCGTTAGTTAATTAGTTAGTAAGTAAGAGCCTGAAGGAATGACTACAAAATTAGATGGTTTAAAATAACAAATCATCCCTAAACATGGTCTTCTATAATTCAAACAGTATCCCATAACCTTCAAAAACACCTTGATGAGATCAAGTATTGGCGGATCAAAGTTAATGAAGCAAAATGTTCCCACCTTTTACCCTCTGCCGCAAGTCTTGTCCACTAGTTTTTTTTTAATTCCATTCCTCTCCCTGTATCCGAGATAGTACGGTACTCGGTACGGCTTTCATCTCGACAAACGGCTGAAACCCACACACGAGGCTAAAAAGACAAGAACTAAACAGACGCTTTGGACAACTGTACAGACTACTTCAAAGGACATCCCACCTCTTAATAGAAAACAAACTACTTATTTACAAGGTTATACTTAAGCCAATCTGGACATACGGAATATAGCTATGGGTGACAGCAAAAAAGTCGAACATCAAGCGTATCCAATCCTTTCAATCAAAGGTCCTGAGGACAACAGTAAATGCCCCTTATTACGTCAGCAACAAAACCTTTCATAGCGATCTTAATATACCTCTCATTCTTGAACTCATCCCTTCCAAGTTCATGAAATTCCCTGGTTAGGTTACTATCCAGCCGCTCTAATCCCGTAGCACAGTCATTGCACTACACAAGGAATATAAATAACCACTCATAGTTCCCATTGCCAAAAGTTCCTCTGAAGCCGGAGACAGTGAAAACAGGATTCGTAAGAGTACATTGAAAGCTGAGATGCAAAGTTTTTTGAAAAGTAACTTTTGGTTGGTGGAGTGAAATAATTTTGAATATTTCTACTTTTGACTTCTGTGTATGATGCGTTTGAGTTTCGTTTTTTTAATTTGCTTACTATCAGTCATATTAATAATAAATCTGCTTTTTCCTTTTTATATTGCTGTTTATTTGATGGCTATGGTGTAAAATTATTGTACTAATATCTATAGACTTAATACAAGTTTTTGAAATTGGGATTTGATATCTCCAAGATGTTCGATTGATAATCGATTAAGGGTCAGGACAATCGATTGTGGCACTGTCAACAGTCGGTCATCCCTGCGGTGGTCTTGCCTAATTTTTTATTATTATTTTAAATATATTAATAATTATTAATCAAAGAAAAAAGTTATGGCAGTATCGGGGGGAGCCAGTCGGCGGGGGCTCTACCCACTGAGGTACGAGTGGCCTATTTTCACAATATGAATTCACTTTGAACAAGCTTAGGTCGTAGAGCCCCAACTAGATATTAAGAAAGCTCTGGGTTCGATTCCTGATGATGCAGCATATAAAATTATCAGTATTTATTTAATACCAGACGTCAGGATTTTTCAATGGAAAAAAACAAACAATAATTTGTGGCGAATCCACATAATAATATCTTTGGTTAAAAATTGGATTTCACTTTGCATAATATAATACTATTTTAGGAAAGATAGGTTATCTACCAATTAGAGTTAAATTGGTGAAGCGCCTGACAAGGAATTGGGGAGGTCCTGGTCTTGCTCTATATTTGGTCTTAGCCTGTTAGTTATTAGTAATGGGAGGATTTATATCACAATGAAAATTAAGCATATTATTTAAAAGTTTAATTTTAAGAAAAGCAAAAACTTTTTTACAGACTGAAACTTATTGATTGTGAATTTTTACGTTTCTTTGTATAATGTTTTCAGCTCTGTGTCTGTCTCTTCTGGTAATTGTGAGCCCCCTATTTAAGTTGGACAGCTGAACATATGACAATTGCCCTGAACCTAAATAAAGTAGTGCCTCTCCCTTCAGACTCGATAAAAATTGTAAGCTTAAGCCAATCTTGGTTGTTTTAAAGATCGTCACGAAGGATTTAAAGGAGGCCATACACTTTGGGGAATATGATTCCTGCCTTGTAGAATACTGTCCAGAGAATAGAAGATATTTTTAAAGTTCTAAATCTCAAATTTTAAAGTTGTATTAAGCAACACCCCCGGACGCGCTGTATGTATTTTGGTTAGTACAGTGACGGCAAGTATCCAGGGGGAGAAAGTGAAAAAAAGTGTCCTATCTATTAACCGTCCCACTTTTCTTTAAATTAAGGTTTTTTCAAGTACTCAGAAGTTCTATAAGATTTAATGTTCAGCCCCTCCCCCCTCATGGATAATGACACATTTAATACGGCAACGCAAAACAAATTTCAGAGATATTCCAAAAAAATATAGACTTGAGATCTACTAATTGGAATGGCGCATGTTGTTTTAATTGGTTTAATAAGCTTTTAACATTTTTTGCAAATTATTTAATTTGCTGAAAAGCAATTTCAAGAGACTGTCATGGCTTAACAAATAAAATGAACATTTTTTTGATCAATAGTGTCAATTAGTTTTTTCAAAGTTGTTTAGTAAGTATTTAAGAATCTGACTGATGCTTTGATGATAAGAATCAAACTGAACTTTGAGATTTCTTGTTATTCTTCATTCACATCCTTTACTTAGTCAAATGAAAAAAGGGAGACCCAACTGCACTGACCTTTGAATTAACTATTGTACTTTTTATTTAACAGATGATGTTTTCAGGATTAACATAAGGAATTATTTTGAGATGTGGCCACTTCATAGTCGTTAGCAGCTCTGATGTTTTCATTAAAAAAGAAAAGCACGTAATGTATGCCAGCCCTCCCCCCGAATTATTTAAGAATATTTAGAAATCCAACCTTAAATTATGGGAGGTGGTGGATGATATTGAACTTGAAGTCGATATGATGGGATACAATTTTAGATCTTCAAAATTTTTTTTAGGGGCTAGATAACGCAAAGTCAAAACCAGCCTTCCGGGAGTCCTTCGTGGTTGACATGCCCTTAAAAAAAAAAAAAAAAAAAAAATAGTTTTCCATTCGTAGAACTTCGCAGATCGGCATTTTTGCTATCACCATCGTTACTAACTTTTTGTGCTGATTTTTCGCTCACCGAGAAGAAATTGCGGGTGTCATTACCATCCGTGAGAAATGTTCTATCAGAACCTCCCATTAAAAACCGCCATTTAGGCGGAAAACTTGTCGACTGTGCTGCCCCCTCTATGCCTACCAAGACAAGATATTATAGACAAAGTAATAAATACCACTATTAAACAAGTCTATATAATGTAAGATTTTCTTCGATATTGATGGTAAGTCAACAAACAGTACTTTCACCGTATCCATGGGGTTATCGAGATATCTTTCTTTGCTTTTAGTATTTGATGTTTCCGCATAATTAAATGACGTAAATGCAATCTGGTTTCAGCTATTAAAGATGTGTGGGTGGGGATTACCAACTAATATGCATTGTTAGCGGTGTTCCACTATCGAATAACATTGAAACATAAAGACTTAAGAAGATTTCCCTCCAATGAAAGTTAAACCTCTCCATTTGGGCTAGGCGACAACCAGTCTTGTAAATAATGAGTAGACTATTACTACTCGATAAGTATGGCGAATAGATGACTAGAAATGTTGATAAATGCAACTACCTATTGTGATGTGAGTGTTGAGACGTTTCAGTTGGAATTGAGGGTGGTGCAGGGCGACTACTCAAGGATTCAGCAACCACCCGACACCTTGGAGTGCAGCCAACCACCTCCTTGGACACACTCAGTTCTTACTATCATCCTCTAACAAGGTTGACCATAATGCAACGTGGGAAACGACAATGCAATCTACGAGCGTGAAATATGGCTCCTTATGTGGTTTGCCTTTAAGTAGTAATGAACAAGTGCGTGCTAACAGCTTAACCATTAGTGCCAATTCGGAAAAGAAACTTTTAAGGATGCTTAGATTTTACCAACAATAGAAAACCCAAAATTTCTTAAACTAATACTGATTTTAATGGACTTTATTTACAAATAATTCATATTTAAAAGAAACACATTATATCTTGAGGCCTAATTAATCCTAAAATTACATTAACTGTCAGAAAAATAGAGCTCTGTTTGATATTTACAACCTGATTTAAATTAAATGATTGACTAATGTGACTTATTAACACACACACAAAAAAAGGACAAAGGCGTCTTTTATCGCGGGTATTTTTGAAATAATGACCTGGTTGTTGCATGTCTAAAGCTGACCAATGCTAGCCAGTCGGCAATCTACAGATTTATGTGATGGTTAGTAACCTCCGTGAGTGCATTCTTAATGCCGTACACTTCCCAGTAACATTATCAGCACTCATATTAATTTTCCAGAATGATTTTGAATAATACGGAGGGACTGTACCACTGCTTGATTAAACTCCGCAATATATTTTTAAACTGGCAATAATATTTTTCATTGAATTGCTGCCTAGCGACTGACTCGCTAGGGGTGAGAGGGAGGGGGGACATGGCAACCAATACTGCACAAATAAACAACACTTATGATTCTGATGGCACTTTAAAAAAAATCATACTCTGTATAAACTATTATATTTTATATTAAATTTGTTTCACGAAAAGAAACGGTGCTCAAGTTCGGTGTTATTCGCACAGACGTATCATAAATAATCCTAACCATAGTCGGCTTATCATAATGTAAAAAAGTAAACATTCTTGTATCAGGTTGCGGTACTTTCCTGCAAGTCACCTTGTTCCCGCTATGTCTGCCGAAAGCGGAGATCACCATACCCTACTATCGTCAGATCAATCTACTTTCACATCTAACTGTGATGAATAATTCTAATAATTAATAATAAAGAATGATGAATAATTCTTCCGAATTATCGTAAAAGAGTACTGTGTGGGTAACATCACCCCACTTTAGCACACAACATCCCCTTGTAAATTCAGAGTCAAAAGCAAGCCAGAACCTCAACAAGAACCTAGCCACAACTATGATCTTGCTAGACTGCACGCAGGCTTTCGAGTCCCACAGGATAGCGACCGGGAACGGCCAGATCAGCTCTACACCATACTAACCTGTATGTTCGTCGTGGACGAGAAAGTGAATTTGGAATAGCCTCTCCAAAGGTGCAGAGTACCTTAAGGAGCTGTGTTTTCCCTGGCGCTTTTCTACGTGTACTCGTCTGAAATTGTTGGAGGATGGTACAAGGTCGCTACAGCTTTATCTAACAATATCGTAGTGTACAGCAGCAGCAAGAAGCCAATAAAGCCCTTATTCTGGCCGAAACAGCTTGGAACGAGACCAGTGATAAACTAGGGAAGCTGTACGGAGGCTCTACCCACCGATGGCAGCAGTCGGCCAAAGTAGTTCAAGTCAGTTTTTGATGGCCGAAGGTGAACTCTATCACGTGGTCTCTTCGAGTAGTATAATTGTTTACTGTAATCCGTTTCTTGTTAGCTTTGGTCGCTCCTTAAAAATGCAGTACAAGGAGCCCATCTCGACCAATGTTTATATTTGCATATATTTTCAAGAAATAATCTGGGATTGAGAAGAAGAGAAAAAAGCCTGGAGCTCATTCCTCGACCACTCACCAATAACCTAAGCTGTATAAAGACTTATTACTGCTTCATTTTTTGAGATGAGAATCGCAAAATGTGGGGGAAACATTTTTTTCAAATCTCATCTCATATTTTTCAAATCTAAAAACATTTGGCTGATCGATCCTTTAAAATAGTCTCATTTTATTAAAATCGTAACATAAAGAAGTTGAGGTAGTAGCTGCTAATCGTTGAACTTCAATTATTTGAGCACCTCCACATTTTTCAGAGCATTCCTAAAAGATCCCATATTCTAAAATATATGCATAATACACTAGGCATAATGCTGACAAAAACGGAAATTATGAATATTTATACGTGTATGGAGACCATTGTATGTTTTCTCAGGACATGATACAGACAGACCTACGTTGTGTTTGGTAACCACATATTAGCCCCCTAACCTAATTAAAAAGTGTTCTCGAGTATCCGATTTCTTAATTGTATTCTAATCCTAATAAAACAAAAAACATGGCGCAGTATCAAACATTGAACGTGATTATGTGTATGTAAACTGAATTTCTTTCGGTATTTTGTGAACTATTTGAATCGTTCACGAAATGGAGTTTAACAAACCGTCATGTCTGAACGTGGTTTCAGAGGAACGTGGCAGAAAACTTTAAGGTTTTCAAGATACATAAACATACATGGTGGCTACATAAACTGTGAAAAACCCATATCATCTCCAGGTAACAAGGCTTCCATCAAAACATGTAATAAATGAAAAAGAGAAAATAATTTCGCCAAAATGTGGGAAAGTCGAATTTCGAAAGAAAAAATGTGAATTCACTTGATGTAGATAAGCCTAATGGCGATGGTTGTCGGTCACATTTTTCCATTAATACATTGAAAATAAATACGAGTAGTATTCAGAAACAGAGAGTGGATTGAAAAAGTTACATAAAAAAAATTCCTATTAGTTTCAACCTAGATACAGGAGCTGAAACTAACGTAATTGCCGTAGCTATGGTTATGAAACTGCGGGCGGCATTGAATGTCAAGAAAGAATGAACAATGCTTGAAGCATTTGGAGCATATAAGATTGAACCTCTGGGAAGTGTTAAACTAAAAATTAAATGTATGAATCAGTTTTGTGAAGCATTGTTTATTGTAATTCCAGAACTCTACCTATTCTGGGACAGAAGACTTTTATAGATTTGAACCTGATTAAAAAATTTGATATTGTTACAGGAACCCAATTTTTTATTTTATATCCAAGTATCGTGATGTATTTGAGGGTGTTGGCTGTTTTCCTGATGTGTGCAGGCTACAATTGAAAGCTGGTTCGGTGCCGAAAGCATGCACAGCTCTCAGGGTTCCTTTAAAAACCAAGGACAAATTGAAGACATTGGCAACTTAGAATCAACAGATGATCAAGAGAGTGGCAGGAGGTGCAGGATCCAGCGGAGGGTTTGTTCCCTGAGGAGAGAGACAATTCCCCAACGGGCATGAATACTGATTACAATCAATATATAACCGAATCAGGGAGATGTGTAAGAAAACCAAAAAAATATGATGATTAATATATTCATGTTTATTAATTATAGTTAATGTGAATGTTTTTGTCGAAATTACAATTTTGTTTTTATTAATTACTTACTGTAAAATTTATTCAAATAGAGGAGTTGTTTGGTAACCGGAGATTACTCCCTATAATGTTGAAGTTATATAAACTAGTGAAAAACCTGATTTTAAAAAATAAAACGTGTTTTCGAGTATCCTATTTCTTAATTGCATTCCAATCACAATAAAATACAAAACACATTGTATGTCGGAACGTCATCATGTACAATAATAATAAAAAAATAGTGCAATGGAAACCCAGTAACCTTTTCAACAAACACCGCGCGGGACATATGAAAATCTAAGTTAACTTTAAAATACGGTAAAAATTTAACATTTTTCCAAAATAACATATTCCAATAACAAAATATTTTTCCGTATGCTTTTTCTATATCCGTTTTGCCTTTTAATTTTTTCATATCATTTAACTTTTGATTAATAAGCTGAAAAACGCTGTTTAATACATATTTCATGAAACTAAATGTATATTTTTATCTACTTTCTCTTTTGTGGAGTTCTGGGCAGATGCTGAAAGCTTTCTAACGGTTGGAACTTATTTGTATTTCTATACGCCTGTAAGGATAAGGGAAACTACCAGTCGGAAGTGCTGTCCATTTATAATTGATCCACCAATTATCAAAATATTATTAATTATTATCTTACCCCAATCCGAGCACCAAGACTAGTTTCCTATCCCAAATCTAATCAGCATATTCCACCTTCTACATACACCTTCAATGTTTCACATATATTCAATCATTTTACGGATATTTTATTTTACGTTATGGTAGACCATTGAAAGGTACAAATAAACATAATAAAAAAAAACAATAAATACAAATTAAATCGATCCACATAAGAATGAACGTAACAACGGCTTGGCAAGAAATGTATCGAATTCCAAAAAGAATCGAATCAGATATTTATGATAATGGAGGTTATTTTAAATCGATGATATATCCTGTTTGGGAAATTCATAACAGTTTTTGTTGTAGATTAATAAAATGTTATAGGAACTTCAATACTGATAGCTAGGCTCTCTGCGTTTCAGCAACTTGATTAAGTTGACCAGCCTCAGGTTAATCTATATTTTATAACAAATAACTATTCGAACAGTTATGTTGTTTGTTTATAATTGGATGCGAAATCGGATATATTAACTGCTGGTTTAGGGCTGAATGTAAGATCCAAAACGTAAATCGCACAGTGGACTGTCACTATCTAACTTTCCAGATTAGATTTATCTTATCTCTTTATTTTCGTTACGAATATCTGGAGGTGGAATAACATGCACCTAGTTATTTTTTTTGGTGTTGGAATCCTCGTGAGCTTGTATTGTTGGTTAAAACTTAAGCATGATACCTTACAAATGAAAATTATTCAATCGCTTACGGCTTTATATACTCACATTACGGGATCGAAAGTGGTCTATTCTATTACAAGCCAACCATTTCTTTTAATGGAAATGAAATAATTAGCGATACATTTGTAGCTTTAATTAACTGTTAAAAAAGAATGATAGACGATAGTAAACATAACACCGTTATCATTCGTCTTTGGGATTTCAATTGAAAGGGAATATGATTTGATCAACATTTTAGTAACTCTTGTTCAGCAATTATTAAAAAACAGCTTTATCTATCAAAACTTGCGAGTGGTGGGTTAGTAAGTACCCATAACTTCATGAATAAACAAGATTTGAAAAACCTGTTCTTACGCCTGTGCAATGAAGAATTAAAAAGGTACAAGTTAAAACATTTTTCTTTAAAATTTCACAAAATCATGAATCAAATGTAATTTTTTTTTGGAAAATGTATATCGATACATAGCATTTACAAAACCTCAATTTATCACAGGCGAACTGCATCTCAGCTTTGAAGTATTTGTCTTTGTAAATGCATTGGAGGGAGTATCTGCATCGAAATAATATGCATCCCTAATTTTTAGCGATGTGGATGCTCAAATAATTTAATATCCACAAATAACAAACAGCGGCCATTTACTTGATTTGCTTACATTTAAAATTTTTTCATAAAAAAGGAGAAATATAATATATTAAGGCATATTTTTTTTTTAATATTAAGGTTGGTTTCCTTTCTAGTAATAAAGAACTCAAGTGTAATGTTCCATTATGTTACACACACATTTAGACCACGTTCAGTAATGAGCTTAAATTTAAAAAAACATTAAAACTTTATAAGTTTATCAATTAATAGACTTATATTGAGCTATACATCCAAGCTTTATTTTTGAGGAATTCTACATTTTGCATTAACGCAAAGCTAAAGACGGCAGGCCTTTTAGGTACCCAAGAATTTGCACGATTATATAGCTATTGAAAGTATTTTTTAATGATTATTTTATGGGATCAGCAGTATGTTCCTATTCATCAGGTATCACCTCCACGTAAAAAACATTCTTAAGATGCGTCATCGTATATTGTATATTCACAGAATGTACAGAAAGATCTGGATTCGAAAAACCTAAAAAATAAAATAAAATTCAGTGCTATACTCAAGTACCGTAACCTAAGGAATGTATGTTAATTAAAAGTTGAATTAGTGTATCATAAACTTTATCATTCGGTTCAGTTATTTCACTGTTCGCTATTGAAAGGATGGTCATTTAATATGACGTAATGTGATATTGCTAGCACTGTTCTGGTTTTGAGAAGAAACTGCAGTCGAGATTGGTTCACGACTAGCTGTGAATTGACAGAAACCGTGGAGAAAGATCATGAACCACAGATAAGAAGATCCAATGTTCCTTTCTCAGTAGGTATTTTCGGATGAGACCTGGGAAACATCAGCTCGAGAAGTAAATAGAACACAGTTTTTACTTCCTTGTATCATATTAGCCTTACATGACATTTTAAATAGATGACGCCCGAGTGTGTATATATATATATATATATATATATATATATATATATATATATATATATATATATATATATATATATATATTCTGTGTAACGATTGTTAAAAAAAATAGACATTTTAGTTTAAATAATGTACCTTGGCATCACAGCTGCTGACCTTAAAACATTAAGTCCTTTAAAAGACTGGACTTCAGCCTTTGAGATGTGGTAGGTCTAACTACATCACAAAAAAAACTTCACCGGAATACACGCACCACAGGCGACGTACCCCCATTAACACGCTTCACGTGCTCCCCTGTATGAGATTTGTCCTCAGGAAAGAAAGGAGAAAAAAAAGTTTGAAAGTTAGGACTGTAGGATTAAAAGAAGGGTCTGTAATAAATATCTTTTAAGCTTCTAAAGCAAACCTGCGTGCCAGACCCTGTCAAAAGCTTGAGCTGTGTCCAGCAGCAGTGCAATACTGTTTGGTTTCATGGGCTGATGATATTAGATCAACAACGCAGAGGCCTTGTATAGCAATGGAATGTCGTAGACGGAAACCAAACTAGTGAGTAGGAGAAAGGTTTCTGGATTGAACAATTGGAAGTATACGTTTTAATAGGAGTTTCTCAAATATATTAGAGAGGATAGGGAGTAGGCTAATTGGACGGTAAGATGAGGTGTCATTGGGTGGTTTACCGGGTTTGGCAAATAGAACAATAATATGTTTCTAGAGGAAAGGAAAGTGCGTCGTCCGGATAATGCAATTATAAATGTTCGTTAGGAAGATTATGGCTTTGGGAAGAAGTTGTAGGAGAATTTGAGGAGTAAGTATATCATATCCGGGAGATTTTAAGTAAGGTAAGTTTTTCAGAAGGTATTGGACCTCAGAGGGGTTAACGGCTTTTGGTGGAAGTGAGAGAGGTATAGGTGAAGTGATGAAATCTTCAACAGTTGTGCCACGAGTATGGTTTTGATGAGCAAGGTGAGGCGTGTAGGTACGGAAAAGATGCAAAGCGAATTCCTCCAACTTATCGCCATCCAAAGCTGCCTAGGACCCATCACGACGGAGTGGGTGTGAGATAGGATGATATTTTAGGATATTTTTTAGTTACATTCCACAGGAAGTTATCCCTGGTAGGCAGAGAGGGGAGGTGGGAATTAAAAGAATCGGATCGGAACGATGGCAATTGTCGCTTTACCAATTTACTGTAATGATTGTACGAGCGACAATCAGCAGGATGTTGTGTTCTTTGCCACCCTGTTCTGGAGTGGCGTTTGGATTAGATTAGATCTTTGAGATGCTAGGGTAAAGGATTTCGATTGTGAATTTTCGGATGGCAGTGGGGCTACGACGATGCCTCCCAAGCCGACCTCTGGATTAGAGTAGTGAAAGAATGCACTCCATCGTCTAGGTTTTGGGATGTTTTTAGGGACACTTTGAGTTCTACAGAATTTGTAAGAATCTGGCAGAAGTGGTCCCAATTAACCAATCAATAAATGAAGGAGGAGGTAGTTTGTTGAATGGTTAGAATCAAAGGGCTATGATCGGAGGAGAGGTCACCGAGGAGCGTAAGTGAATATTTTAGTGTTCCTAATCTATTGTAGAAGAAGGAGATCAGGATTTCGGTTGGGATCATATACCCTGTAGCGAGCGCTAACCATATATGTAAATTACCCTATACTCTGGTGCAACTAATGTATTATAACATAAATGCAAATCTTTGTAAACTGCTTGTAATAAATCATAGAGAGGTCGGTAGTCGTGAAACAAGTAACAGAGGGTCAAAGGACAGCAATAAAACCTGAGAGGGTAAGCCACCTGCCCCTAATAAAATAGACCCGGGCAGACCTTCAGTCACTTTCCGGCGGTTATAAAATCTAAAATCCATGCAAATAAACAGTTCTTTAGGGGACGAGGGGCACGTACTCGGCGCAGGTGTGACATCATAAACATACCCCGTTCAAGCTAGGCTCCTCCTTCCGGTAGGGAGGGGAAGTAATGTTTAAAACCAAGGGGTTTTGCCCTGGAAAACCACTCTTTTTCCTAGTCTCCTCAGCCGCTCTACTCGGTCGCGACGCCAGGGCCGCTTGGCCCTGGAAGGCCGACACACAGACTCCTCGTCAGCCTACTTTCTCTGCCACACCTCTGCACCGTCCCTGTCTCACAGCCTCTAGCAGACCCTCTGACGACTTGTAACTATTACGCTGCTGATCTCCCGCCCGAACTCTGAAAACTGGTCTTATTCTTTATGAACCTCTGAACCTCTTCTTCTGAACACAGTGTATTGTCAGGGCACATCCCTATCAATAAAAATGGAGTCAGATATTAACGCCTACATGGAACATGGTCCATGTTATAAACTACAACAACCCGCACTTGTCACCAGGGATAGAGTGATTAGGCACTCCCCTAGTGAGGCCCCCCGAGATACCCAAAAACAAGCAGGTGTATGTGTCTTGAGCTCTAATGTTGGTGCTTCGCGGTAAAGTCCCCACCAACAAGAAAACGATGTCTGATGGAGTCTAGAAAGGAGATGAATTGGGAATCGGAAATGGATTTATTAGGTGGGCTGTACACTGATGCTAGAGTGAGGGGGAAAGTGAAGGTGCTGATTGCCACTGCTGAAGGAAATCATGTGCTACCAAAGGAACTAAGTGATGGGAAATGGAGTAATGGACAACGGCAGTGGTACCTGCATGTGCTCTTCCATCTGGGTGATCAGCTCAATAAGTCTGGTACTGTCGAACAGTAAATGGTCGTTAAAAATTTTAGTCATTTGAGAACATAAAAATTTTAAATTGCTAATATTGCGGAAAAATATTGGCGACGCCTTGGGCTGTGTAGGTGTTTGGATAGTTTCCATGTCCTCAACTTGGGTATTTTTCAGCTCCTCAAAGGTGTTAGGCGTGAAGAACGGGGACTGGTCGACGATTTCTTCTTTAGAAGTGCCTGCCTGGCTTGTGGCGGGACATCTTCCATCTAGCTGGCTGCAGATGAATTTATTTACACGTTCCTATTTGAACGTCGTGGTTTTCGCTTAATTGGCGATGGATTGTAGGAGTTGGCCCTAGAGACCTTGACCTTTTTTTTTATTTTCAGACATCAGTTGCTGATAGAAACGCATGTTTCATGGTTAATAATAATTATTAATATATAAATACGTGATATATATATATATATACATATATATATATATATGATATAATAAAAAAATAGGTAATGGTCGGCCAAAAGAACTCATGAATTGAGAGTCGAAGACAGCGATCCTAGACCTCGGCTATAGTAGCCGGACGGCTGGGATTGTCTATTGCTTGATATTATTTATAATCAGGTAGAAGCCAGCGCTAGGCCCGACCAATATGGCCGGCTCCTCTCTGTGATATTATCTATTGCACTCACTGAGGAAGCATAGTAAGTAATTCACTCACTTATTGAGGGCTCCTTCGTGAAAAGATCACGTAAGTTGCCTGTTGAGACAGTTTTAAAGCAGAAATAAGGTCAATGAACGGTGATGATATGGAGAACAAAAGAAATACGTGGTTGTCTAATAATTGGGCATGCGCAGAACTATACGTAATTAAGGGAAGAAAAAAATTAAGACCATTCAAGTAAATAAATTCATATATGAAACGTAAAAAATAAAACACAATAAGAAAATATCAGTAAAGTAGGGCATTAAATAAAAGAAAACCTTGAAATAAACAATAGTAACAAAAAAAAAATGAGATGTTACCAAAACACCTTTATATGGAAAGTAAATTAAAAGTTACTATGACTCATAAAAATTCATTCAAGAGAAACAAGAAAGAAGGACATAGTATATTCGAACTTATGCTTCATTTTTGAGACACGATTAAGATCTTGAGACCATGGAGCTGTATACGGGGTTAGGTTCTATATGGCTGTAGATAGGATAGTAGGCCACAGGACTAGAAAGTCAGCTTTCAACTTCATTCGAGGTCTCCCTTCTCCCTTTGTCAACAGGGATTTATAATATAGATCTATTACTATAGTATAATTTATAGGTGGAACAATTTGTTAACAAATAAACAAAAAAAATTTGAAATCTAAATAAAATTACCAATAATAAAACAATACCACACGGTCCTAGAAAAAAAATTGCAGCTCACCTACCTAACAACCCCTAGCATTTATAACTACAATTGTTAAGTGGGAAGTAGTGAAAAGTACAGGTCTAGAAATTATCAACGGATTATTTTCATTGTTCACCTTCAATATTGTAAACATTTAGCTGTGATTCATGTTTCATCTACATAAAAAGAAAGGAATAAATAACATATATGCATTGAATTTATTTGTCGGACAGGTTCAAATCAAATCCAATGGCTATCAGCTGACTACCAGGTTGGCAAGAACGTTTTTTAAGTCCCTGTTTTCCTGTAACTGATTTCAGATGCACGAAACCTCTAGTCACATTAAAATTATACTGCCTATATTTTGTGTACAAACAGATGCCATCAATGGTTTTTTTACAATAATTAAAAAATATTGAAACTTAAAATAAGCTTTATTGCTGAGCTCGAAGGGAGAAACTCAACTGTTAGATAGTACTGGTGTCTGCATTCGTTATTTGTTTGAATGATAAATAAAAATTACCCTGTCCATCTGAAATTTTAAAGTAAATTCAAAAACATCCCCTGGCTACTCCATACACATTATGTTTAATATAGAATAACGGGAATTACGTAAAAACAGATTAAATGTGAAAAAAGCCAACCTGTAATCTATCTTTTTAATTAAACACCTCGCCCAAAAAAAATGGCGCATTTCGAAAATTTTCATTTATTTGTTTATTAGTAACTTTAGTTCTTCATTTAAAAAAAAATGGGTCAGGGGCACTGAAAAAAAATATGGTTAAAGGTTTAATAAAAATAGGGGTTATACCACAAAAATTTAAATAACGATAAGTTTTATTATTTCTTACTTATAATAATGACATTTCCTCCTCTGACCTTGATAACGTTCACCAGTCTCCTTGGCATACACCTAATTAAGTTGCCGACTACACCCTGATGAATTTTATCTTAAGTTCCCACTATAACTGTTTTTAATTCGGGTAAGGAGAGGGATTTGACGTCTTTCACGTCCACCAAGCTCATCCTAAAGCTGATATTTAGGGCTTATATCTGGGCTACAAGCTGGCCATCTGGAGTTTGAATGCCAACTTACTCATCCTGCCACGTGTGGTCTTGCAATGCCAGATTAATAATGTGCATTAAACGAAAATTGTCACGAATAGGTATTACATAATCTTATAAAATGTTACATATAACTTAGAATTAAATAATACCCTATTGAAGGTCTGTTTTTGAATCCAAAGAAATCCCTCTCCGCACTATCACTGAGCCACCACCGAATTGAATCCTTTCGGAAATATTTTGACGTGCATAGTGCTCCCCAGGCCTACGACGTCCATCTGGAGCATGTAGAGTGAAACGAGACTTGTCGGGAAAAAATAAATTTTCATGCCAATGACTGGAGCAAACTCCCGCCGGGATCTCCGATGATTACTAACAACAGAGGATTAAATGAATAAAGGTGTAAAAGCGAGAATTACACGAACCTCTTTCTGATTTCATATCAACTGTTCCCTAGCTTTTTGAAAATAATAAATGTACAATCTAATTCAAAACATAGTAAAATAACACTCAATTAAAATTTCAAACTTATTTCAATTGATGTCTAAACTAGATATGAAGGATTTGAGTTCAAATGATAACCCAAGGAAGTCTACTACTGATGACGAAGAAGATTTTTATGGTTTCGAATCATTAGATGAAGAAGAAGAAAAATCAGAAAAAAAACTGAAACGAAAGAGAATGAAGCCTAAATACCTTGAAGATTTTGTCACATCACTGGCGTATGAGATGGCTCTCTCTGCATGTGATACTCCTCAAAGTTATGATGATGCCATCAAGGACTTGGGTTGGCGAGAAGCCATAAACAATGAATTGTTGTCTTTAGAAGAAAATCAGACTTGGGAGGTGGTTGACCCTCCAGAAGACCAGCCAATAATTGATAGTAGGTGGATTTTTACCTCAAAAATTGTGGATGGTGCACTCAAGCAGAAAGCTCGTTTGGTAGCAAGGGGCTACCAACAGCCTTCAACAGAGGATGAAGACTTGTTCGCCCCAGTGGCAAGGATGGTCACTCTTCGAATCCTGCTCTCTGTAGCTGTTGAACGTGAGTTCTACATCAACCAACTAGATGTGCGTTCAGCATTTTTAAAAAGTGAGTTATCAGTTCCTGTGTATATGAGGCCACCGGATGGTCTCAAGTGCAGTGAAGTGCAGGTATTAAAATTAATAAATTAAAAAAGCACTATATGGTCCTAAGGCAAAGTCCTAAAACTTGGAATAATTACATAAATACTAAAATTCTTGATTTGGGATTTAAAAGATTAAAAGTATCCATGTTTATATTATAAACGTCAAAGTTACATTTTAATCTGGGTCGACGATTTCCTAATTTTTTCAGATTTAGTTGCAGAACTTAATTTAATAAAAAGTCAATTGATGTCTAAACTAGATATGAAGGATTTGAGTTCAAATGATAAATTAGAATTTCTGGGTATGCTAATTCATAGAAATAAGGATGGTTCTATTACTCTTAATCAATCATCACTAATTGAAAAAATTATTAAAATGTTTAATATGTCAGAAGCTAAAATTAGAAAAATTCCTATTGAACCCAAATTAAATTTAATGCAGGGTGAAAACATAGATAAGGGTTTATGTCCTAGTGTTCCTTATAAGCAACTAATTGGTAGCATTATGTATCTAATGTTGGGTTCTAGACCTGACTTATGTTTTTCTATTTCCTATTTTGGACGTTTTCAAAATTGTTATAACAGAATCCACTGGAAACATTTAAAAGGAATAATAGGGTATTTAAAATTTACTGTAGATGTTGGGTTACTATTTAAAAGGTCTGAATGCAACACATTAAGTTTACACTCATATGTTGACGCAGATTATGCTCATGATACTAACGATCGTAAGAGCACTAGTGGGTTTGTGGTAAAAATTAACAATAATGTTGTCAGTTGGGCTTCCCGTAAGCAATCGGTTGTGGCTCTGAGTACAACAGAAGCCGAATTTTATGCATTGGGTGATTGCTTAGTTGAATCAGTTTTTATTAACAAACTATTAAATGAGGTGTTTAATTCACGTAATATTATAAACTTATATGAGGATAATCAAGGGACAATTAAAATAGCTCAAACCTTAGAAACAAAAAGATCAAAACATTATGATATTAAATATAACTATGTTAAAGACCTAGTGAGTAAGGGAATTGTAAAAATAAATTATATTGAGTCTAAAGAACAAATAGCAGACTTATTAACTAAGGCATTACCAGAAAATAAGTTTGAATATTTCTGTAAACTTGTAAATCTTGTTAAAGTATAATCTTAGACCGAATGTGGAACTAAGAGTGGGTGTTGTTGATAATTCCCTATTTAGCTAATATCATTATTAAGTGTAATTGTTTAATTAGTCGTTATATTATGTAACCTATTATGTATGTGTGATTAGGTCACCACTATATACGTATGGCAGTGTGAGTTTTCTGTTAGTTGCAGTTACACATGTTTTTAATGCATGTTTTCTGAACCTTTTTGTGCGCTCTGAATAAATCAGTTTTCATCACGTTTCGAGGTTATTATTACATCCTTTTATTCATTACATGTAATTACATTGAATTGAAATTATAACTACAAGTTTCTCTATTTTTAGTTTCTCTAGGGCACACTCTATTTTCCTTGTAGAGGGATTCCACAGCCTGTAACCGTTTTCGCAGAAACCGACAGGAAAAAGTCTCTTTGACCTTTCACCAAGTTATCTTTCCTGTCCTCTTTGTGGATGTGAGAATATGCTGGGCATCCAAAAACTTTTATTTTCTTGAGATCAGGTTCAAATCCATACCATCGCTTTGCAGGAACTTCACTGTCGGGTAGGGCAATTGTGGGTAGTCTATTAACAAGATATGTCGCCGACATAATAGCCTCTCCCCACATTTCCTTTTCCAAATTACTATCAAACAGTAGGCATCTAGCTTTATCAAGTAATGTTCGATTCATACGTTCCGAGATGCCGTTCTGGGATGGATTCCTCGGCATAAAATATTCTAATACAATCCCTCTTGTTTTGCAAAAATTAATAAAATCATGAGATGCGTATTCACCTTCCTCTATCACATCTTAAATTTTTCAGTGACTCGCCAAATTTAGTTTCAGCCATTGCCAAATACCACTTAAATTTTTCAAATACTTCTGATTTATGTCTTAATAAGTAAGTAACACTAAAGTGACTAAAATTATCAACAAAAGTTACAAAATAATTGTATCCATCATATGTAGGAGGTGTTATCTTACCACAAACGTCACTTGATACACTCTCCAAAATTCTTGTGGACTTCCTTTCATCCGGGATCCGCTTAGCGTAAGGTAGCTTTGATTGTTTACCTTTCATACACACCTCACATAGTCCACCCGGGTACTTAGAAGAATGTCCCATTCTTCGGTGCATCAGATCGTTTATATGACCTGTCACATTTGCATATTCCTGAAATACATTGAGTTTAACAACATATAAACGTCCAAAAACTTGTCCATATAACACTTTGTTTCCATAAAATATCATTACAGACGATTTTTCAAAAATCACGCAACATCCCTTTTCTTCTAATTTCCGAACTGATAACAAGTTGAATGCTAAATTTTCACAAATGAGAACGTCAGTAATTTGAATTCGAGCACCGTCATCAGAAAAACAAGATAAGTTACCTTTGTGAGTTGCTCTAACACATTGTCCTTCCTTCGCAACACTAATGTTAACTTTTTCCGGACCAATGTCTTTTAAATACGGTCTATAATCATTTTTAACCATGTGACTAC
Organism: Acanthosoma haemorrhoidale; assembly: GCA_930367205.1. NCBI lineage: Eukaryota > Metazoa > Arthropoda > Insecta > Hemiptera > Acanthosomatidae > Acanthosoma > Acanthosoma haemorrhoidale. The sequence continues at coordinate 15,327,008 of OV884009.1, forward strand.
TTGCACCGCTATCAACAACAAACATCAAACTTGCAACCTCCTCAACGGGTGTCATCAAACATGTAACGTGCTTATCAACTGATAAACAATCCATACTCTTTTCTTTAAGTGACGTCATAAATGTGAACTCTTCCTCTTTAGACACTCCAGCTACGTGTTTATTTCTTAATTTCGGACAATTGTTCTTCATATGTCCCTGCTGTTTACAATAATAGCATTTACCAACAAATGAGCTGGATTGCACATTAACTTTAGCGTCCTTTGGATGTTTATAAGATACAAAAGCACTCACCTGCTCTTCCTTCTTGCCTCTTCTCTCCTCTTCTGCAAGTAGAGTATTTTTCACATATTCTAGGCTAATTGCTGATTTGTCCTTATTGCACAAAATATCCAATGCAGAAACTACACTGTCGAAATCCGAAGGCATAGCCACCAATAACTGATTGACGATCTCCTCTTCGTCCAATTTTCCGCCCGCCACTTTAACCTCAGATGCGAGGGATTCAAATTCCTGGAAGAATTCTTGAAGTGCCTTACCCTTTTTAAACTCGAGCTTCCGCCAGATCTTTTGAGCAGTCACAAGTGATTTCATACCTTTCTTCTCATACGTGGATGAGAGGGCATCAGACATTTCTTTTGCAGTCGTCTTATCTTTGATCATCGGCAAAATACTGTCTGCCAAACCCTGAACAATTATGTTTCGTGCTTTAATGTCATCTTGTTTAAACTTTTTAAGTTCCACTTGCTCAGTAGGGGCTTCTTCCGTCATGGGCCACACCATTTTGCTCCAACACTAGCTTCATACGAAAGCTCCAATTAGCGAAGTTGGCTCCATCAAACGGCTTAATTCCCAACAGAATATTTGTCACACCGGCCATCGTTTAACCGCGTAATAATCCGAAAACACGAGTAACAAAAACTTCGGACCACGTGCGATAATAACCTCGAAACGGATACGCACTAAATTTCCGAAAACACGTTTATCAATTTTCCACTTAAGAGTTTCCTTAGACGTCTGGGCCCATAACCTTTTGTAATGAATAAAAGGATGTAATAATAACCTCGAAACGTGATGAAAACTGATTTATTCAGAGCTCACAAAAAGGTTCAGAAAACATGCATTAAAAACATGTGTAACTGCAACTAACAGAAAACTCACACTGCCATACGTATATAGTGGTGACCTAATCACACATACATAATAGGTTACATAATATAACGACTAATTAAACAATTACACTTAATAATGATATTAGCTAAATGGGGAATTATCAACAGCAGATCTCACTATAGTTAAAAATTATAAACTAAAGAAAAATATACTGGTGAGATGGGGACTCAAACCGGATCCTCCTCAATTCGGGTGCTCTACTAACTGTGCTAAACTGTACGAATCTCCCAATGTTCATTTTTTTTAGCCAAACTCTCGCGGTGAGCTAAGCCGGTAGAGGATGTTGGTACCGTTTTGATTTTTCAATGAAAACTGTGCCGAATCCACATCATTTGTTCAGTTAAATACTAGATTCCAGATAGTACAGTATTATACCAGTTTATGATAGATAAGTCATCTTCCGATTCCCACTTTTTCTAACCAGAATACTGGAATAAAATCTACAGGTAGATAGCAATAATTATCATGGATAAATCATTTGGTTTTTACGTTTTTGTAACTTTTTTCTTTGTCGCCCCATGACCTATTGTCCGTCCATAGCTATTTCTAGATAAAATATATAATAAAAAAAGTTTCAAATAAATTATGAAATAAATAGTACCCATTATATTAAGGATGTAAACAGTGAAGCAGCAATGTCAAAAGATACGGAAAATACTCAGTATATTTGACAAAAAAGAGAAAAAGGCTCTCAATTTCCAGCTAAAATGATCATGAAAAAAAGGGAAAGGGGGGACTGTCCATCCGTATATAGTATACCCCCTCATAAACTAATTTATTTATAATAGAAACATTAAACGGATTTCGTTCATTGAAGGTGACTTGGAGAGCCGATGTGACGCAACAGATAGAGGCCTGTGGAATGCAGGGTCGAACAAGGTTTCCCCAGTCTTGAGGGTTGGTCGGCCGAGCACAGTCCAAATCTAAGCACTCACGCCAACTTGTGGGTCCCGCTAACAAGTCCCTTGCTCAGACCGATATAGGTTAGAGACCCTCATCTCAAATAATTACTGCCTAAGGAATGATTGTTTTGTAAAAAAAATATAAAAGTTAACCGAAGAGTTGTTTTTATTAGGTTTACCCAGCAGATAATGAAAGCACCAGGATAACTAATGAAGAAATTTTATGTCTGATGGATGCGGGTGGTTATGGTGTATCGACGAGAATTTGACGACTATCCTAACAGGCCGACAACTACTCACAATCCAACAGAGAGAGAATTTCTTTTTTCAAACTACCACATGTGGTACCCCATTAAAAAAAAAAAATAGACAATAGCAGTAAACAGGCTATCAAAGGACCATCCACAAAACGTATATCGTTAAAGCAAAGTTAACTTAATTAAATTTACCATTTCTCAACTATGTTTACTTTATTTTGTTTTTTATATGTTTATTATGCACGTTTTTGTTATGTTTGCCCAGTCAACTAGTGAACTCTTTGAAAACTATATTATCGGTATAATGATGTGCAGTATATGGTCTAAAGCATGCATGAATTAATTATCACGAAAAAATTAATGAAATGTTACAAATTCTTGTTACCGAGAGGGAGAGGCTCTACTATCATTCAGAGGCGATCCTCATTGGTCTGCTTGCACGTATATTCTCTACCGGAGCGGTAATATAAACGATTTAAGGGTGTATTCTACAACACCACGAAATATTCTGATTGGTTTGTAGAATGAAAACGGAAATTAGGGTACAAATTTAATTTCCCTATCTGTAATGGCAGACATGAAAATCAATTTGCATCAAACATTCGAAGCAAACGAAGACATGTTGGTAATCCAACGGATATGGTGCATATCCGTATATATATATATATATATATATATATCGAAGAAAATCTTACATTATACAGATTTGTTTGATAGTGGTATTTATTACTGTGCTTTGACTATAATACCTTGTCTTGGTATGCATAAATCCTGGTACTAGTTAGTCGTAGAGGGGACAGCACAATCGACTTGTTTTCCTTCTAAACGGTGGTTAATAGTAAGCTCACATAGTTACAATTGAGTGATTAAGTATGATATGCTGATTAGTTTTTGGTTAAAATACAGCAACCGGAAGTACGGGGAAAAAATAAAGTTTCATGAGACCTTATAGACAACGAAAATAATATAAGATAATATACTGAAACAAATAAAATGAATTACCTTTATAGAATTTTGGTACCACGAGCAGATACTAGAGAGACCATGACAATGTGTCTCTACATTTTAAAAGAAATTCTCTTTAGTTAATATTTGAAGAAAAACTTGTAATAAATAAGTAACTAAATGTATGCAATTTTATTTTATATATAAAATAATTTATTTTAAATTGCGAAGAAACTCTCGATGAAAAATACTGATTATATAAATAAGATCATAAAACATCTTACGTTTTGTTAACTAATAAGACAGTGCCTGGTCAGTTTTTAATCTTGATAAATTGATTAAATAATTTATTGTTTTACTAAAAATTATTTTGTACTTCGTTTATAAACTTAATAGTAAATATAACAATTTTTAAGCTTAAATTATTGATAAAGGCAAAGGGTTTTAGATTCTACGGAATTTCCTATAACGTTAAATAGGGGTGGTCCGGATGAATATAATATAAAGGTGAGCCCCATCACCGAGTCCCTTTATAATGTTTAATTTCTTTTAACCACAATCCGATGTTAGTTTTTTAAGACATGCACTCTTTAAAATGCATGCTATGCAGTACAAGGAGAAAGCCTCATGCTCAAATTATAGTTTAAAGGTTCAATTTTTAAATAAATAATTACTCAAAGGGCTGACAAAAAATATATACATATATAATATCAGTTAAATCGCAGTGAAAAAGTAATTCTCTGTATTTTTCAATAGGCTTTGTTTCATTTGTAAACAAAAAATCACTAAACAATAAAAAGGTTAAATAGATAAAATATTCAATTTTTGACTTAAGTTTTGTTACGTTATCTTTGAAATTTATTAAAGTCCCAAAACATGGAAAAATAATCCGAACTTTTTAATTTTGTTAGCTTGAGGAAGCTTGAAATTCAATGAAAGAGGCCGATTATTTTCACATTACGACTCAACACTAAATCTTAATGAAAACTAAAAAGTGAAAGTCAGTGTGTCGTTAAACGTGCGCTTAAAAATTTCAAACATTTACGACTCCTATTGTAGAACAAATATATTCACCTGTTCCCTGTTTCGAAGTAAATCATTTTCCGTCGCCTTGTTTTGATATATTTGATAAACTAACACAGCCTAGAGACATGTTAGGACAGCTACGTAGAGTATGTGTAACATTTGATTACTTTTTTCTCTTACGGTTCAAAATAATTGTGAAAAGAGAAATTCGATTACTCAACCTTATTTTGTCAGGGTAACCTCACACACATGCACAACAATGGAAACAAAGACAGAAGGTAATGCAATAAAATATCAAGTAATGAGAGCATTACCAAAAGGAGGCAAGTTCATCCTTTGGCAACAGCTGTTTCGGATTTATCATTTGCCTCTCCATTATATGTGGTTGCCGGTGAAGCAACATTGTGGTTAGCAACACCATCCAACTGTGTTAATTTGTCAGTGGACGTGGGATAGGAGCCCGTTTATTCATTGGCCAGCACCTCTACTCAAACAGTTATGAGCCAATCGACATTCTCTATGTATGTTATATATAGATGTGCCCATCTGAAATTTTTACCGTAAACTTAACTTAATATAATAGGAGGGTCCCGAACATGATGAATATCTAGTCGATGCCTTTAGCAACTTAGTCAGCCGCCTCGAAAGAATGGCACTCCCAACATAAATTTGGTCTAGCTCTTCAAAATGTAACTCAGTAGGAAGGTGAGATGATAAATAATTTTGCCCCTGTTGTAAGCACTCTGTACCCATGTTGTAAGCGCTCTGTGCCCCTGTTATAAGCGCTCTGTACCCATGTTGTGCACTCGTGCAGGTGGTCCTACCGACTGGGGAGGTCCGAAGTTGGGTTTTTCATTTGACTAATAGTTATCAATATTTCTCATGAAAAATATCCAGTACTTTTTGCACAAGTGTCACTCTATATTGTTTTTTTTTATTTAATGTGGTATTTTTGAAAATTAAGATTTCCCTAAGTAAAAAAAAAAAAAAAAAATCAGTACGCAAACAAAAAAAACCAAATGACACTGAGCCTTTTTATCAATTAGTACTAATTGTAAAAACCTACTGACAGTGAATGAGATTCCCACTGTATACTCCCTGTAACTACACGCTTGGTACTTGGAATTTAAAAATTCGTACGTGGGATTATTGTACATTCTGTATAGCTGTGATTTACGTGATTTTACAATAATTGAAAGGAACTTCAACAAGCTAAGTAATGGTTTGCTGTTCAGCTATTAAAAGGGAAAATAGTTAATTTTTTGTAGTCGTATATCTTATAGCCAAAAGGATTTTTGGAGCTTCTTTTAACTTAAGGAACATTTTATCTAAGCCTAACAATCAACAAACATCTGCAGGATCATTTTGAACACTGGATGTCAACCTTGAATAGCTCTGTAAATATTTTTAACAACAGTTATGGGTTTGACTCTGACTTGTATTGTGTTATTCTAAATACAGAAGGGAACTGTACAACAAGAGCCCACAACTTTAATGGCTAATGCAAGTAGTTTAGAGACTAGGGCACGCCGCGTGTCTGGAAAGGTTCCTAAAAGTTGATTACAATCTGTCATATGTTCAAGTGGCCTGTGGTGCAAGATATTGGGTGCTGGCTGGTTTGTTTGTCACGGCACCAGGCAGTCCCTGCTTTACCTGGCATTGGTCACAAAGCGGGACCCCATTCAGTCACGCTAGCCACAGACACTTTCATTGGACCCGGATAAAGTCGATTGAGATGTTTTACTTCTCTCCCTTGACTCAATCGCCTTACTTCTTTCTATGGGTTACTTCTATAATAACTGTCCTTACTCTATAGTGAATAACATATACCATTCCGACTTAAATGTCTATCCAGTAGCAACCTCCACCGAGGTTCACTCTCACAGTGAACGCCTTGATGTACTTTTGAAATATTACCAGCTCTCCTGAGGGAAAGAAGTAGGTCCCAAAAGGCTAAAATTATAACCAGAACTAGTACATCCTCCATATTAAACAACCACAATCATTTTCAGAATATAAATTAAATATTATTAACACCTCGTATTTATGCGAAATGGATTCAATGTGACAACAAATCGTTTTGGGGATCTCGATAATTTTTTGAGTGGATGTATTTGTTGGGATATCGACATGATGAAAGAAACACATCAGATTATCAAAATATGTAAACATGTTACTTCAATTCTCCAACCATCTCATATAAGGACGAATGCAGACATCGATATGTCATCCATAAATAAATTTAACATTTTCTTTTATCATCTTAAGGCGATAACCCAACAAATACATCTTCACCAATCTAAATTCATGGTTCAATTTCAACTTGGTTCAATTACTAATTAATGGCTAGATAAATAATACTTGGTGTTATTTGTTCATTTACTAATCAAATTCAGGCATGACTGTATTGATAGAAAACAAATTTCACGTTAATAATTAAGTTTCATACTTGGCTATCAAGCACAGCAAAAATTTATGATTGTGCCTCTTCAAAATTTAAAATGATCACTGTTAAAAAATTCGAATAAAATAATAAATTTATAAAACGTAACCAAAACACCGGTTGATCAAATGTTTCCTTAATGTACTTCTCAGCAAAATTCATTTATTAGGGCTTTCACAGTTTCAATGAACGAAACAGCATATTTATCATAAGCAAACTAGTTAAAATATAAGTAATATAAATATATATGTACGTATATATGGAGATCATTGCCTTCACCGTTTTTAAGTTCCAATTAATGTATTATTGAAAAATGTAGCTCAATAATGAATTCAGGGATTGCATTGTAGCATTAATTGTATTTACAACGTGTACAGATTTTATTTAGCACAAATGTTTCGTCTATTCATTAGATACAGGCAAAGTTGTTCACCACCTGTTGTTACAAATACCTGTTCCTAAGAGGTAGGTAGGTAGGTGGGTAGGTAGTAGGATAAAGGTAAACACACAAACAGAAATTCTAGCTGGTCCAGTATTCCAAAAACACGTGGCCTATCCTTATACAAATGTTTGCTAAATAATTGAGATCATCGATTTCTGTTTTAAGTTGATATTTAGAATAGACGAATACTTTGCTGATAGAAGAATAGCAGTGTTGTTTTAATAAAAACATTAACTAACCATGAAAGCATTCGAAAGGTATATAAAAATAACAAAAAATAGATGGCGGAATATCTGCTGATTATAATCAAGTGCGAAATATTCATTCAACAATAAAATAAACACAGATTTGTTAAAAATTTACATATTATTATATAATTTGATTAAATATTAATGAATAAATGTTAAAAAAATACATAAATATATTATGATGCCGCTGGACATTCTAGTAAATTAATTGTAATTTGACAGAAGATAGAAGAATAGATTACCATGGGCTGTGTCATTACGTGCAATTGATGTGCCCAACACGCGTGACAAGTGAAATGTAAACAAGTAGACGGAGTTTATTTTTGAATTGTTGTTCACTGAATTATATTTAATTTTACGTTACTAACCCAATACTCCAGTAACTTTAACGCCTCAATGTGAAGTCCCTGCATTAAAATTTTCAAATCGGACAGTAGTTATTCGTTTTTGGGATTATAAAAAGACAAAATTATATGAAACAACACAACCACAGCGCATAAAACAATACAATTTATAGTTAACGTTATAACGTAAACAAATGTGTTGAATTTACAATCGTGCTTGCTTCGGAGAGAGACTGGGCCTCTGATTCGTTGACAAACTAGTTTTTTTTTACCTCTCTGGCAGCGCTCCACAACTACATTCTAATGTTTATGTTTTGCAACATTTCCGTCGAAAGGGAATTCACAGCATATATTGGAATGTTTATAATATTTGCAGTTGAAGCTGAGAGATATGTCTAATAAATAAATATTTTCTTTTTTTTTACCGTGACAATATTATCACTTTTACTTGGGTATTGAGCTGTGGAACATTTTTTAATGTCCAAAAAATAATCGTACAAATAGGCAAAACTTAAGGAAGAGGCTAAAAGCACGCGGACAGAGCGTGGCCGGACCCTTCCACACAAATAAGGGGGTCCTGGGAACTACCTGTCATGGGGTCACAAGTTGGGTCCGAGGCAATACAAAAAGCGAGATAGAAAAAGCTTGAGGTCCTACCTGATCGGACAGCTGGAGCTCCATAGCAGCAAACCGACAACTAACGAATCACAGGCCGGGGCACTACTAACATGGCTTGGGCCCAGGATTCCTGCCATAGGGGGCGCTGCGGTCCCACGTCACCGACCTCCTCTCCTCCTTAGCTCCTCCCCACTCGCTCCACAGCACAATGTGTAATTAGATAACTCTAGATAGTGTTGCGCCTGAGGTAGGGATAACCTCCGCCGATGATGGACAAACAACAGGATCTTAACCCACCTGCGCAAGAGGCTGATGACTAGCACTAGGATTTATATGTAATAAAAAAATTAAAACATATATATATATTTATTTATTTTCTCAGAATTATATAAGTAAAAATGTAAATGCTATTACTGTGTGTACAGTAGTCAAAATGTTATAAACACAAGTATTTTCAACTCTTAGGATAGAAAAAATGTGGAAAAGAAACATGAGAGAGAGAGAGACGTAATGAACAGGCTAAAAGCTCTAGTTCACTTCTTACAAGTTAGTTAGTGAAACTAAATAAATTTTTAAATAACCTGCGCCGATGAGGCCCTAAGTAAGATTTATAACAACTGAACGGCCACTCCACATCGACCGAAGTTTTTTGAGCATGTTTAAAATGACGATTTTCATTTGGAACAATTTCACTTCTAGATTTTCTCTAACGTACATTCTAAAGTGCACATCTGAAATTAGCTATATGTTCTTCCAGCCTGGGTATTTCTCAAACAAACAAATATCTTAATTTAATCTTCGATTTAACTCCGATTTCTCCCGGTGCCTCTTCAAGTTATTCAATGGGGCAGTCGATAATAGCGACGCTATCAATCAATGAAATGTTCCGACTCTCTAAATTTATGTGTGGCCTAAAAAAACGGCGCTTGCCGTAATTTACACGAGTGATTACCTCAAGGTAAGTTTTATGTCAATGATTTGTCTTTTTTGACTGTGTTTTATTGAATCAAAGCTCTTGCGGTAGTGTTAAGCAGTCTCTAACCACGTGTATCCTTTCTGTAACTACAGGTTGAAGTGCCAATCGTACAAGAATAGGTCAAGATACTCCTAATCGGCCCTGTTTTAGGGTTTATTAATGTATGTATTAATTATGTTCATAAATAATTAATAAATACATTAATGTCAACTAATAATAATATTACTGGGAAATTTGAAACAATTTCTGAAGTATTGCGTTGTATTGGAAACAGCTGGGCTGTAGGTACTGACAGGCTCGTGGATTTGATCTTCGTACCCCTCGGCCAAGGTGCTCACTAGCTCCAAATTCTACGTCGTGCGAGACGAATGTTATTAGTTTTTTCTTAGTGGAATATCTTATGTGTTATTAAACCATATTTACAGTTTTACGTCTGTTTTTAACAATTTAACAACAAATTGGGATCATGGTCATTTAATCGAATTAATTAATTCACTTCAGAATGGAGAAACGCCTATTTGCAAAGAATAGCGAAATGTTGGTGAATTTGAATTATTAATATGTTTTTAATTAGTTGGTTTTAATTAAAGTGTTCCTAAAACTATTTTGACCTGAGCTCAAAACCACCAGCGGACTTTTCACCAAACCAAGAAGATCCAGACCATATCCTATCCAGAATCTATTCTATCTATATAGAAGATCCAGTCACCCACCAGTACCGATCCCCAGACCTCAAAAAACCAGAAACCTCTACAACACACCTCACCAGCCTCAGCACCTAGGTCCTACGCTTTTGAGGGGGATTTCTGTTACCAGAACTCAACAGCCCCTAAATCGACCTACTTATCCCCATATTCCTTCTCCTGAATCATATTAACACCTGACAGAAAAACAACAGTCTGGCCCCTACCGTAGCCCAACTTAAATCCTTAACTGAGATTCTACAATAAATCACATCTATGACTGTCCCCACCAACCAACCTAGATCGCAAACCTCTACTCATTTTACTTTCGAACTTGAATGGACCTCTTCGACACAGGAACGAACTTACATTACTACTTCAAACCAAGAACATTGACATTGCCCTACTAACAGAAACGCATCTCACCGCACGACATAGCTTCTTTATTACAAGATAGAACACATATTGAACTGGAAATCCAGATGGCAGAGCTCATAGTAGTTCCGATAATTCCATTCGCTCCAGCATTTCTCTCTATCCCAATCCCTCCACTTGATGCAAAGCTGCGCCATAACCCTTTACTCCTCCACTCACGCCAATATCTCCATATTCTATGACCATATTCTACAGACAGTATGGCTTCTTGAACAGCATATCGTAGTTACGGGTGAGTGCCAACAGCTCCGCTGCAACCACCCAACTCTTCGTCATGTTGAGTTGCAAGACTCTGAGAAAATTCATATTGGATCCTCTTCATCGGGGCCTCAAAATAATTAAGTCACAAAAGTATACAAACCAGATAATTTCCAAAATGTTCTACACTTTTATAAACAGTTGGACTGCAGACCCTGATATGTCCATGTATTTGATCATTAAACTACTAACAAAGGTTCCTTTCAAATTTTATTTATAGATAGCTGAAACTGCTTTACCACAGCACATAAAATATAAAATTATAACTAGATCTCTTGTTTTCGCCAGCAGTTTTGCCATTGTTCGCCACTTTTTTAAGTTTGTTGTATAAGACCACTGCTTGGATTGAAGAGAAAGATCAATAAAAATTGTTGGTGTGGAGTTAAGGGATACTGTAAATTTATAAAATTAAACAATTCTCAGTATAATTAACGAAGAACCCGTCTTGCAGATTATCATTTCTTCCAATTTCCTATTTTTCAATTAAATGGGCCAATTTCAATTTAAAGAAAGGGTTTATCGATAAATACAAAATAGACGATAATTTATTGTTGAATGAGAAATGTCTACTGCCCAGAATAATAATGAAGGAAGTCAATGTCAAAACCCAATTGAGTTATAGTAAATTAAAGTTGTAACATTCATCATTTTTATTTTTGTAGGATTACTAATCCTCAGGTCATTTCAATCTCATTAGTTTTCTTTTTTTTTTTTTTTTTTTTTTTTTATTTCAAAACCTCAAATAAACAATAATACAAGTGATAATATATACAAGAAACAATCGACTTACAAATTTCTCCTCTTCCTGCATTTAAATGCATTTGGAGGAGTGCATAATACAATAAATTTTTTATGTTGTGAATTTTTTTTGTCTTGTATTCACACTAGGTGATGAGGCTCACCTTCGATTTGCCACCGACACCAAACACTAAACACTAGGAACAAAACAAAACAAAACAAACTAAATCTCTACCTAGAACCTAGGACTAGAGTGTTCCAGCCGCGACAGCGTCCTGCCATCGATGGTGGAACGGAGCGGGGGTTATAGTGTTAAACACCGGGTTTGTTAGATATTGTAATGAGTCGAAAAATTTGATATGTCTACGCTGGATGAATTCATCCACCGTAGGCAGCTCAAATATCTCATGCAGCTCACTGTTCCGTCGCTGCTCGAATGAAGTACCTCTGACCACTTTCATCTGTATACCGTTTTGGAATTGTTGGAGATTCTTAGCTGTCGTATACGTCAGATATCGAAATAGCGGTGCACCATACAGCAGAGTAGGCCTGAGTATGCTCTTGTAAATCAGTAGCTTGAGACGTAGTGATAGATTGGGGGAAGTCAATAAGTGCGTAAGCCGGTAAGACTTCATGCGTGTATGCTTCAACTTCTTCGCAAAATGGTTACTAAAATGGAGGTGTCTGTCCATTTTAATTCCCAGATATACTAGGTCGTTGGCTGGTGAATTTTCCTCCGTTCCTACTATGTAACTAGTAGGGAGCGGGCTTTTTCCCTTTTGAAAAGAGTATAAGACAGTCAGTCTTACCCGCGTTTACAGAGATATTGAGTCTCCCCAATCTCTCACTGATCTGGTTACAGGCTGCTTCAGCCTGTCTTAGAGCTACCTTGGCACTCATGCTGCTACTGTACACCGCTATGTCATCTGCGAAAGCAGTAACTGTGGTATTTTTGTACCAGGCTCCAACAATCTCAGACGTGTATACGTTGAATAGTACAGGGGATAAGACGACGCCTTGGGGTACTCCACAGGTCAGTGGCACAGCTTCGGAGAAGCTATCTCCCACCCGCACCCGCAGCGATCTGTTTTTCAGGAAGCTAGCCAGAATTGAATACAGTTGTTCCGGGCATTCCCGGTCGCAGAGCATTTGAAACAGTGTCCCGTGAGACACCGAGTCGAATGTTTGGGTGCAATCAATCGAAATCATAGCCGTGGCTATGTTTCTATTCATGTTATGGCTAACTTCTGACTGCACCTTCAGAAGGGGGTGCTCTGCGCTCATACTGGATTGGAATCCAGTCTGCTCTGGCGGAATGATGTCATTTTCCGAGCAGTAATCTTTGAGATAATTCAAAAGAATTTTCTCAAAGATTTTCTCCATCTATGGTAGCAGACTGATCGGGCGGTAGTGGGCTGGGTGATTTCCGCTCTTGGCTGGCTTTAGTAATGGGAACAAGATGGCTTGTTTCCATGTGTCAGGAAAGTACCGCAGTCTCATACAAGAGTTGTACAAGTTTGCTAATTGTACTATCCCTCTCCTCGGCATTTGTTTGAGCAGCACTGTTTGTATCCCGTCGTGGCCTGGTGCTCGGTTTCCCTGACACCGGCGAAGAATCGCCTTGAGCTGCTTCGGTGATACAAACATGTGGTTCTGTTCAGCATCTACCGGAGGAGGCATGTGGTAGTATCCCGTCCTAGCCGTAATATCCCTAGCGTAATGGTCGGCCAGTTTTGTTGCCTGTTGCTCAGCAGTCAGAACATTGTCGCCTTCGTGAAGACGGACAGTGGCTGTCTTGCCTTTTGTAGTCTTTAACAACTTCCAAACCTTTATGTGATCTCCGCGAGTTCTTCAAAGTTTCTCATGCCACTGCGCTGTTTTCCAGAGTTTCATCAAGCCCCGGATTTGCGTTGTGAGAGAATTCACAACGACCTTGGCTTGCTGATCTCTCGTCCTGTACCATCTATTCTTCCAAGTACGGCGCAAGGCAATAATTTTAAGAATGTGGTCTGGAGGTGGTCGCAGAGACGGTGGTATGGGAGTGTACTTCGGGATCGCAGTGTTTGCTGCGTCTATGATCACATCAGTTATGAAAGTTAGTTGAAGATCTACTTCCTCTTTCGTGCGGAGAACTGCCACCGTATGCAGGTTATGGTAAATTTGCGACCGGTACAGATCCCAGTCGGCACCACGGTAGTCGTATCTCGTGGGGCGAGGGGTCGCCACTCTACCATCCACCGCATACAGTACTGGCCTGTGGTCAGAGGTAGGGGCAACTAGTGATACGGTGGGATTGTTTTGGCAGTAGTAAGTCGATCGTCGAGGTAGCTTGTGGGTTACCTCTATGTCGAAAAGTAAAAGTCTGGGGGTGAACGACCGTAAACGGCGTTCTCAACAGGAGTCTCCCAGCCTTGTTTGTTACGGTGTTATACCACATGGTATGTTTTGCGTTGAGATCTCCCACCACCCAGTGGTTAGATCTCTGCGCACATGCGTGTAGCAAGGCTGAGTACTGCTGCAGAGACGCGTACGGTCTTCTGTATAGGGCGGTAAGGTAAATGGGTCTCCCCAAATTTACCTTAACTGTCAAATGGTGAAGCTTGGGATCAGTTGTAGTCAGTGGTGAAGCCACTTTCTTCCAATTGATACCAAGGCGTATAGCAATTAAAATGCCTCCGTAACCGTTAACCCTTTCAATGGCAGTTGAATAACCTTGTGGAACCATTGTGTAGATACCCTAGTGTCTGTCAAAACTACAATATCTGGTCGGTAGAGCGCTAGCAGCACTTCTACCTCATCTATTTTGGTCAGGAGACCATCAACGTTAAAATTTAAAACTTGGTAATCTACCATTGTTGATGTTTACCAGATATTATAGCCAAGAGCACTTGGCTACATAAGTCTACTAGGGCAGTTACCCATTTCGGTCCACATTCAAGGTCTTGACGCGGGTCGTTTGTAAGAAACTTTAGCCTAGGATCTAGGTACTCACAATTGTTATTTTCCGGAGTGTCCTGCGAAGTTCTGGGGGCAGCTCTCGACGTGGAGGGGGCAGCTCTCGACGTGGAGGGGGCTGCTCTTGACTTCGAAGGATGAGCCGTTTCTTCTTCTCTGGCTTGGAAGAGCTTGAAGAGCGGGTTCTGCCAGGCGGGTATAGATGGCGGTGGAGCAGGTCTCGTGAGTGGCACGTCTGGGCAGCTCCTCTTCTGCTGGGGCTGCTCTCTGTCGGGGGCCGGTCTTACTCTGGCTAGGAGCATCTTCCTTTTCTCGCAGCCTCTGTACGAGGCGGGATGTGCCTCGCCACAGTTCGAACACTTGAGCGGGGCTGGTTCGTTTCGAGGGCATAGCGCCACCTCGTGGGGTCCTGCACATCTCACACATTTGATTTTTCTGCCGCAGTGGTTCTTTGTGTGGCCGAATTCTTGGCATCGGTGACACTGCGGTAGCCCTCTCTCTTCTTTAAATGTCACAACACGAATGATTACGTGATTTATAGCACGTAGCTTTTTCATTGCGTTCAATGTAACGCTATCATTCGCTGTTACCAGGACTGGCGAAATATCCTGTTTTCGATCTGTTTGGTCTGTTTTTCGAAGTCGCCTCACATCGACGACCTGAGACCTGGTATGGTCTCATTTATGGCATCGGAAACCTCTTTGATGTCCTCCTGGACATCCAGGCCAAGAATTAAGTATTTTCTATTCTTTTTGCCGCCTCTCGGAGCAAAAGAGTGGTACTCCTTTCCGCCCGTCTGGAGTAATTTTGTTATCTTCCCTCGTTCCTCCTCGAGTTCGGGGTAAATAGTTACGCCCTCCTTCGTCTTCCTGAGGGCGAATTTGGTTATGTTTGCTCCTTTGAGCATCTGAGTCAAATTTGTTGTTGTCTCACCAGAAACAACAACAGGCGGCGGCTTCTTTGGTGCCTGAGTCACAGGATTAGGGCTTTCCGGTGACTCAGTGGCCAAAGCCTGGAATTTATTTCCGACCTTTGTCGGATTTTTCGCCTTAGTGGGCCTTTGTAGTTTAACAGTGATTTTCGGAAAAGTGAAATCCTCTTCACTTTCCGAATCCTGTCTCGGTGAAGCCGACCGCTTCCGCGAACTGTCCGTCTCCATTTCCATACTTCCGTATAACCGAGTTCAATACAGAAAAATATTTTAATGGGGTGCCGTTCCCATGCACAATTACACCGACACAAAAACACTGGCACGAGAAAGCGAAAACGAAAAAATGTTACCTGGTGCCACCCCTCAGTAGCAAGATGGTGGCAGCACAGATGGTGACAGAAAACAATGGCAGCAGACGATGTGATTGATCACTTCGGCTGCTGGCACTCAACAATATCTTTAGTTTTCTAAAGACGACGTTCATAGTACACACAGTACGAGGCTTACAGTCACTGCGAGAACTTAGCCAAAGAAGATTCATATTGGGAAGTTTGTCTACTCGTACAGACTAGCTCAGTTGGTAGAGCACCCGATCAGATTTTGTTTTGTTTCTTTTGGTCATTATTAAATAAATGATCTTATTCCAGGTGCTTGTTTATCATTGTAAAATATTTTCGTCGTATCTTTATAAAAGATAAAAGAAATTTTATTTAGAATAAAAGGTTGTTGGAAGATAATGGTGTATTAAAGGACACAATGTGTACGAGAACGGACATTGTGGATGTTTCTGCTGGTTATAACATATACATGTTGAGCTTTTAGAGGATAATCACTCTCTCTATTACAAATATTCAACAAATGCATTTTTAATTTGAGCAATAGCTCAACGATTTTTACATAGAATACTCTGCTACCCATGAATGGATGAGTTTGGATGAATGAATGACATATTTGTCAAATTTATTAATAGACTACGTTTCGATATAATCTATACGTCTTCATCAGTTACGGTTATAAGTTAAATAGAGCTGTGAGTTGGTATTTTTCAAAAACTGAAGCCGATATCCCAACAAATTCATCTAGTTAATTATATATTCGTGGATAATAGTGTCTAATAGGTTTTTCGTTGCGAAGGGACACGAGCGCAGAAGAGTTGTTTCAAATATAGCTTTCAATCACCTAAATTAGATACGATTCTTTTAAATGCATAAAGGGTAAAAATAAGATATATCGTCAGTTATTATCGGGGAGTTAATTTACAGTTAAAATTGTGTAGTACATATTTATATTTAATAACATTTTAATATTCGACTGGATCATAACTGCAATTTTTGAACACATGTAGCAATTAACTGTTATTAATGATAATAATAATAATGTTAATAATTTCATCATAGCCAGATGAATAAGACTAATAATGAAAGTAATTCCATGGTCCATTAATCAATTACTTAGTTTTTTACAGTTTATATATAGACATTCTTTATTGTGCAATAATTACAATCTGCCTTTTATAAGGCAATAATAATACAGATAAATGATCTCATTCATACCATACAGTTCATCATTCACTCGCTCATTCATACAATAAGACATGATTGGAGAAACTGGCAATTGCCAGGACAAAGAGTCATAAAAACTGTCATCAAAATATTTTTCGCGGCCGTTAATTAAACCATTTTTTTTTTGTGTACTGCATCAAACTTTACTAGATTTTTTTTGTTAAACTTTTTTGAATTCAGTTTTGATTTGACTAGATAGAACTACTCAAAGCTGTTATAACGAGACGGAAATGACTATGGGCCATCTAAAAGTGTGGGCGAATCCTGCATTCATTCTCAATGACAGCTGACTCATCTGAAGGGCACCGCTCCAACTGGAAATATATGAAACTGCTGATAACTGCAGCTATAGACCGGTAGATATTCTCAGCCTTGCCATCTTCCGATTCTGACAGTGAATAATTATAATTATCGGTAAGAACTTGGGCCAGACCGTTTTCATTGCCTCTTCTTCGCTTTGTACCAACAACCATGAATCAAACAGCAGGTTCACAAGTTATGTCCCGATCAGCAGGCATTTAGAAAAACTAAATACATTTTATGAACGAGAATAAGAAAGGAATAGAACGGGCTATATCTAATTATATATAACCCAGAAGCAAAAAATGTATTCGATTTGAAAAGAAAAATTTATTTACACCTTACAGAATGGATTTATGATCTGTACACTTGATCAGTTAATACGCAAATGTAAGCATCACCTAATTTAATCGAGTTAGTATGTTGACATTCGCAGGGGTTTGTTGTTTATTTTCACTACTTAAAACCCTTAAGTTTTCAGAGGTGTGTCTGTCCTGAGATCACTGTTCCCAGAGCCCCGTTCGATTCAAGGAATCATATAAAAAATATAGCCATTTCCATTACATTTTGAGTGGGGTATCAAATTGCAGATTTCCACTTCTCAGTGAAAAATTGGTAATATTTCTTTGTATTTGACGATTATAATTTTAAAAAATCCATTAAAACTGTTATTAACATGTTGGCAACTTTATCTTAACTAATGTTTTTTTCAAAGGATAATATAATATCCGTATTTTGCATTGTAGATCCCCAGAACATGATAGAAATAAAATCAACCCCACGCTATAAAAATTATGGGTCATTAATAAAAAAATTTCTCTATTTTTCGTAGGGTATCCAATTGATGATCTTATTATATTTTATATAACATATATTTTATTAATAAATAACAAAAGGTAATTAAAACTGACATTAACATTCATTGATGCAAAAATTAACTAATAAAATTAATGATTTCAAGGTACGGAGTAATAATATGTAATATGTGTTGGTACTTAAGTGACCTATAATTAGGTAAAGTCATTAAAATTTTTATCAAAAGTGTATTCCAATTTTTTAGAAAACTCAGCTTCGTATAGAGGGATGATAGTTAGCTTTAAAATTTTACTACCAACACTCTGCTCTTTAAATAAAAGCAACCTTATGAAAAATGATGATGTATCTATTATTAATCAATTACTTTTAATTCAAAAATTAATATTTTCGTATCATATTAAGTACAGTACAAAGGTATACAATACACAAGTACACTTTTGGTATCGTTGCCAACTTTACATCGACGGGCGACAATTTTTTTTTCGATCCACAACGATATAGTAGAAAAAATAATATATAAATAACCTATATTCATTTTTACTATGTGAGCTATTTTGGAACGTTCCGCCCAGAAGTGGTGGACTGAAGGTTTTTCAAGTGGTCATACAAATATTTTATGTAATATTAAACCATGATTTTTAAGGATTTATTTTATGGTATTTATGAGCTATGACACAAGAACCTCTGACATGGGACATCATAATCACAATCCAAATATAGGTTCCGTTTAAAATCTAAAAAAATATTTTCAAAGAATCTAATGTTTTAAGGTTAATTGTCAAAAACCCGTGTTCATAAATTTAACTGAAGCGGTGATTTTTTTTTTTTTAAAGGCATGATATTTTGCATGAAATTTTCATGACATGATGCTAATAAAAAAAAGTAATTCTTTAAAAAAATAATAAGTGTCAATAATCAATTAATTAGTATGTCATTAAAAAAATGATAGTTTGGTGTGTATGGTGTAATAATATGTTGTATAATATGTCAGGGCTTTCATGGATCGTAGTTAGAAAAAGCAACATAAAATCAGATTAATAACCATTAGTTTTAAATAAAACAGCTATGGGTTGATGAATTCCTATGTGCAGTGCCGATCGGGACGTGTAAGAGAAACTGCTTTTGCATGTGTAAGTTAGTAAAAATAACCCAATAAAATCTATTAAATCAAACAAGGGGTAATTAGTATAATAATAATTAATTTAAATCATTAATTGTTTGATACTACACACTTAGCTAATTTGTTTTTGAATTGCCGAACATTAAGATCTTTCCATAAGAATGAACTTATTTGCTATAAACTTTGGCTGCCGGGAAGCTTTTCTGGCTTGGACAGTTTTAACTAAGTTTTACCATATGTGATCTTTTTGAAAATCGTTAATTGTTGAAGATGTAGTGAATATTTTTAAGGTATAGGAATGTTGGTAGTTTCGAGGTCACGCTGAGCAGATGACAAAGGAAATACTCCGTTCATTTTACCTGGGGAGGTTGAGATTCCCTACCTGTTCAACCTACCTGCATTCGACAAGATTTTCACTTCATTCACAGTCATATAGTGAAAATAATACATTTGTTTCATTAAAAACGTTCTGATTAATAATTGTTCTGATACTCTCATTATGCTGATGATTCAAATACCTGACGTATTAGATATACTCATGGCGACAGGAATAAACACCTCTGCTACCAACTAGGGCTCGGGTCTAAAGTTGTTAATTTCCTATAAGGTCTAGATCACAAAAACTAATTTTGATATCTAAGAAAGAACTTAAACTATTTATTAAAAATTGAAGAAACTACATTTGCATAAAATTACAATAAACATTACAGAACAAAAAAAACACTAATAGGAACATTAAGACATAAATGAATGAGCGTTCGACATTACCATAGTGAGCGGGTACTGTGAAAACGAGACAATTTCACATACCTAACAATAAATGCTATGGTCTTATCTTCTTCAACGATCTATGTCTTTAAAAGAGATTTTCGTAATGAATGGACCTTATTCTATCAATCAAAGTAATTCCTTAGTCAAAATTACTAACTTGTATTTTCTCCTATTTACCAAGGGGTTTTTAACTTAAAAAAAATTAAATTGTTCAATCTAGCCTTAAAATATGGCGGATTTGTTAATTTAATAAAAAACTACAATTCAGATGGAAAAACATAAACTAGATCTACTTTATTGCAAAACCGTAACAAAGATTTTACAGGGTTTTAGATTTTAACCCTAGTCTTCAAGACCGTCGAAGATCCGTTGAGAACGTTGGTTTCTGTTAAACACACACAAATAATATTATAAATTCGTTTCTTAATAATAATGCATTACCTTTTCTAAGTCCTGGCCACTCACTAACCCTGATCAGATTTACAATTAATGCAGAAAGAAGACAATTCAAAATTCCACAGGGGGATTCGACGGGATCATTGCAAGGCAATGCTAGAAAGAGGTATCCAAGTGACAACCCCCTGTGGAAATAACACTATCCCATCCGAGTACTAATGAACACCATAGAAACACCTCTGGCACACAAATGACAGTCTATGTAGACGGTATAACTATTTACTGTTCTGATAAAAAAAAAATGGAAACAGCGTGAAATCAATTCTAATTTAGTATTATATTTTGTCATTAGCTAATAATTGCTCTATAATACTGTCCAGGTTCGATCTTTTGTCTTTGGTTAATAATTGATTCCTGGTTGTTTATAATTTCTTATGACCGCAGTCTAGTCGTGCCTTTTACCACATTAATAGCTAGCTTTCGAGGGAGCCTAATAATAACTAGTATTAAATAGATGAGGTCGTTAGTCTAGCGGATACGCTCAATATTTAAAGATGATTTTTACCCGCTCCCCCGCGGATGAGTCACTCGCAGTTTAGCAGTGGGATGGATTAGGAGTCCTATAAATGAACGAGAATGGTATAAAGAATTATTCTGACAACAAAAAAGGTTATTACACGAAATTCCAGTTGTCTTTCTTATTCATATTCCGATCTTATTCCAGGATTGAGGACGGTGGGCCGACAATGACTATTTAGACACAGAATTAAAAATATTATTCTTTTAAAAATAGTAAAACGCCAAAGAGCGTATTGTTTGCCCATTTTTCAGTCTGTTCGTATAAACAATAGTGAGTTAAACATGAAAATAGGCATAAGTATCCAGGATAATTTATTTTTATGCAGAAATGTAATATTGTTTTGGAGAAGTTACATTAAGTAAAAAAAGTTTATAAGTTTCCTAACTACAACCATCCATTTATTATATCTGATCAGGGTGTATCATAACCCTGTAGCCATAATTTTAGAAACCACATTTTTTGTTGTGGTATAGAGCCACTCTTATGAAAATAATTAGAAAAATAAAAAATGTACTTGTAGGACCGGGACTTAATTATAGGATCTCCCTATTATCGAGTCAACAATTTATATTTGTAAAGTTCTACTTTATCGATTAATGCAGTAACGCAGGAAAACTAGCTCTCATTATTTTTGAATCATGGGTGTAGCGACCGCTAACTACATAAGATAAATCACCCTATACTCTATTATATATATATATATTGTAAATTAATTTAAACAAATATAAATAACATAAATAAGTCATTGTAAATGTTATAAACAATAAAAAGCGCAGCTGCAAGTTAATTAGTTAGGGAGTGGGAGAGTTCGCCCTCTACCCAGAATCAGGTAGTGACCCAGGCCAGCCCTAGGGCTGCCGAACAAAGGGTCACCGCATACTGAGCTGGCATTGGGTACAATAACGAGGCAGATGATTGGGCCTAACGGCCCACCACTAACTATAAGTAGGGGCAGATCTCGGCCTGTAAATTATTCTCCTTACGACTCGCTAACTGATGACTTGCGGCTGCACTGATGTTCAAGACTTGGCCTTCTTATTTATGAAACCCTCTGGACCTCTCTTCCTAACCTCGCTATGTTTTAGCCCGGCCTTGTCAGACCTCACACTCTCCTAGTGGGATTCTCTGCCTTCACCTCGCTAAAACTAACAGCTCCTTGGGAGAGACCTCTCCCTCGCGGACAACGGCTGTCATGGCCCTACAAATTTACCAAGTAGTGTCTCCCACGACAATCCAGTCTGCCTCTCTCCGGTTCACACTCGCCTTTGGGATCCGGACGGATTTTGCCTACCCTTAGATACCGAGTGTGAATTCGTGGTCATTCCAAGACCACACAAACTACCTACCCTATACCTCTTCTCCTGAACATAGTGTTAGAGCACATGCCTATCAAATATGGGGTCAGATAGTAAGACCGTCATGAAACGATTGTCCAGGTCATAGCCTAATCAACCCTCCCTTTGTCACCAGGGCTAGGGTAACTAGGCACCCCCTCGTGACGACCCGACAACGGGGTTGCAAGGTTCCACTGCTGTTACGATGTCTACCTACATTTAGGAGGATCTACCTAAAGAGAATTCATATTGGTAATATGATAGCTGATAACTAGTAATAATATTGGGATTTATACCACACCAAAATTGACTTTTTAAGTATATTTATATGGGAGCAAGCCATCTGAAATATAATATTTATTGTTAGTTAAATCCCTTTATTGTGCAATAATTACAATCTGCCTTTTATAAGGCAATAAGTAATTAAGATATATGCTCTCATTCATACAATATTTACAGTTCATCATTCACTCGCTCATTCATACAATATTTACAGACAGTCCAGAGACCCCCCAAATTCACCGCGAAGAGAAAGCGGAGTCTTGGGAAGTCCCCCACGCTCCTCCGTCAGCCGCGTCACCGGATACTAGCCAGTGGAGGCTGACCAAGAGCGCGAGAGCCACAGACGCTCAGGACATGATTGGAGAGACTGGCCATTGCCAGGACTCTTACTGTCACGCGTTTATAGCAGGTCACGAGGCCAC
Organism: Acanthosoma haemorrhoidale; assembly: GCA_930367205.1. NCBI lineage: Eukaryota > Metazoa > Arthropoda > Insecta > Hemiptera > Acanthosomatidae > Acanthosoma > Acanthosoma haemorrhoidale. The sequence continues at coordinate 15,349,963 of OV884009.1, forward strand.
TGCCTTTTCAGTCTCCGAGGAGGATTATAGGGATGAGTGGCACAGTGCAATGACTGGGCTACAGGATTAGGGTGGTTGGAAAGGCTACTGTGGAATTTCGTAAACTTGGAAGGGATGAGTTCTAGAATGTAGGGTATATTAAGGTCGTTATGAATGGTTTTGTTGCTGACATAATAAGGGGCATTTACTATTGTTCTCAGGACTTTTGATTGAAAGGATTGGATTATAATATTTAAAGTTCAAAACATGTTTTGTGTTACTTTTAACATAGGTCGGCATGAGTTGAAACGAAACAAATAATCCTCCAAAAGCCAACATAGTTGATTCAATACCAAGAACAAGCGGAAGGTCCTGATAAAGAAAGAGCCGCACTGATGCCCCTTCAACCCTTCAAGGTCATAAAAGCATGGCAATGAATTGCTTAGTTTAGTCCTGCATAGAGATGATTCGCAATAGGTGGAGCCGCTCAACGAAACTTAATATGCACTCGGAGACGTTTGGAACAGCTCCACCATGGAACGCATAATGGCTCCAGTTGGAGCTGTTTCTTAGATTCCACGTAATTTAGACTCGACTCTCACTTCCGTAAGTGTATTAGATGGAGGACGAGGACTCGCCTCTCCCTTCTTTGGTATTTGCCTTAGGTTCGCAATAGGTGGAGCCGTTCAACGGAACCTAATATGCACTAGAAGCCGTTTGGAACAGCTACAACATGGAACGTATAGTCGCTCCGGTCGGAGCTGTTTCTTATATTCGGCGTAACTTAGACTCGACTCCCACTTCCATAAGTGTATTAGATCGAGAACGAGGACTCGCTTCTCTTTTCTTTGCTATTTGGCTTAGGTTCGCAATAGGTGGAACCGTTCAACGGAACCTAATATGCGCTCGGAGCCGTTTGGAACAGCTCTAACATGGAACCCATAGTAGTCGGAGCTGTTTCTTAGATTCGACTCCCACTTCCGTAAGTGTATTAGATCGAGGATCGCCTCTCCCATCTTTGATATTTGGCTTAGCTCGGAACTCTTAAGATTTGCCGTCTCGCCCGTATTCGTATGGTGTCAATTTGACTCGACACCCCAACTTGGCTCTAGTATTTGATTATCTTTATAAAGAAAATTCCTTTCATTTTCTTTTTTTTTTTTCTATAACTTCACTTCATTGGTTTATACAGAAATAATTTAAAATAATAATATTTAAAATAAAACTATTTGGATCTAGGTAAGGTATTTTAATCAATTTATTGACTATCGCTGAGAGCAAAACTATTATTGAAATTGAGAGGTATCTTGAAGATGGATACCTGGACAGACACGAGTACCCTACAAAATGGTGGATCATAAATATATTTATCCAATCCATAGCGAGATCGCTAAAGAATGGTTTTCGGTTATAATAATTAATATTAAACCTCGCCTTGATTTTCATTTAATCATAATTTACCTTCTACTCTAAATAACAGCTGTATTAGTAGAATTTTTGCAATGTCGAAATGCCTAATACAAACAGGTATATTTTGTATTGCCATTTAAAAGTAGGCAGATCTCCCTCATCTTTTTTATCATTTACAACTTTACAAAACTCGTTTTTACACATATCAGCTGTTAATACTTTTTTTGGCACCATTGTTCTTATTGCAATCAGCGCCACCATCGGTAGTGGACATCACCAATAGGGAACAGAAACGCACTTGTTACCAGTCGTTGGAATGGTAGTTGAAGGTTCAAGTGAAGTATTGCATATTAAAGTGTTTCAGAAAAATTTTCCAATGTGGGTTATTAAATTTCTTATGCTTTCCAAGAGTTCGACTAGAAGTCATGATCAATTTCAACTTCGACATTTTTTTAATACTATTAATTTTATCCCTTTATGTCTTTGTTTTGCTACGCGAATGAAGGTTTTGTTTTATTCTGGTTACATACTTGATACCAATATATTAGTGTTTGCAAATATATTCAGCTTTATCCAAATACACAAAATGTTTAAAAGGTTTAACAAATTAAGTTAAATATTTTTGTTGACAAATATTCAATACTTTTCCTGTAATGATTATACAGTAATTAGGTAAGTCCTGTAGCGTACTCTGTAAACGATAAAATGTTCATTTGTAAGTAAAAAAAGATAATTTAGATCATGGATGATACGTCACAATTCCAGATAGTATGAAAATAAACAGCAAAGATTCTCAGTGAGAAAAAAAAGTGTGGAGCATCAGGGTTTGCAGCGAACTCTAAACGTGGATTTCTTCAAACCACAAAGCGCAATGTTGCATTTAAAAAAACTAACCCCATGACTTACCTTCCTGTTTCCTCTGCGTGACATATTGAGCGACTAGAACAGAATAAGTGGGTGGAAGGTTCACGTTCCCTGGCGAGTTATATCTCTATTGAAACCAGGCTCCACACCATCCCATCTCTTATCGCACAGGCTTCTATATAGATTTTATTTCAATCAACTTCTGTACATTAATTGAAACAATAATGAGAATTTTTCAATTATAAATCCGCAAGTTGCGGTAAAAACATTTTCCAGGGCTTATTTGTATTTTCAAAAGCAAAACACCTTATACTAATAATCAGTAGAATGCCAACAAAAAAAGTGGTTTGAAAAATTCAAATATTTGCTTCCTAATAGTATTATTTTATATATCGGCTATAAATTCATTTTGAGTAATATTAAATCTCTCTCTCTCGGATACGGGCTATTTGCTTGACCATGAAAGCCATTTTAAAATTAATAATTCATTTTTAGAGATCAGTTACGCAAGAAATCCAAATAGAAATTTCTGAATAATTTTTTTAAAATATTTATTGAGTTTTACTTTCATTTCTATAGCCTCTTGTCACTGAAAACATTTAATATTACTCATGAAAGAAATTAATGCCGGCATAATTCCATTAGGAAGCAAATATTAAAATTTTTCTAAGTTCGCCACTTTTTTTGTGGGGCAGAGGCAGTGTATGTATAATGAAAAAGGCAAACTAACTCTCGGGAATTTCAGACCCACTGTTGCCTCCTCCAAAAAATTTCGACATGGAGATGTTTTTTTTAGTGAGGCAGAACTATTGCGTAGCATATCAGATTTGATATGATCTGCCCTTGGCTCGTGCTGGACACGGAATAGCTTAGGAAGACCATCTGACCGATGATCAAGAAGTCCTGAGTTAAAGCCCTGTCTCTGTCACTATGTTTTACTTCTTTGAATAATAATAATTATTGCTCATGTTATCCGTAACCTTAAAGTTGACTTTTACTATTTACAATATCATTAAATTATTATATAACAATAAACCGATAATCTTTTTTTAATTTTTTTTTTTATTCCTTTATTGTGCTAAAATTACAATCTGCCTTATAAGGCAATAAGTAATTAAGATAAATGCTCTCATTCATACCATATTTACAATTCATCATTCACTCGCTCATTCATACAATATTTACAGACAGCCCAGAGGCCTCCCATTATGTTTATCCACATGCGAAAGAGGAAGTGGAGTCTTCAGAAGTCCCCCACGCTCCTCCGTCAACCACTTCACCGGATACTAGCCAGTGGAGGCTGACCAAGAGCGCGAGAGCCTTTTTTTTAATATAACAAACAAAAACTCTGACGCCATAATTAAAACTGATTCTATGACAGAAACACATAAAAAAAAAAAAAAAAGCTTACCTGTTCTTCGACAGGTTCTTCGTAGCACTCGTGACAACAACTTTCGGATCTTCTACATCTAAATGTGTTCTTTCTATAATAAATAAAAACAATTATTGCTTTCTTCAATTATTCTCAAAGTGGGTACGAGATTGGAATACACATGAGAATCAGAAAAGGTAATGTATGTAAACAGGACGGGATTTACATTATAAGTTAGAAAGCTTTTGTCTAGGGCATCTGATTTGAAGAGTGTATTCAACACTCCCACAATCCAGCTACCTGTGAGAAAGGTCTAGTAAATAGAAGATGATCTCTTCGAAAGTAATAAAGGAGCAAATTCTAACCACGACCAACCTTTTACTAACTTAGAATTGATACCACACTGAAAAAATTGAACGGCTTCTTCCCAAGATCAGTTGATGTACATTATTAAATGATTGAACACCTCCCAAATAACATTCTCAGGCTCCTTGCCTACTACAGTAATATTCGGCATTTATGATAATTTCTACAGATTAAGCATTGGGCAGAAGTTGTTTCCCTTCTAAAATCTGAACAAATCACTTCATATCTTAATATGCCCTACATTCTTGAACTCATCCCTTCCAAGTTCATAAAATTCCATAGTAACCTATCCAACCACCCTAATCCCCTAGCACAGTCATTGCACTGCACCACTCATCCCTATAATCCTCCTCGGTGACTAAAACGGCAGTGGCATCGTGACCTGCTATAAATATGTGACAGTCGTAGTCCTGGCAACGGTCAGTTTCTCCAATCATGTCCTGAGCGTCTGTGGCTCTCACACTCTTGGTCAGCCTCCGCTGGTTCTTATCCAATGACGCGGCTGACGGAGGAGCGTGGGGACTTCTCCGCTTCCTCCTTCGCACGCGAGGGAGGTGATAACCATGTGGACTGGTCTCTGGGCTATTTGTATATACAGTATGAATGAAAATTGTAAATATAGTATAAATGAGATCATTTATCACAATTACATATTGCCCAATGAGGCAGATTCTAATTTTATTATAATAAAGTTGTTGTTGTTCTAAACTCTGGAAAGGTCAGGCGTTAAGTATCTAGCTATCGTACGGTATTCCTCACATGTTGTTTGCAAAGTAATGGAGAGGACGATTAATAGACCACTAATATGGATATTTAAGAATGATATATATTTTGAAAAACTTCCAATGTGGCTTCCGGAAAGGTGGATCTACTCTAGTCCGTTTAGACCAAATAGAGGAAGAAACCCAACTCGCTTTTATTAAAGGGTAACAACCAGAGGTTTTATTTTTATGGCTAAGACTTTGACAGTGTCAATAGAAATAAAGTCATCAACAAGCTGCCAGTTTGTTGGACTTAAACGGATACAGGTGGCTGTCGTAAAGCACCCACATTTTTAACCTAAAAGAAAAATGTAAAAAGAATAATAATAATCATTGGTACTATTTAAGACACAGATATGACCACCTTACTTTAAGCTCATCGTTGCTTTGCTCCAAACTGATCTACAGGCTCTTTTTAAATGGTTCAGTGTTTATAATCCAGAGCAGTCCGAGATCTCAAATATATTTCTCACAAATTACCAGGTCATCACATGGACACAATATACCCACAATATTATACCTGAAACTAGTGCTTTGAAAACAGAAATCGGATATCCAAAAGCGCCCCCTTATCATTATAAATTATTACCCCAAATGCAACTAACAAATTCAAATTATACCGCCAATGTAATAAAAGATTTAATGTGAAGAGCTAAATTCTATTGCACCTGCGCTACATTTTCAATTTAAGAAGAATCAATTAACATGGCCGTAGTATCCAACTCCTGCAGTGCACTCAAATAAGTAGTAATAGAGTAAATAGTAATCTGACATTACAAAAGTAAAACAAACTCATGCATACATACCACTGTACCTAAGTTCAATTTCGATTCTCCTTCAAAGGGGAGGAGGAAACTCTTCCAGAAATCATCTCTTCACCTTAATTTGGAGACACTGTTCCAGGAGGACCAAGCATACTGGGGCCACCGCCGCTAGCGTTACTTAGTATTTTATACGGGTTCCATTCCATATAGGCACCATATATGCGGACAAAATTCGGCTTTTCTGTACGTAATATGCCAAGGCATGTCAATTAGAGAGGGACCTACACCTACACTAGTAAGGACCTAGGCAAAGAAGTTTGAAAACCGGGAGCTATGCCAATTTTAAACAATTGGAATGAACAACAAAATAAGCAAGAATCTTCGAGATGGAAGAGGGGGGAACAAGCATAAGGCCCCAGTGTCTTTTTTCATTCTTCATATTCACGAATGAAAATCATATTCTTGTCTGATGGACCTTTCGGATGTATTAATATTTGTAAGTATAATTTGAAAATATCTGAAGTCAATGCAATTGGAAATTTCTAAAGGTTTATAAGAATAACATTTTTAACTTCTGCTTGTAACTTTGGACCAATTATTAGATTACCGTTGATTGAGCCTAGCGGTGGGCATAGTTAATACCATCGAACACAATACGTAATTTTGTTGAAGAACTAACATTTAAAACGCCATGATAAGGCAGAAAGTATGCATTTTCAGATGAAATGGGGATCTTGAAGTTATTTTCAAAATATACTAAATACTACTAGCGAAATACTAATAAATGTACAAGTTTCTAAGCCGGCGTTTTATGGAGTCAAGCTTGCAGTTTGTAGAAACGATGAAAGGGGGCAGTACGAGAATTTCCAAAACCTAATTTTGGGGGTTTTTGAATGGTAAACGTACCATAGAACGCACTGGATCCGTGCAAGAATGCATGCTCGTGAAAAATTCTTTACAATTTTTGTCTCCTGCACTAATTGGTATTGGTACGTCCACCTCTCAATGAACCAACAATTTTCCATAAGTTGCTTTAATGTTGGTTTTACTGAATTTATGGCGTTGGGATATCCTTTTGCAGCAATGACAGTGTCCTCGTTGAAAATTGCATCAAAATGGTCGGCTTCCAATAAACAATTTATGCGTCCTGGGTTCCGAAATCCGGGATCTGCTAACTTGTATTCCTAAAAATAGTTTATTACGTTCTGAGGCACTTGAGTATTAGACATGAGTGCTGTCATTTCTTTCATAACCACAGTTTCCGTTTGTAATTAAGGGTGAACATTATTTCGAGGGGCTAAGATGCGTGTAGCTTCATATTTCTCAACTTTATTCGGGTTATCACCAAAACCACAAAGAATTTGGGAATCTCTTCTTTGTCGTAATGCTATTGTGATTGAGAACTAGGTAGTTTAGGCAGAGTTGGCAAGTTTTGATTTTCTGAAATCGTTGCTGTGGTGTCATACATAGAAATTTTGACGTTATATGCGATGAAAATTTTTACATAATGGATGGAAATTAACCTCTTTCGAAGTAGCAGTTCTCATAAAAACTTGTGTATGATTGATGTTATTTTGCAGAAATAGGCCAATTATTTCTCGTTTCTATAGCTTAAGTCTCCGACTGTAATATTATGCAATGTTTGTGTATGAAATTCTCGAATTCTCTAAAAACATGTTCTTCTCCCCTTATTTTTGTTTCAAGTTTTTCCCTGGATTTGGAATCCAATAACCTTATAGACAAGGAGCTAGTGAAAGACCCATCCACTGGAAGAACGTACAGTACTATTTTATATGATAGATAATCCTCATCTGAATACACAACTCCGGCCATTCGCTCGAAAGCCGTTGCTTTTGATGAACTTTTAAATTGAAGTTGCAAAATTGGTCGTTTCTTTTAACGAGAAAACATAGAGTTGAAATCGTACGATGTTTAGTATGTGTTCCTAAAAGAAGTATCCCATCCCTAACTGACAACGTACTAGGTTGCGTTTTAAAACAGACGCTGTCAAAAGGAGCAAATTTGTGTGGTTCATTTAACGAAAACACGATTTAAACTAGGCTAAAAGTATGTAGCAAGCCACCCAAAAACAGGATTTGATTTATCTTACGATGTAGGTGGTTGTAATTTTAAAACTGACGTAATTTTAAAATTTGGGTTGAAACCAATCAACAAAAAAACTTATGGCTGAAAGAGGTCGCATAGATCTCTAGATGGAAATCCCACGAACTGACGTTTAACATACCCACCCATTCTTTTACTAATTATGTTATAAACTGACTCGGACTGTTTAAGAGCTGTTTTGCTCTCATGCTACTGCTGTAAACCACAATGTTGTCACCGAAATGTATTATACTAGCTTTCTTGTAGTTTGTCACAACAATGTCATACGTATTTCTGTTAAAAAGAAAAAACCATTCCTTGAGGACTACACGCTAGAGGAAAGGGGTTCAAGAGTCAGTTACCCACCCGTACGCTTACTTCAGGAAGGAAAACAGCAGTTGGTTCTAGCTGCCCTGGGCATTCCTAGTAACAAAGCTGCCGGCACAGTATTCCGTGGGCCACTGTGTCGAATGCCTGCGTGCAGTCAAACGAGATCATAGCTGTAGCTGTGTTTCGGTTGATACCAAGGGTGGCTTCTGTCAGTACCTTTATAAGAGAATGTTCTGTGCCCAAATGAGCCTGAAAGCAAGTTTCTTCTTTCGAAATGATAGGATTTTTCGAATAGAACTCTTTCAGGGAATTGAGTATAATCATTTCCAGAATCTTTCCTATGTGAGGAAGGAGACTGATTGGGTGGTCGTTGGCTGGATGATCGCCTCTCTTTGTGGGCTTCCGCAGTGGGTACAAGACAGCTTGTTTCCACGGCGCTGGGAAGTATCGCAACCTGATACAGGTTTACGAGTTGGATGACCTGTCTCCACGGCAGCTGTTTTAGCAAAAAAGTTAGCACCCCGTCGCACACTGTGACACCGGTGAAGAATCGCCTTGAGCTGCTTCAGGGACACGAACATTTAGTGTTGGCCTGTTTCCTTCTGCTGATGCTCGTGGTAGTAACCTGTCCCAGTAGCTTGATAAATATTGTTGACAATGAAACTATACGTTTCCATCAACAATTAATGCCACAAAATTAAAAAAACGGTCAACATCTCTGGGGTCAACACCTACTCCATTGCCAATTAAACAAAAGCCACGCCGTTCAAATATGAATGTGCAAATAAATTCGTCTGCAGCCAGCTCGATGGAAGACTTACCGTCGCAAGCAAGCACTTCTAAAGAGACAAAAGAAACCGTCGACGAGTCTCATTTCTTCACGCCTAACAGTTTCGAGATACTGAAGTACAGGACATGAAGTCTATGCAGACAGAACAGCCTAAGCCGCCATTAATATTTTTCCAAAACATAAGCAATTTTAAATCATTATGCTCTCAATTTCTCCTGACACCCCTGAAAACGTAAAGAGCCATAATAAAATATTTTGAAGATTCAAAGGCTGATCAGAAACCTGCATCCCAGACACAACTGAGCTCACAGCTATCGGATTCAAAGTTCGTCAATTAACGAACGTGTTGCATGGCATAAACAAAAAGACGAAGCGATTAAAATGGCGTCACCGTTGTTCTTTGTATTATACAAGAATACAGGTCGAAAAACGATAACTCAAACATGACATTGTCCATTTCCATAATTGTAAAGCATATGGGCAAACCAAAACCTACTGTAACCCCCCCCCCCCCCACGGGGTGTAAAGTGTAGTGGACAACCCAAGAGCGAATTGTGCAACAAACCCATAAAAATTGCGTGTATCTTTTGGCTGAAAATAAATCAAGCTGTGGAGAGACAGAATGTGTTTTATTTGTTTGGATGTTTTCTTTTACAACGTTATCAAAACCAATTCCAGAAGTATTTAGTCCGGAGATGGTATTACGCCTAGGTGTATTAGTTCTTAGAAATTTATTTTGTATTTTCTGCAGTTATGGAAATTACTAGGAATAGAAACAGCTATGAGATGGCAGCCTTGCCTGTTGCACTGATAAAATTGATGTAATGTGTCTAAACTATATGTCACCATTTAACATCCGTTTTTCATATTTTAATTTGGGCCTATGTGAATAGAATTGCTTCCATTTTTTCAATTATTATTTTTAATTTCCATCTGTATTACAAAGTTACTAATTACGCCGAATCCATAGAATTGCTTTTTTTCCCTATTCAGCAATGAATTTGAAGCTTAACAAGACACCATGAAACATTTTCAGCTTCAGCGGTCTTTATTGTTAAATGTTCAAGAAAAAAATAAATTAAACAATTTTGAATTATATTAATTAACCCTATAATCATTCTGTGATAGGGAGCATGATTACTTTCATTCAGGTTCGGGGTTGTTTCACATTAAATTAAAAATAATTAAATAATCGGAAATTGTTTTTAAATTATATTCTTTAGCGTCTCAAAATATGCCAATTAGTTTTTGGTAAATACATTAATCAATGATGGCATGTATAGACAAAAAAAAGGCCTCGTGACCAGCTATAAATACATGACAGTGGGAGTCCTGGCAATGGTCAGTTTCTCCAATCATGTCTTGAGAGTCTGTGGCTCTTGCGCTCTTGGTCGGCCGCGGCTGATGAAAGAGCGTGGAAATTCCCAAGACTCCATTTCCTCTTTTGTATGCAAGGTAGGTGACAATCATGTAGCTTCGGGAGGTCTCTAGGCCGTTTAACTAAGACGAATTTGAGGCTTATATTTGCTTAATCTTAAGAGCACATTAAATATAACGTTACAAAATTGTTTTCGAACATATTCGAACAGGAACAGAAAAAGGAACGTTTATATTAAATACCTTCCGATTCGTTGTTAATAGCGGTTTTTATGTTAATTTACTTTTTATTTGTCGAAAAGGTCAATTTTCAGTAACCGAGATGGTTCAACGAATGAATTTTTTTTTGTCAGAACTATTGAACTGTTTTTTAATGATCATTTAATAAGTTTTCAATAAATTGTTTAATAGAATATTATGTATAAAACATATTAAATATAAAATTCAAACAATCAGAAAATATGATCTGAACTACTTAATATTCAAAGAATTTATCATGAAATATAGCCCGGAAAAAACGAGAGTTGTGAAAAAAAGAGTAGCACATGAATTTAAAAAAAAATGATTAGTACTGTTTATTCACGGAAATTCCTGTTTTTTAATCTTCAATATCTTCTAAGCCACTGACTCTATGGGAATAATTAATGAACACATTTTTAAAGGCACTTTTGTGCACTTCAATTTTTATGTATAAAGTACATTTTGCTAATATCACTTTTTTGCGAGATTTTTGAGAAAACCTCCCTCGTTTTAACCCCCCACCCAACCTTAGAGAATTTTAGTATGTTGTACCCTCAAACAACTGTACCAAAAATCATAGCTACATCAATTTTTTTTCTGATCGTCACGTTTTGGCCTTCCTTGCCTGGACTATTTCCCCCGTCTTATTGTAGCTTTAGTATATATTACGATTAGTATAAAAAATGACTTGGAGTTAATATCTATTTTGCTTTGAATAAATGTTTATTGGCATTTACCTGCCGGCTTGGAAAAGTCGTGGGTAACAGAGCAAGGGTTGTATAGGCAATATGTAGGTTGGCCCTCTTGAGAAACGGTCGAGGCTGTGAACGCTCGGTTCGCGGCTTCTACTCCTGTACCGCATTTTGCCGAAATAGGCTTCTCAACAGAATTCGAGAAAAGAGGTAAGACAGCCTCTGCGGGTAAGGTGACACTAGGACTGAACTCGATGTTTATAAATATAACATTCGAGGGGGGAGTGAACCCCACTCCGCCTCTGTCTCACCCGGGATGAAAGCAAAGACACTTCATTCAGTCTTGAATAATTATGCTTGAATGTAATAAAATGTTCACTATTTAAAACTTAATTAAAATTTTTTTTAACGACTAAAATTTGTTTTCATCAATTTATCAACTTAATTGTATTTTTTCAAATATGTACACATAAAGTGAAATATATAGAGAGAACCTCATGCAGGATCATCTGAGTTTTATAAGTAATTATTAAATAACTGTGAAAAATTATTGGCTATTTTTCATAAAAATTATTCATTTAATTTGTTAAACCATCTTGTTCACTGAAAAACATATTTCAAGAAAAGATGTAAATATTTCAAATACCTACTGAACTGAAGGGAAGTAGAAGCTATTTGCACTGGTTTGAACTAACTAGTTACAACAGATGCCATTTGACAATATTACAGAAGAGAGGACTGCTTACTATTTAATTGTAGACTACTGGACGGACCAAAACAAATGTTAATAAAAACGATTATATTAAAAAGTGGCACATGGCCTATACGAAAGCAAGAGTTTAATCAATGATTACCTTGAAGCGTTGACTTCTAAGATTACAGTGAGCTAAATCGTGTCATATGATACAATTATCTATTTTTTATATTTTTGCCTGAGACCTCATCAGCTTCAGGAAAGATATTGAGTTTTGAGGGCTCATGAATAGGCTCAAATTTATCATTCTAAGAGCTAGCAGATAATTGGGAAAATGTTGAACAGTGCCCAAGGCTGTGCCTTCTAAATGATTCAACAGAAATCCAGAAGTTCTTCTGACACACCTTCTTTTTCTTAAGTAAATTAGATTCAAATTGCATACATAAACCTGGTGTTAAGAAAAAACGAACAGACATAAGAAACGCTATTTTAGAAAATAACAGTTACTGAAAAACAATGCAATGGTGGATACACGTGGCCTAACCTCCTAGAGGTTCCTCTTCCATCCTCTAAGGGCCAAACCCACAACATCGAAATCATTTACTTAGTTAGAATCTCTAAGCTAACGAGTGGTGCGATAATTCGTATTCAGGCTAAATATTCTATACAAGATCATTATAACTAATGCGATAAAAAACAAGTAACACGTATTTATCCAAAAAAACAAAACAAAAACATATGGGCTCAAATTCCCACTTAAAACGAGCAAAAAGAAAGAAAACGATTTTCAATCTCTGATAAATGAGCAAAAAACAAAGAAAAATATTTTTAACCCCTCAGAAAATAGCAACAAATAAAATAATTAAAAAACCTCTGTTAGTGCTGTAAGCGCTTACGTGCATTAAATGTACAAGAAAGACTTTTGGCAGCGATGTAAGTGCTATGCGCTTGCTTGGTATAAATTTACTTTACTGGACGATTCTGGAAGATGCTCCATCCATGTGGTGTGCAAACAACTAATTGAAGCCTATCTCTATTGAACCTCCACCTTATGTGAGTCTTCACAATTAAGGACGAAAGCGTACGAAACCTCTGGACACAGGGAGCTGGTGAGTCATAACGAAAATTCGCACCGTCACTAAGCAAAGTAAAAGATAACTGACTTCCGAGGACAGATGGTGAAGAAACCCCTAAAAAGGGGTGAAAAATAGGGAAAAGATCGCTTTTTATTTACTAAAAATCCACCTACCATTCAAGCCACCGCTGTTAGAATTTAAAACATTCTAGGAAATGCCAAATTCACATTTGGTAATATCAAACAATTTTAGTACTGAAAATATAGTGTTTATCCTGCATTAATCTTTATATATATATATAATCCTTTATTGTGCTAAAATTACAATCTGCCTTTTATAAGGCAATAAGTAATTAAGATAAATGCTCTCATTCATACCATATTTACAGTTCATCATTCACTCGCTCATTCATACAATATTTACAGACAGCCCAGAGACCCCCCAAATCCACCGCGAAGAGAAAGCGGAGTCTTGGGAAGTCCCCCACGCTCCTCCGTCAGCCGCGTCACCGGATACTAGCCAGTGGAGGCTGACCAAGAGCGTGAGAGCCACAGACGCTCAGGACATGATTGGAGAAACTGGCCATTGCCAGGACTCCCACTGTCACGCGTTTATAGCAGGTCACGAGGCCACTGCCGTTTCAGTCTCCAAGGAGGATTATAGGGATGAGTGGCGCAGTGCAATGACTGTGCTACAGGATTAGGGTGGTTGGAAAGGCTACTGTGGAATTTCATAAACTTGGAAGGGATGAGTTCTAGAATGTAGGGTATGTTAAGGTCGTTATGAAGGGTTTTGTTGCTGACATAATAAGGGGCATTTACTATTGTTCTCAGGACTTTTGATTGAAAGGATTGGATACGCTTGATGTTCGACTTTTTTGCTGTCCCCCATAGCTCTATTCCGTATGTCTAGATTGGTTTAAGTATAACTTTGTAGATTAGTAGTTTATTTTCTATTGAGAGATGGGATGTCCTTTGAAGTAGTCTGTACAGTTGTCCAAAGCGTCTGTTTAGTTCTTGTCTTTTTAGTCTCGTATGTGGGTTCCAGGTCAGTCGTTTCTCAAGATGGAAGCCTAAGTACCGTACTGTCTCGGATACAGGGAGAGGAATAGAATTAAAATAAACTAGTGGACAAGACTTGCGACAAAGGGTGAAGGTAATGTGGGAGCATTTTGCTTCATTAACTTTGATCCGCCATTGATTGCACCAATACTCGATCTCGTCAAGGTGTTTTTGAAGGTTATGGGATGCTATGTCGGGGTCTGGGTGGGATGACAAGACTGCAGTGTCATCTGCAAATGTGGCCAAGAAGGTATTGGGAGTAGAGGGGACATCAGAGGTGTATAGGTTATAGAGGATGGGGCCCAGGACACTGCCCTGTGGAACTCCTGCACTTATGGGATAGTAGTTAGAGTATTCTAAACCACAGCGGACTTGGAAGAAGCGGTTTGAAAGGTAGGACTGTAGGATTAGGAAAAGGGTCTGTGGTAAATATCTTTTGAGCTTGTAGAGCAAACCTGCGTGCCAAACCCTGTCAAAAGCTTGAGCTATATCGAGAAAGGCAGCAGTGCAATACTGTTTGGTTTCAAGGGCTGAGGAGATGTGATCAACAACGCGAAGGCCTTGTTGAGCAGTGGAATGTCGTTGGCGGAAACCAAACTGGTGTGTGGGAAAAAGGTTTTTGGATTCAACAATTGGAAGTAGACGTTTTAGTAGGAGTTTCTCAAATATTTTTGAGAGCATAGGGAGTAGGCTAATTGGACGGTAAGATGAGGCTTCATTGGGTGGTTTACCGGGTTTGGCGAATAGGACAATAATGGAATGTTTCCAGAGTAGAGGAAAGTGCGTCGTTCGGATAATGCAATTGTATATATAGGTTAAAAAGATTATGGCTTTAGGAGGAAGCTGTTTGAGAATTTGAGGAGTAAGGAGATCATATCCAGGGGATTTTCGGTTAGGTAAGTTTTTCAGAAGGTATTTGACCTCAGAGGGATTAACGGCTTTTGGTGGAAGAGAGAGAGGAATAGGTGAAGTGAGGAAATCTTTCACAGTTGTGCTGTGAGTATGGCTTTGATGAGAATGGTGAGGTGTGAAAGTATGGGTAAGATGCAGAGCAAATTCCTCCGACCTATCCCCATCCGAAGCCGCCCAGGACCCATCATCACGACGGAGTGGATGTGAAACAGGTTGATACTTTAGGCTTTTTTTGGTTACATTCCACAACGTGTTATCCCTGGTAGACAGAGAGGAGAGGTAGGAATTGAAAGAATCGGAACGGAAGGATGCCAATCGCCGCTTTACCAATCGGCAGTACTGATTGTACGAGCGGCGTTTGGATTGGATTAGGTCTTTGAGATGCTGAGGTAAACGATTATGATTATGGATTTTTGGGTGACGATGGGGCGACGATGCCTCCCAAGCCGACCTCTGGACCAGAGTAGTGAAAGAATGCACTGCATCGTCTAGGTCTTGGGATGTTTTCAGGGACAATTTGAGGTTTACGGACTCCGTAAGAAGCTGGCGGAAGTGGTCCCAGTCAACTGGGCCCCTAATAAATGAAGGAGGAGGCAGTTTGTGAATTGGTCTTAGGGAAATGGTTAATAATAAAGGACTATGATCAGAGGAGAGGTCATCGAGGCGCGTGAGTGAATAGTTAAGTGTTCCTAAATTATTGTAAAAAAAAGAAGTCAAGGAGATCAGGATTTCGGTTGAGATCAGATGGCCAATAGGTGGCTGTGTCAGGAGTGATAGTGGAGCAATGTTTCCGTGTGAGTGCAGACAGCAAAGCACGTCCTCGTGTATTAGTGGATCTTGACCCCCAGTGTTGGTGCTTCGCATTAAAGTCCCCACCCACAAGGAAACGATGTCCTATGGAGTCTAGAAAGGAGATGAATTGGGAGTCGGAAATGGATTTATTGGGAGGGCAGTACACTGATGCTAGTGTAAGGGGAAAAGTGAAGGTGGTGATTGACACTGCAGTGGATTGAAGGAAATCATGTGCCACCAGAGGAACTATGTGATGGGATATGGAGTTATGGACAATGACAGCGGTACCTGCATGAGCTGTTCCATCTGGGTGATCAGTTCGATAAGTCTTGTACTGTCGAACAGTAAATGGTCGTTTACTCGTTAGTCTTGTTTCAGTAATGAGAGCTACGTCGATGTTTTTGTCGTGGAGTAGTGCTGTCAGTTCGTTAGTGTGGGTGCGAACACCATTCGCATTCCAAAGGAGAATGGATAAGGAGTCGGAAGGATCCACTTATGGATTTTGTTTAACGGGGATAAGGTAGGAGACAAGATTTGTAAGAAGGGAAATGAGAGGGGTAATTAGGGTTCTGAACTCTGTAAGGAATGAGGTTAATAGGCTAGTAAGATCCGAAGAACTTGAAGGTGGAGGAATATGCGAGATGTGTGGTTGAGGATGGGATTGAGCTTGAGGGTTAACGGGATGAATGGAATGCTGGGAAAGGTGATCTTGTGGACAGGGAGTGGGCGGTGCCTGTGACTGCTCTCTGTTACAAACGGCATCGGCAAAAGAGACAAAAGGCCTCAAATTTATTGCTGGGCCGCTTCTTGCTGCAAGTTTTTTCTCTTCTGGCTGTCGACGTTGTTCTGTCCTGGACTTCAGCGTTCTGTATGCCTCGCAGCCCTTGTAGTTGGCTGGATGTCCTTGCTGGCAAAGCACGCATACTGCAGGTGATTTAAGGGGCTTTTTGCACAATTCGGTTTTGTGCTGCCCACTGCACTTAACACACCTGGGAGGGTGGTGGCAGTAAGATTTTGTCTGCATTAATCTATAATACTTTTTCTTACCATTGGAAAGCGTAGTAGGTCGTCCCTGGTGATGAACGCTGTCTTGAGCGCTGCTGCTCTTCAGCCATGAAAATAGTCCTTGTAAACGACGAGCAGTACCAACGAAGATAGTGCCGTTATCCTAGTAATATTGTGGCGGCTGGCATTGATTGGTATCCATAGAGACCGCCAAATAAATAACCTACAACACATGTGTGTGTAAAAAAATGATATGTAAATTTTGTACCTTGTGTTCTGTCCTAAAATATAAAAGTTATGTAATGTATTGTGAGTTTTATAAATGTGTAAAACCCCACTACAATTGGTGACCCCGACGTCCGACGTCCGAGGTGATCGTGAGTGATTTATGAAATTAATCATGCCGGACGAAAATATGAAAAACGAAAATAGTGAATCTTTGACGAAGAACATTGATAAGGTTAGTATCAAGCTTCCACCGTTTTGGAAAGACAAACCAGAAATTTGGTTTGGCCAGGCGGAAGCCCAGTTCGATCTTGGAGGAATCACTAGGGAAGGTACGAAATTTAATTGCCTAATTGCTCAATTGGACCTTAAGATAGTAGAAAACATATACGACATTGTCTCATCTACTGAGGACAACAAATATACCACCGCCAAGGATAGACTTTTAAGTATATTCCGAGAAAGTGAGGACAGAAAAATTAAAAAAGTCGTTAGCGAATTAGAAATAGGAGATCAAAAACCAAGTCAGTTACTTCGAAAAATAAAAGGATTAGCAGGTGACGATTTTTCTGATAAACTGTTGAAATCATTGTGGCTTGATAAACTTCCAACAGAAATAAAAAGTATTTTGGCTATTTCAGATGGCAATCTGGATAAATTAGCCGAAATCGGTGATAAAATATGGGATATCAAACCCACGCGTGATATAAATGTTGTTCATTCTAAAGGGCCCACATTCGATTCGACGCTGGAGGAACTGGATAAAAGACTATCCGCACTTGAGTCTAGAATATCCAGAGGTTCAAGTAGAGATAACTTTGTTCGTTCTCGTAGTAACAGCCGAAATAAACGTTTTGATCCAAAAGGAAAGTATAGTTTTGGCCATTACCGTTACGGAAAGAAATGTATACCGTCTAAGTGCACACCTGAATGTAAATGGGTTGTGGAGAAGGGAAACTCCTCACGGCAGACACAGAACTGACCAACTGTGCTGCTGTAAATATTCCAGGTCAACAACATCGTTTGTTCTTACGAGACAAGAATACAGGTGTTCGCTTTCTGGTTGATAGTGGCGCAGATGTTTCCATTATACCAGTGAATAAATTAATAAAAGCAAATCAAGATACAGGAATTAAGTTATTTGCTGCTAACAACACAGAGATTCCTACATTTGGAACCCAAGTTCTTCAAATTGATCTGGTACTAAGACGACAAATGGAGTGGACTTTCTTTTTAGTTAAAACCAATAAAGGTATTTTAGGAGCTGATTTTCTACACAATTTTGGTTTACTAATTGATCTAAAAAACAAAAAACTTATTGATAACAGTACAAAGCTCACTGTTACAGGTGAAGTAGTTACAATCGAGGAAATGGAATCATTGAGTTCTTTCAAAGCCATTTTCATTGAAGGTAAATGCCAAGCTTGATGTAAGGCACCACATTGTCACTAGTGATGGACCGCCTGTTTTTAGCAAGCCAAGAAGATTAGATCCAGAGAAGCTGCAAGTTGCTAAACAAGAATTTCAGAGCATGCTCAACAATGGAATTATTCGAGCTTCCAGTTCACAATAGGCAAACCCTCTACACATGGTGACGAAGAAAAATGGCCAATGGCGAGTATGTGGAGACTATAGAAGATTAAATGACCGGACACTACCCGATAGGTACCCCATTCCGAGGATAGATGATGTAAGTCAAATTCTTCTAAATAAATCAATTTTCTCAAAATTAGACCTTTGCCAAGCTTACTATCAAATACCTCTTAATGAAGAAGATAAACAAAAAACAGCCCTGATTACGCCCTTTGGATTGTATGAATTTAATGTTCTGCCATTTGGACTGCGCAATGCGCCTAGGACGTTCCAACGTTTTATTAATGAAGTTTTGAGAGGACTGGATTTTTGTTTCCCATATTTGGATGATATACTCATTGCCTCTGCAAATGCTGAAGAACATAATCATCACTTATCACATGTATTTCAACGACTCAGCCATTACGGTCTCCGGATTAACATCAGTAAATCTGAGTTTGGTTTGGAAAATATAATTTTTCTTGGTTACCTTATTTCGTCAAATGGTACAAAACCTGATCCTGACAGAGTGAGTGCCATTGTCAACCATGATTTACCAAGAACTATAAAACACCTAAGGTCTTACTTAGGAATGCTGAACTTCTATCGCAGGCATCTACATCATGCTGCAGGCAATTTAGCAAAACTCACTAATTTTCTTAAGGGTGCTAAGAAAAATGATAAAACTAAGATTGTATGGACACCAGAAACTATTGAAGATTTTCAACAGAGCAAACAAGCCTTAAGTAATGCAGCTCTGTTAACATACCCAAATCCTGATTGTGAACTCTCACTGTTTGTAGATGCATCTGACTTGGCAGCTGGAGCTGCTCTGCAACAATGGGAAAATAGTTCATGGAAGCCTATTGGATTTTTTTCCAAAAAGTTTTCTGAAACACAGTGCAAATACTCTACATATGACCGAGAACTTACAGCTATTCATATGTCAATCAAGTACTTTAAATATTTGTTGGAGGGAAGGTCATTTGTAATATATACAGATCATAAGCCTTTGATTTATGCATTCAAACAAAAGAACGACAAAGTATCCCCTCACCAACTTCGACAATTGCAACATATTTCCCAGTTCACAACAACCTTGGTTCATGTTTCAGGAAAAAACAATATGATTGCAGATTACATGTCTCGACTAGAAGAATGTTCTGCAATTGATTTCACCCAAATAGCAGAAGCGCAAACACATGATGAAGAACTACAACAACTGCGTACTTCTGCAAATATTGGATTGATTTTCAAATCCTACCCTCTTGAAAACGGAAGCCAATTATGGTGTGATGTTTCAACGAAGGAAATTAGACCATATATTCCAAAAGATTGTCGTTATAATATATTCAAACATTATCATAATATGTCACACCCTGGAATCAGATCTACGGTTAAGCTGATATGTTCTAAGACAGTTTGGATGAACATGAAAAATAATTTGCGCTCATGGGCAAATGCCTGTATCGCATGCCAAAAAAGCAAAGTATCCAGACATGTGAAGACACCACTTCAGAAATACCCGATTGCAGACGAAAGATTTGCCACTGTCCATATAGATCTAATTGGACCCCTGCCACCATCTGAAGAATACACCCATTGTTTAACATGTATCGACCGATTTACTGGATGGACTGAAGTTATTCCCTTGAAAGAGACATCAGCTGAAAACGTTGCACGGAATTTCTACCAACATTGGATCTGTCGGTTTGGAACACCTGCTACTATAATTGCTGATCAAGGCAAACAATTTAAATGTGAATTATTTAAATCATTGACATCAATCTGTGGAATAAAACTAAACCATACAACTGCGTACCACCCGCAGTCAAATGGAAAGATCGAGCGTTTTCACCGAGTGCTGAAGTCAGCCATCAAAGCTCACGGAAAACAACAGTGGACACAAGTGATTCCAACTATTCTGTTAGGCGTACGAACTTGTCTAAATGAAGATGCGTCAGCAACCATAGCAGAGATGGTATACGGAGTACCGTTTAGGTGACTTTTTTGAGACTCCCAGGCCCACTTCGGATACACCAACATTCATCAGCATGCTGCGCCAGCAAATTGACTGCCTGCGCCCAAAACCGGTGGAACACAAAAACAGGACTACTACCTTTATCCATAAAGACTTATCAAAGGCGACACACGTCTTTGTTAGAGTGGATCGGGTAAGGGCAAGTTTGGAAAAGCCTTATGAAGGCCCATTTCTTGTCATTCGACGAGCAGAGAAGTACTACTCATTAAATATCAAGGGTAAAGAAGTAAATGTATCGCTTGACCGGTTAAAGTCAGCGCATCTGTTGTGTGATGACAGTGATTCGGCACGGGAGCAATCTATTGGGCCACCTGCAGATGAACCGGAGGATCCTGGGCAGCCTGAAGCAACTTTGAAGAAGACGCGTTCGGGAAGAGTAGTGCATTTTCCCTCGCGATTTCGAACGTAACACAGTTACTGGGGGGGAGAGTGATGTGGCGGCTGGCATTGATTGGTATCCATAGAGACCGCCAAATAAATAACCTACAACACATGTGTGTGTAAAAAAATGATATGTAAATTTTGTACCTTGTGTTCTGTCCTAAAATATAAAAGTTATGTAATGTATTGTGAGTTTTATAAATGTGTAAAACCCCACTACAATATTATCCTACCAGGAAAATCTCACCTAAGAATATGAAAGACATTCAGGTCATTACTAGCAGTGTGCTCGGGCCCAGCACATGGACTCTACGGGACAAGCCACCACCGGTAGACCACCAGCCCTGGTAATTTTTTCCGAATAGATTCCAAGCCTTCGCTGACATGAACCAAGAAGAACTTGATCCTTCCAAATCCTCACCTATTCACACAAAAATCGTTAACTTTATCGATTTCTGTCGTCGGTCGTAGCTTGTGATACCACATTGGTCTTTTCTGCAGAGCCTGGAGGTAATCTACATGCCACCGTTTCCAGAAATGCTGGATAGAATTGGCAACCAATTGCGAACCAGACAAGTTATTTATCTTAATATCCAACAAGTCCTTTTCATGCATCACCTTGAGTGACGCTCCAATAAGAAATTGCCAAAGAGTTAAGACATCTCCTGATGTTGGGACGTTCATAAGACTTAGAGGCCTCTCCTTAGAGTTGAATGCGCTCTCTATTTCCGCAAAAGGTGTGATTAATTCCTCTAAGTAGAACAACCTGTCACCCGTTACTTGGTATAGGTGAGACATCGTGGACTTGACAGCACCTTCCCCTATACCGCCAATATGAGGGGCGTGAGGAGGGTTGAAGTGCCTTTGAAAGCCGACTTCTGCAGCGTGGTGATGAACCCTGTCTTGAGCGCTGCTGCTCTTCAGCCATGAAAATAGTCCTTGTAAACGACGAGCAGTACCAACGAAGATAGTGCCGTTATCCTAGTAAATGCCGTTTGGTCTTCGTTTTCGCGTGACCAATCGATCTAGTGAGGTGATGATTCCGTTGTCAGGAAAGAGATAGCCCTTGTAACCATGCAAATAAATATGCACGAATAGAAAATGATAGGAAACTGAAAATTATCCCATAAGAAATTCAATACAAGGTACGAAATGAGAGGAAACTGAGAAAGACCTCAAAAGGGATTCAATGCAAGAAATAAATAGGGAAAGTCCTTTAAGTGCTCAGAAGGAAGTTTTGGAGACCATTCTAGATAATGAAGCCAGCTAAACCACGCCTAGCATAAGGTATAACCAATGTTAGGTCTGTTAGCACTTTAGTCTTGGATGTAGTCTGTGTTTTGCATAGCCTCTAGATATTGCCAGTTGAAGCATTAAACACGACTTTAATTTTAAAATTATTATTTTTATAGTGAAAAACACCATGATGCGGAATCACATAAGTAAAAAGTGACGTAGTAGGAGACATATGTATTAGTTGGTTGTATTCAGTCAAAAAATTGTTATATTTGTATTTAAACACCGGATTCTTGTTCCTTTTAAACTTGAGAATCTTGAACTGCTGGACCGCTATGAATCTCGATTCCTCCAAACTGACAGGGGACTCCTTAAATGATAATGATACCACAAAACCTCCCGATTCATCTCGGTAATGTGTCTTCAGTATGTGTTCCACGCAGGGGTCTGATTGAGTCTATAGTTACGGGAGTGACGTCTTCAGTTTCCCAAAGCATGGTGATGATGTCATCTGAAATAGAAGGATCAATCATACAGTGACAAAGTAGTGTACTTGGGATCAAAGGCCTAAAGCGAACATTTCCAATCACAACCAAACCAAATTTGGTGGAAATAGCTTCATAATTTTCGTCTAGCTTAGCAGGACTTCTAGTAAAAATCTTCACGAAAAGACCTCCTAATAAGAAGTCGATCGGCTCAGGTTCCCAGAAGCTGGAATTTGCTAGGAGACTAATAAGGTATAAAACCAGTAAATGACTAGTGATAGTCGAGACCACCAGAGGATTGAGCATGAACGCTACCGTTGGGCCTAGAAATATCTGGAATGGGCCCGTAACACTGGCAATGAAAGAGGTAGTCCCTTGGGGCTTTGGCTACTCTGATGCTGGAACTTGCGCTTTGAGTTAAGTACTGCCTGGTGCTGGATGATTAGAACAGATATTTTAGTTACAGTGGTCTAGAAGAGAGTTGCCATAACAAATTGATCCTTGCCATGACAAATTATTTACGAATAGCCGCAAAAATGTTAGCTAATGGGATTTATTGAGCGTGATACACTCACCCCACAGTAGAAGTCTAAGGTTAAGAAAGTTGAACTACTTTTCGGCCTCCGTGCAAAAACTTAAGCTGATCAAAGGTTGGCCATTCAATGTTGACCGTAAAAAGTTAAAACTGTTTCCTAGTTTCGGGATCCAATTTTCGTAAGGCCAAATTGAGCCAAAAAAAGTCAGCCTTATTATTCAGATTAATGTATTGAAAAGAGGAAACAGTTTCTGCTACGATAGAATTAAAAGTCTGAAACGAAGTAGTAATAAATAAAAAACAGCGTGGGAGGCACCTTAGGAGGAGAAACATCAAACATTTTGTCAATATATGTGGTGGCCAACAATCTATTATCGTCATATCTCTTACACAGACCGTGGCAGGCTTCTCAGTCGTTTTCTTCATTTAGAGAAAATTACGCGATTAACATTAGTGCTTCCCCGGTCAAGGAGATACTTAGATAATGATAACGTTCAATCACAGGGATCTCATCGTTAGAATGAACCATAGAGGTATTGCTTAACAACTGCTTGAATTTCATCCAACCACAAAGATCGAGAGATAACTTAGGTAATGATGTACGGGGCAATCTGGACCTCGAAATCATCGATTGATTCATTGTTGAGCTATTACCAGCTGGTTCAGGTCCAGAGCATTTTTGATCGTTCTTGACAATTTCACAATATATAGAATTAAATTCTGTATGCTACTTAAGGTCATTTTCGGTTGGAAAAAGGTCTTCACTAATAAGGGAATTAAACTTGAACATGTAATGTGGCAGGATCAATGATAGTGAAGGATACATGGAGAGGAAACTGTTACGTAAGATATTGTCCCCGTTGTCAACAACGGTCAATATGACTAATATCCAATCGAATTAACATAAGTATCTCTCTCGCACTCTTAATAGTTAATTTTGAAATTTCATAGTTCTTTCAGGCACATTATGTTGCTCAGTCTTCTTTATACTACCATATTCTGTGTTTCTTATATTATTTTACACTCTCATAATTAGTTTTTTAATGTTTTCATTTGTTATTGTATTGAGAGAAATGTCCTCCATAATAACATTTCTCTCAATACAATAACAAATGAAAGCATTAAAAAACTGATTATGAGAGTGTAAAATAATATAAGAATTTCAGAATATTGTGGTAGTATAAAAAAGACTGAGCAACATCATGTGTATGAAAGAAAAATGAAATTCAAATAGGAAATTATTTCCAAATAAAAAAAATATATAGGACACTGGCAGTTTGTAGTATATAGAGAGTAATGAACTAACTATCCGGCCCGGAGGACAAAAATGTTGATGCAGAATATTATAGGTGAGAGCGGCCCACTTAAACTTAATATTAAACCAAAGGTTAAACATTGTGGACTGTATAAGAGGGTGGTTCATAAATTGAATATGTAAACTGTCAGTAACCCTAAATGAAGTATATATTGACACATAAATACGTAATAACAAATG
This sequence comes from Acanthosoma haemorrhoidale, assembly GCA_930367205.1. Lineage (NCBI taxonomy): Eukaryota > Metazoa > Arthropoda > Insecta > Hemiptera > Acanthosomatidae > Acanthosoma > Acanthosoma haemorrhoidale. The sequence continues at coordinate 15,374,521 of OV884009.1, forward strand.
AAAAGAGAAGTATTAAAAATTAATAAAACTAACCTAGTAAGTAAGTAACCTAGTAATTAAATACAAATTATAACTAGCAAAGGAAAATAAAATCTTAAAAATGTAAAGTCTATTAAATGTCTAATTCAAGGAATAAAAATATATTCAATAACATAGCTGGGGAAACGGGTGTCCGTCTGGAGATACGACAACTCATCTCGAGGTATACATCTATCCAAAAAGTGATAAAATAATGAATTCAACAATGAAGAATCAGGCAAGTAATAAAGCTAAAATGCTTTCTGAAGGGCTGTCTCGCTTTGACTGAAGGAGACTAAGATGAGTCATCAGGCTAAGATCCTCTCTGTAGGGCTGTCTTCCTTTGACTAGATAATATGAAGCAGAGAGATGGAGAGGGGGAAGGAAATGAGAGAGGCGATTCTCCCCGCGCGCGCGAACACACCTCACTAGTGTCAAGCAAGTACAGAATTCCTACAACTTATGTGTATCGGATCGTGAAACGTAAAAAAAAGAATAAGTAAGGAACGAAATAACACTCTTGAAGGCTGGTTAAGAACTAACTTTATTCAAATTATAATCCTCTACGTATGTATTCACAATGTTTATCAAGGTAGTTTGGAATTAGTGGCTACTCCCGTAGGTCACATCTTAACTCCCCCCTGTCAGTTTACGAACATCCTCGTAAACTCAAAACATAAACAAAACAAAAACAAAAATAAATTCTACATCGTTGGTTAAAAATAAAATAAACAAAATTGCAGCTTCCTCTATATACATAACTAACTTAATCTAGAATTTTACCTAATACACAAAGAAAAAACTAGGGTAATTTACCCAAAACTCTATATACAAAAATAAAAGATATATTGCTCTATTCTAGAAAAACGTAACATAACATGATGGTACTAAAATACACTCTTATAGTCTGGCTTCTCCCACTGGAAACTTAAGTTGCTCAATATGTACAGTTCTCCGTTTCCTGGGTTCAGCCAGACTCAGAACGGTGACAAGATTGTGTTCCCTAATCGTAATAACTTTGAACGGGCCCTCATACCTCAGAACTTCCTTTGCACGATTCGACAGGATCTTCCTGTAAACAATAGTGCCTATCCTAACGGTACTCATAATATCTCTTTCTCCCTCGCTACTCTCTTGCTTTTCTCCGTGACCATTCGCCCATACGATTTCCCCCGCAGTTTCTCGAGCTCTACTCTATTTGAGGTTAGCTGTTCCGCCATGCTCTCGTCTACAATCGTCTCTCCCTCGTTCCTCCTTCGTGCGCGTAAACCAAAAAGAGCTTCGAACGAGGAAAACCCAGTGGCCATATGAATAGAATGATTATACGCTGCTATGGCTCGGGGCATCGCCTCATCCGCTTCCAACCCTTTATCGGCATGGAAAACTCTGAGATGTTCTCCCAACGTATTGTGGAGCCGTTCGATCCCTCCCCTACTTTTGGGATGACCGGGCGTATTCAAATGCCATGTAACCCCTAACGGTTTCATCTCTTGTCTCAACTGAGCATTATCGAATTCTCTGCCTCCATCCGAGGAGATCGTATCTGGGACTCCGTAGAATTGAAACCTAGTTTGGAGGGCGCCACTCAGCGCCGCTGCCGATTTCTCCTTCACCGGGTGGGCCATGGCTGTTTTGCTAAATATATCCACCATCGTCACCCACTTAAAGCCCTTCACGTAAAAGTGTCTATCTGCAGGTCTGTTAACGGTGCTGTAGGAGTAACCGTCTCCGTTTGTACCTCTACCGGAGGATGGTGGTCATACTTTGTAGTATGGTAAATGCCGCATTCTCTCACGATCTCTTCCACCGTTTTTCGCATCCCTACCCAATAGTATTTCATTTTTAGAGCCACCAACGTCTCATTGATCCCCCGGTGGTTCGTCTTCCCTTGATGGTATGCGCTCGTTACGTCCTTTTGCTGTTCCTGATCACTAATGGTCTCTACCATATAGCGGCATCGTATGAATGTTCTGTCCATCCCTATCTTTTCATACCTCCACAAGTTACGTAACTTGTCCCACACCGTCGCGTTTCCCACATACAGATGATGGGTTACTCCTGGCTTAGAGGCGTCTTTTAGTGCTTGACAGAGTTGTTCTTCTTGAACTCCAGGTTGGGACCAAATGGTGGTGATGGAATGTTTTTCATATTTGCAGAACTCCATTTTTACGAGCCCCGTCGTCCTTGTCTTCCAGATGACCTGTCGAGATTTGTTGTTGATTATCTCATCTATCTCCTCCATCTCTGCTGTTCTCTCGTTCTCCGACTCATCATCCGAGGGATCCTCATTGTTTTGGAGTGCGCTCTCCTTCCCCGTCTGGCGTCCATTCACGCACAAACCTTTGTAAGTCCCCTGACGCTTCTCCCACCTCCGTCTCGATCATGTTCACTTGTAGAGCACGAGATAGCCAGTCAGCGACAACGTTATCTTTTCCTGGTTTGTACACCACTTCCAGGTTGTACTGACTTAGAATCTCCTTCCATCGCGTGACTCGAGCCGAGGACTCCTTCAGATTACCCACCCACAACAAAGGACGATGACCATGTACTTTAAACCGCCGTCCAAATACATATGGTCTAAAGTGTTGCACTGCCACACGATTGCTAACAGTTCGCGTTCGAGTGCGCTGTAACGAGATTCCGCATCCGTAAGTCTCCTGCTCGCGTATGCCACGGGTCTTTCCCCCTTCTCGCTTTCCTGTGATAAGACCGCCCCCAGTGCATATTCGCTGGCATCCGTGGTGATCGAAAATGTCTTCGCGAAATCTGGGAATGCAAGGACTGGTTCCGTTTGCAACCTCATCATACATTTCTGTATATTCGTGTCGATCTCTGGCGTAATCCTAACTGTGCGTCCCTTCCTCAATAGTTCGTTGAGAGGAACCATACTTTCGGCCATCTCCGGTACGAATCTGCGGTAATAATTTAAGGTTCCTAACAACCTCCGGATCCCCTTCACATCGCTCGACATTACCATTTTCCCGATCGCTTCGACTTTTTTTTCATCTGGTCTTACCCCTTCTTCCGAAATCACGTGTCCCAGAAAACTAATCTATCTTTGTCCCAGTGTCGACTTTTCTTGTGATAATTTCAACCCGAACTGGCGTATCCTGTTGAAGACTTGACGCAAGTCCTCTAGATGACTCAACTCTGACTTGCTAAATACCAGGAGATCGTCCATATAAACTTGACACATGTTTTCGTCGAGGCCACGCAGGAATTCGTCCATCAATCTTTGAAATGTTATAGGCGCATTTTTTAACCCAAATGGCATACGGGTAAACTCGTAATGCCCCCTTTCAAAAGTAAACGCCGTTTTGGCCTGGTCTCTGGGATGCATACGGATCTGGTGATATCCGGACTTTAGGTCGAGCGTACTAAATATGGATGCTCCTCCCAGCCGATCCAAAATATCTTCCAATCTCGGAATGGGGTATTTTTCATCCCGTGTGTTTTCGTTTAATTGTCGAAAATCAACCACCACCCTATATCGTTCCTTTTTGTCCCCTTCGACCGGCTTCTTCTTCACAGCCCATAATGGACTATTAAAGGCCGATACGCTATTCACGATAACCCCTTGCCGCTTCAACTCCTCGATCTCCTCACGAATGTGTCCTCTTAACGCCTGGGGGTACCTGCGCTCCTTTACATATGTGACCTTATCCGACTTCAACTGGATCTCGTGAAGAGTTTCCCCCGTCGCGCTAAACGGATCCCCTTCACGGAAAAAAATGTCTCCAAATTCATCCCTTACCCTTTTTCTCCAGTCTACCCCCTTAGTGATTACTCCCACGCGCCTAACACTTTCCATCACATCTTGCGTCGTCCGGTACCTCTTTTTCCCTATCCGAACTACCCACTGACCCCCTGAGCTACGAATTTGTATCCCTAGTGTGTTAAATAGATCGCATCCCAAAATCCCCCCGTACTCCCGCGGTATGTTTTCCACAACGTGCAGTGTCATCACCTCCCCCTGCTTTCCCCACTTATCTAGGGCTAACTCGATTTCCCCATCTATAGTACAGGGCCCGCTCAAAGTGATCGCTTTACATTGACATGGCTTAACATGTGGTATACATTTTGCTTTAAATAGTACCTCTAATTTATCCCTACTCACTAACGTACAGGAACTCCCCGTATCCACTAAACATTTCCACCCTTTGCAGAATTCTATAATAGGCAACCTGTCCCACTTCTTTACAACACTATTCACAAAAAGGTTGCCCCTCCTTTCACACAATTCTCATTCTTTACTAACCTGCTCTGTTCTCCGCCCTGTGCTCCGTTGTTCGCTTCTCCTTCCCGAGATTCCTCTGCCACCGGATTCACTGCCCTCCGTCTCCGATCCTGATGTCTCCAAAGATCTGGCCGATTCTGACGACATCCTGCTTCTTCACCACACTCTTTGAGCATTGATCTCCATAGGTTCACCTCGGTCGTACTCCCTGCGTCGTATATATGGGCATTGTCTGGCCATATGTCCCTCATTGTGGCATTTGAAACATCTTGTACGTGGGCACTGGGCTACCAAGTGTCCTGTCTTGCCGCACTCATGGCACCTCCTTTCCTCTCTTCTCCCATTCTTCCTCTCCACAACTGGCCTTCTTTCTCTCGGTATTCTGTCTCTTCTCCCGAACTCACCCTCTTTCTCTCATATCCTGTCTCCCTTTATTCGTTCCTGCTTCATTTCTCCGATATGACACTCTACTCCATCCTAGTTCTATCTCTTCTCTCTGTTCCTCGTCACGGGCACTCGTGTCTACCATTTCCTGTGCACATTCCATAAATGATTTTTCTCTAGGTAGACCATCCTTTCTCCCCGTATCCCTAGCTAACTGTACTTTCAGAACCGTGGTCATAAATATCATCCACGCTTCCACTGCACTTGTGTCCATTACTTCTCGCAATTTCTCATTTATTTTACTCAGCTTCGCGAGGAGGCCTGCGGTGTACTGGCCATTCGTCTGGTTCGTTTTTTTCAACTCCCGGAACATTTGCAACATATCCTCTTCTGGGGCCCATCGCCCCCCCCTCCATAGGCCTTTTTAAGTATTTCTTTGATCACCTGCCACGTAGTATCTTCGTCTGCTTGGATCAAATTCAGCACACTTCTTCTCACCCTTCGAGCCAGGGCCGCCCGCAACCTTTTGGCATCCGACTCCTCTAGCAGGTCCGCTGCAACCTGGGCTTGAATGCTACTCATAATTCCGTCCCCGCCTTTGAGGAAATGGTTTAGTTCTCCTATATCCCCATTAAATTTTTCTAGATCTGATATCTCTCTTCGTATGTCCTGGGCGTTCGACTTCTTTAAGTTCATTTTTTCTAGTTCGTTGGTCTCCTGTGCTATCCTATTCGCTTCCTGAGCTGCCAAGTCTGCCCGCGCCATTGCCAAAGTTGTTGATGGTAATGGTGGGATTCCGTGATTTACCTGTTCTGGTTGTTGAGGCTCCAGAGTCAGCGTTAGTGGCCTAAGGACACTTTGTCCTTGCTCATTCATGATTTACTTGAGTGACTTCCTCGACGGAAGAGAAAACAAAATAACAAAGAATCACGAAGTTAAAAAAAAAATTTAACTTGAAACTGTTAAAAAAGTTCCCGGGTTTCGGCACCACTTATGTGTATCGGATCGTGAAACGTAAAAAAAAGAATAAGTAAGGAACGAAATAACACTCTTGAAGGCTGGTTAAGAACTAGCTTTATTCAAATTATAATCCTCTACGTATGTATTCACAATGTTTATCAAGGTAGTTTTGAATTAGTGGCTACTCCCGTAGGTCACATCTTAACTTAAACATAAACATAAATAAAGAGAAATAAAAAATAGTAATAAATTTTAACTAAAAATAAATTATGAGAGTCATCAACATCGTTGTCCAGCTGACTTTGAGCTAATGGGGATATAGGATAATATCTCTGCTTAGTTGGTCTTGCGTCACCCGTATCCATCACATGTTTTACGCTACCCATGCACCCCAGTTTCTTTCACATCCGATTTGAAGTCAATTTCCCGCTAGAAAACAACTCCTAGGATTATGTCATACGGCAACCGAGACACTAAAACAAACTCAACTGTTCGAACTTTTCCAGATAATTGTACTAGTAACCAAATCATTCACATGAGTAACATTAGTGACCCATCTGCCGTGAAATCTGGAATTTTTCCACCTTCTCTAGATTCATTCCAAGGTTTCTAGATACATCCCAAACGTTTAAACTCATTAGGGACCAACGAACTTTCTCCCAAAAATCAACACTGAAAGATACGGCCGACTGTCTCAATTTGCCTTTCCTCTGTGCTACAAACCAGTACTGATGGAAGGCTCGGGTCATAGCAAACCATGCCTGCTATTCAATTGAGGTTTTATCGGACTTCGGGGTTTGAAGTGAGCTTCTCTCGTTAAGCTTGATCCCTTGCTCAGTTTTTCGGGCTCTGCCTGTATCCGCAAGTTTTAGCATTTGTGAATGCATACTCCTTTACAACGGCAGCAGTTTCTTTTAGGTACTCTACACTCCCAGAAAGGGTGCCCAATTCGTTTTGCCTCTATAACTTTGAGACTGCTGATTTTCTATACGAGCATACTCCTTCACGATCTTAGGTGGGGCCCTTTGAATATCTATTTCAGTCACATATGCGTTTCCATTCTCGCTAGTGGGCGTATACCCAAATATGGTTCTAATATTTTTTTTCTCGTAGGAGGTGGTCTGTGCACGTTCAGCCACCATCTACTAACTTCAAGCATCCGACCATTCGCCAACAGATCTTTTAAATTTCATAGGTACACACACAAAAAAATCTAAATGACCTAGGACATATCTGGATGCACCCGTCTTCCACCGATTTGCTGGTACCCAGAGAATGGTAGTGTCCACTGTGAGAACAAAAGATGTGACGCTGCACCCATCATCTGCCTCGACGAATAAATCCCCTTGCGGTTTTTTTTTCCCCTTAGCTCTCTAATTATAAGATTAAGGATGAGGGGAAAATATAGGGATGTTTGGGTTGAGCGGATCCTTGTACTAGGAGTACCTGCTTGAAGGTGGTGTGAGGGAATTAAGGGGTGTGGGAAGCCTCAGTAGAGGTTGATTGTTGCGGTACAGTGGTGAGAGTCTACTGGTCCTTGCGGGTAAGATTACAGGAACTAGATATCTGGATTCAAGTTCCTTCGAAGAGAAATTACATCCTGACTATCCGTTCGCTAAGTTCCAGTCTCTCCTCTCACTCTACGAACTACGGAATAAAACTGGCAATTGCGCATTAAGCCTTACTATAAGTCTTTGTTTAGTTGTAAAACCCCGCTGGTCGAGGAAGCTCCTTATCACCTCTTCTTCTCTTCCTGTTCAGAGTTTGGTTTCGTCATACAACAGAGGGGAAGGGAGTGAGCGAAGGGAGAAGAGACAGAGAGGGGGGCCAGTGGAAAATTGTGTGGAGTGAAAAGAAGTGGAACCGGAACTCAACGATATATATGACTCACCACCTGCCTCGACGAATAAATCCCTTTCCTGGAAAGATTCCCGGAACTCGATATATGGATTCAACATTAGTCCTACAAGTAATAAACGACGTGGCACTCAACAAAAGATTTGTCAAGGACATGCTAGAAAGCCTACAGAAAAGAGGCACACTTTTAGAAATCTCAAATTGTCCTTAACTCAATCAATAGCAGTCGACGAGTCCTGTGAAATAAATAACACAGCGCAAGTTTATCTATTTGTGCGATTTATCTCCACTACAGGCCCTAAAGAGGACCTTTTGGGATTATCGCCACTCAAAGGGCAAACGTCTAATATTGACATTGGCTATTTCAGAACAACTGTTAAATATGAAGGAAGTTTTCTCAGCAGGTTCAAAGACTTTAGAAACAGCCAAGCGACGTTAGCCTTTGTTAATAAACCTCTGAATGTCACGGTAATTTAAATAATTTTTTCGCCCTTTAATATTGATATTGGCAGCTTTGAAATGCAGTTGCTGAATTTAAAAAATAAAGAATTGTGGAGCTCAAAATTCGAGCGTCTTTAAGCCGATCTAGTGCTGTTGGTATGTGAATAAATATTGGAGGTAACAAATGTGAATTAAGTTTACAGCACAAGTGATCTGCTTTGAAAGATCTGGAGAGAGAAAATATGTTGATTTTTAACACCTGGAATAGTATTCCTGCCTCATATGATCAACTGAAGAAACTAGCGTTTGCTGTTCTTTCCTTATTTGGGTCTACATATTTTTGCAAACAATTATTTTCAAGCATGAACTTTATCACGAGTAAATTAAGAAATCGACTTATCGATAAGAACTTGAAATTGTGCCTAAAATTAAAAACAACATACAAACCTGACTTACCCTTACTTTCCAAGGAAATGCAATGCCATTGTTCACATTGCTGGAGTATTTGTAGTTTTTTTTAAGGATACCTTTTACATTATTTAACTTGCTATATTTTAAAATAAATATTATCTTTATATAAGTATACCAAGTTATATTTAATGTACCGTTAGTTAAACTAAGACATATTGAGCAAAGGCAAGCTCGAGAGTGTACTTAATTAAACTCTAATTATTTCTATAAAAATGTTTAAAAAAAATGTTAAAGCTTAAGTTTTTAAAAAAATGGCTCTTTGAATAATCTTCAATTTTGTATTGTTTATATTTGGCTCCTTTGGATGACGAGTTTGCCGACCAGTGGTCTACGATATTTCTATTTGGGATGCCTTAAAAAAAAAATCATGTTTGTCCCCCTTCTACCCTTACGTTGCTCTTTGTAAACATGTTTGATATTGAGGAGCTTATAGGAACGATACTGAACACTTAGAAGTTATGATTCAAAACTTAGTTGCGCTTTTTGTTTTTTACTGTTAAAATTAACAGTAATTATAAAAATAAATTAAATAAATAAAGAAATAATTATCTTTCTTTGTGTGTTTGAGTTACATGTGAATTATAATTGAAATACTTCTTGTACTGTTCACTTGTATTCATAGAGATCTTTACTTGTGAAAAATAGCTAAAATACTCTTTTTGTGGAATGATATTTAAAATCACTGAAACTATACATCTTTGATTAGCATTGTATATACCACTATCTACAGCGTAGATTGAATGTACATATTAGAAGATTTCTATATTCTAAACTGAAGGTAATCATTTTACCTCATGATTTGCTTTTATTCACTTCAGGCGAAAATTTTCCTTAGTAGCTTATTGTCTACAAACACTAATTGGAATGTAAATGTGCTTGGTAAAGAACATAGAAGTTTTATGTTAGCTGCACTTGCTTGATATTAGTTTGATGTTGTTTAATTTTCACCATTATTTAAGAATTCATGTACATTGTAGATCAAAGTGTTTTTTTATAATTCTAACTTAATCGCACCACCAATAGACAGTATGATCCCACAAATCTGTATTAGTACCTATTACCATGATGGATAAAAAGTAAAATCAGCAATTTTAAATGAGACAATAATAGCATGGAGATCGTAATATGGTTTAATCTATTATAACATCAAAAGGATCTGAGGAAATCAATCCAGTTTTCTTTCCACATATATATTAAAATGTTTCTCTTTGTTCTTCCAAACAGCCTTTATATTTTTGTGTATTTAATAAATTATACCAGTCCACTTGTTCTTAGCCTGGTTAATAAGCAAAGTTAGGTATAGTAGATAAATATACCCTCCAAAAGTCTGAAACTATCACAGAATGCGTAGAAAGTAATATTTTTTTTACCTTTGTTAGTGATAAAACCTTGAATTTAATACTTACTTGTTCGCAAAGTCTGTGTAAGGCTTATTTTATAAAAAATCCTTATTCATAATTTTATACATTCCTCTCAGTTTGTATTTATGAAGTTTCTTGGTTAATGTAATTGCTACCTTTATACATTATACTTTATTACATTTATTTTCTTTATACAAATTTTGTGTTGGAAGATAACTGCTACAGTAGTTAAAAACAAGCATTCTTAAACTTATGAAATGTACGCACCAGACATGTTTGGGAGGATATATATATATATATTTATTAGCAAGTACAGAATTGCTTTAACAATTCAATTCCACTAATATATTCACCAATTATTAATATGAAGTTTTTAATTTAAAAAAAAATGGACAGGTTTCGATTTTGTGCCATGCTTCATAATATTTTAACATAATTTTTAATATGAAAAGAGTAATGATTTTGCTGAATAAGCTACTTTAGAGAGCACTTCAAATAAAATTAGTTCAATATTTCTAATTATTTCAGTACTTGATAATATTATCAAACCAAGTTTTCTTATTAACATAGTTAAGTAAGAATATTGCTTTTTTTTAAAACACATTTCTAAGCTGAAATGAATAGTTTAGAAGAATTTTTTGCCAATAAGGTTCATCATTAAAATACAGTGACTGAAAATTTTCTTATATTTTAATAAAGATTTTATAATCAGATTATATTTTTTCTACAACTATTTTATATTGCTATTTATCCATACACTGTATGAAATTGTAAAAAAAACTATTCATACAATCATTTTCATTATCAATAATGATATGCTACACTTTCCTCACTCAAACAGTATATGTATGGCATTCAGTTTGTAGAAAAATCACTATTCTCAGACAGTTGAATTATTGTAAGTAATATGTAAAGCATTAACTTGGATTAGTTATTTATGGTTAATAGCAATTAAGTAATATTAGTGACTAAGGTCTCAGATTTTTTTAAATTTTAATCCAGCCTTCTTATTAGTGGTGAATTGGGGTAATCAGAGTATCATCTTGCACGATTTGTTATATGTATAAATGACATTTCAGTAGTTTGAAAATAAGTGAGTTTTTGTTAACTGTCATTATTCATTATAAACTGCATATAGTGGCTTTTTTTTTTATTGTGTTTTTCCTGTGGAAATCACAGGTATAATTAAACACTTTTGGATGAAATTCCGGCCACTGGCTTTGTTATAGCCTGATGTAATTAGAATAAAAATTTATAAGATTATAAATAAAAATTAAATTATTTAAAATGAAGTTAAAATAACTCAGAGCACTGACAGAAATAAAGGAAGTTTCTCTAAACAGATAAATATGTTTTTCTAAAAGGATAAGAATATCTTTTTTTTATCGGATAAGCATGGATGGACTTCAGTCATTATAGTTCCAACTGCCACCTGCTGAGTACAACTTTAGAATCCTATGTGGAACCCCCAATTTCTTTTTAAATTTCAGTTATTTTATGTTTGGTCAATTAAAGATTTTTTTATCCATCAAGTTTTTGACCATATTTTTCTTATGCTAGAAACCTTTGTTTGATTTCATCCAAAGCAGTTAACCAATGAACTGTTGATCTTTCTACTCAGTTGGCCCACACACCATCCACATCGTACCATGTTGTTTTCACAAATCTATTGGAGCAGTAGATTTTTGAAGAACACATTTTTTTTATGACAGTCTTTGCTTCACTTGTAAATTTCATTTACTATTAGTTATTTATTTTTTTAGCCTAATTACGATCCACTGCAATTTTTTTTATTTTATTTTACTGCCCCCTCTTTATTTTGGTAAAAGAATTGCAGGTTAAGTTTAATTAGTCTATAATAATTAACCATTTTGCCAACAGGGTTGTTACTCTTAGCATCAGTCAATAATATTGATCACAATCTACAACAATGCATTATAATTAAGAACAAATCATAATATAAGTTGCATCCTGTTAACTTAATATAATAGTAACTGAAAATATACATTGCTCCAAAAAAAAGTTACACACTTAGGAAAATTCAAACATTTGCTTCCTAATAAAATTATTTCAGCTTTCAATTCATTTTTAATTAATATTAAACATCTTCAGTGAAAAGGAGCTATAAATATGAAGTAAATACCCAATAAATATTCAAAAATTTATTCAGAAACTTCTGATTAATAAAAAAATAAGTTATGTTTTAGTACATAATTCCTCCTCTGGCTTGGATCAAAGCCTCAAGTCTTTAAGGAATGTTTCTTTTCAAGCTTGCTGCAACCTCTGGATTCATATCCTCCCACCTCTCTACTAAGGAAGTTCTTAACTCATGTAAGTTAAAGAGGGGGGGGGGTTGACCTGCCATCTTACACGTCTGCCAAGCTCGTCCCACAAGTGGTCTCTAGGATTTAAGTCCAGCCTATGAGTTGGCCACTTCAAAGTCCATGTACCCACATAATTGAGGTATTGCTAAAGAAACTTTGCCATGCGTGGTCGCCCATAATCCTGCCTGAAAATAAAATTTTCACTAATAAATGGTGCAAAAGGTATCATGTACTCCTGGATATTTTCCCTCACATACAAATTGGCACTAAGAGAAGGCCTGCAGAACATGTGGACCTCTGTGTTCTCTGTCGAAGAAATTCCATCCTACACCACCACTGAACCACCTCCAAATGACTGAACACTCCCAGTCAAGAATAAGGATGTTACTAATTCTAATGAACAATTTAAAGCATTTGATATTCAATACATGGGAACTAATGTTTCACCATATAACATTTTTATCAGGACAGATCAAAAGAAAATGTGTGTTTATTCATTTTCAATCATAACATTTCACCAATCTGTATTTCAATTCTTCAATGCTGTTATAGGCTTTAATTATTTGATGTAAATAAGAACAATAAATGAACAAAACAACTTAAATATCAGGAGTTAAGGGTGAAATTTTCCTAAACCATTTATTTATAAACAAGTTTGGTCAGCACTTGCTTATATAACTGCCGTGTTTTTCCACCATTTTGAGGAAACACTCTTAATTTAAATGCTCTTGACTCAATATAAAAAGCACTTGAATATTTTTCTTCTCTGAATAACCTGTGCTTTAATGCAATTCCATAAGTCACCTATGCCATATTTTTCCAAAATTTATTGACGTGTATTTTAATTAATTTTCTGTTAAAAAAAAATGTATGAATATAAAATACAAATTTAAGCCAATGAAAAATTCTGTTAATGATCTTTTCATTTTCTATTTCATATAATACTGAAGCTTAGTTAAAGTAGCTAAAGATCTTATCTGAAATATATCATGCTAGTTGCTTTTACATAACTACATACTTGGAAGTGAAACTTATTTTTAAGTCATAATCAATCCAAAAACTGAAAGTATAAAACAATTCATATCCTGGAAATATTCTACTAAATTATGTAGCTCCAATATTGTGTGTGATATGATAACACTTTATATATACAGTTTATTTATGATTAAGATAACTAAGACAGTTATGGTTTGATAAATCATACTTTTAAGGTAAGCAATTAAATAATTTTTTTTCAATAATAAACTATCCATTTTTATTACAGTATAATATTAAAATATGATTAAATAACTGGATTTCTGAGCTATTAGCATGACGTTTTTATAGAAATTAGAACATTGGTTTTTAGAATTTGGGGTATAAACCCTTTTAGCCATTAGTGGCTGTTGAAAAAATAAATAAATATTGGGTTAGAAACGAACGAGAGCCAGGCCAGCACCTTATGTGTGCTCTTCACCAGATGTGGAGTTCTCTAGTGGTGGATAAAAGGTGAACAGAAGAAGACATATATATATATATAGTGTATTATTATATATTGTTACCTAGTCAATCTAGAAACAAGGAGTAATCCCTTAGATGGGATCTTGTTAAGAATTTTCCTAGTTGCTGATGATTGGTAAGATAGGGTAGCAAATGAAACAAATCATGGATAAGATAGGACTCAAGCAAGCCAGAGAAGGAAGAATGGGAAAAATTGTACTTGTGTTGTATACTCGTAGAAAAATAGGGTGTGGCTCACTTAGGTTTGTAGTGTCTCACTACCACCTAATAGAATAAGGAGGCTACATAAAGAAAAAAATAATAAACTGATGCTGCCCGATCCAAAATTTTCTAAAATATTTTATATAAAAAAAATATAACAATAAAATATTTGGCTGTATTTCCTTATATTTCTCCTAACATTTTTTTTGACTTTAAAACCCATAAATCCTTTTTTTTCGAGATATATTTCTTATCCGAGTGTAATGAATTTCAAGGTTTTTAGTCAACTAAGGGTTTTTAGGCTGATTCGCAATAAACACTATCCAAGCACTAGAAGAAATGGGCCATTGATTCTGCATGTAATAAAATGCTTCTTATCTAACAAATCCTACCTAAAGATTACCTGTACACTACCTGAAAATTCAAATAATTTCAATTTTTATGTCAAAAAGAAAATCGTCATCAATCTTTGTGTACCTATACATCCTAGTATGTAACAGTGCTTGTAATTTTCTGTACATAAAAAGTGCCATGAAAGGCAGCACTATATGTAGTTAACAGAGTTCAGCAGATAAAAACAACAATCAACCAAAGATAGGTAGGCTACGCTGCTGTGGATTCCGTTATCAAAAGGCTATCTTATCAGAAATAGTACAATTCTTATAGGTAACTTCTTATTTTTTTTAAAAATCTATGTGCCATACATAGAATACCCTAATTATAAAGTTCAATTCATCCTTATCTATTCAGTCATATTTGATATTGAAAAATCACTTATAGTCTAATATTATTAAGAAATAAAACACCTTCTGTCTCTCCACAGCTTTATTTAATTTCTACCCAAAAGTTTTCGATGGACTATGCCACGAGGTAGAAAATAGCTGTGGAGAGAAAGGTGTTTTATTTCTTAATATACACTATTATTATTGTTTCATGTGTTCAAAGACAAGTTTTTTTGGTTAAATTGCTAAAATTCAAACATCAATTGTAACTAGTAGAGCCAAGAATCAGTGGCCTATTATTTTTTTCTTTCATTATGTCGAAAAAATTTTTTTTAGTGACAAGAATTTAGAACACAGACCGACAGACTAAAGTGGATTGGCTTGTACCGGTTTAAAATTTCATATATATTTTATTTTGTGATCCCATTGCTGTTATTTTAAACAACTATAGGGTAAGAAGAATAGTGCAGTGGGTTGGGAATCGATTCCGTGTCCAAGACCTGGCCATGACACTATTTTCCTCTCAAGTAATAATTATTAAGTCAGAGGTTTAAAACAACTATTCTAACATCAGTCACCCTTAACTCTCCATGAGGTCTTGCACTATGGGTTGAATTTTAAATTAATAACAACGTTTTCAAAATTATTTCCATTATTTGTATTGGGTTTCCCCTTTTTGGTGGATTTTATCAACTTGAATTTTCTTCACTGCCACCACCATTCCACCTGGTCCTACAAGCTATTCTCCTTCTTTTTGCCTCTTCTTTATGTCAACATAAACAAACTTCATTTAACAGCTTTCCAGTTGACATCTTTTTACAATGCCCATGCTAATTTTTCTTTCTTATCTTATAAATATCTTTCTAGATATATTCTCTAATATTTTGTTTCTTCTAGAAAATGTAGCCTTCTCCAGAAGAATTTTATTGGCAAAAAGTTTATTTTAGAGTTATTTAGCGATTCAGAGCTTACTCTACCAGATTCCATTGCCTAGTGACTTATCTTCCTCTTCAGTGCCATAAAGACCTGTTATCTAGTTATTATCAACCCTTTATTTTTTTATGTCAAGTTTGCTATATGAATATTGTCCCATTTTTTTAAAGGGCGCATTTTAAAATAATTTTCCCATTTGGTCATGGTGATGGAGTTGAAGTGCACTCTATTTTTTGGCTTGAGAACTCAAGTTTTTCAAATTAGCCTGATTCAAGTTGCTGATGATCTTCTGAAAACTGTTTAACTATCCACTCTCACGTATACTTATTATACTTTATTTATGTGTGCACACATTAAAATATATTTTATAATTATTGTCCTATAGTTTAATATCCTTCACTTATTCAGGTACAGATGGCTAACGACTTTAAAAATATTTTGGAGGATTTAAAAAAAAATTCTAACGATTTCTTATGGATTTCAAGAGCTATTAGTTTTATCAAAGCTTTTAAGCAAAATCGTCCTGGTATATCACCAAATCAATTAAAGGCAATAGTAGCAGAGAGCAGTTATATGAATGAAGTGTTTGCTGAGGTTAGTTTAGTTTAAATATTATCTATTAGTAATTTTATAATCTTTTCAATTTATAAAGTAATTTCACTTTATAAAATTAGAATTTTCTAATTATTTCTATAATTTAAGGATTTATATTTAAAAATAATATAAGCTTATAATAATTTATTTCATTTTATTTTAACAATGAGATAAATATTAATTCTATAAGACTTTATTTTGCAACAGTTTTGAGAGAAGCACTGATTGTATAAATATGGTTGACGTTGACGTGTTTATGAGGTTGGCGTGTCTTTATAAAGGTCTCACTACAAACATGTTCTAGTAGAATTTGATGTCTTACTATTTATTCCAACTATGTTCACTATATGTTGTCCTTCCAGAATTCAGTATTCCCAGTTTCTTGATGAAAAACGATAGTCCAATTCTTAATAAAAAATTCTAATCTTACATCATTAAAAGGCTATCTCCCACCCAATCTCCATTCTTTCTAACTTCTTGAATGATTGGTGCAATTCCAAATCTCCAATTCTCTGGAAGAATCCAAACTTATTGATCCTTTCCTTTCTGGTTTCTGTTCTGGCTACTCCACACAATACGCATTAGTTAATATCACTAGTGATATTCATGGCAGAAAATTAACTGGCTGCAGAGCAACAAAAATTAACAGTCCCTAATTGTTGTAGCTTTTGCCAAAGCCTTTATACCATAGACCACTCAATCCTTTCCAAATTAAAACCATTAGGCTTTTCCAATAGCTCTATCTGCTGATTTCAATCATTCTTCTGTAACCTCATTCAAGCAGTCCCTATCTCTCCCCTTTACTTGTTTGAGCAATTTTCCTCTTCTTTTTTAGTTCCTATGTTAACGATCTAACGAAACCCAAACATAATTGCTTCCATCACCTTAAAACTGACAAATCCAAAATCTATTGATCCTTTCTCTCCTCTGATTTATTACCTGCAGTTAAGATTCAGGAATTGATTAGGTCTGTGCCTAAGCAAACATGTATAAAGTAAGGTTAAACGCTGGCTGTGAAAGACTATTGTTATAGGCTCCAGTTTACTCCTCAAATCCAATGCCAATTTTCCTCCCTTAAACCTAAATGATCAACCTACCATTTTCTGTTTAACCGTTAAAAACTTGGGTATTACCATTGAGCTAACCCTCTCCTGGAAACCCCAAATCTCCTGATGGTCAATAAGTACCATTAAGCTATTTTATGACTCACCATCTCCTTCCCAAGCATACACGTAGACTCCTGGTATCCTCACTCATTTCCCCCAACTTTGACATGAACGGCTTTGTATGATTTGTATTCAGGACTCCACAGAGCCCATATCTAGTTATGAGTTAGGGTGGCTCTTTCCCTTCTTCTGTAGATAATATTTCCTTGGTTCATACCTTTTCAAAACTATTAATTCTCATCATCCTCCCTATATTTACAGTTTCCTGGAGTTCAAATCCTCTATCTACTCCTAGAACATAAGGTTGCTTCTTTCTGACCTGCATACTCCTTCCCTCAGAACTGAACCATCTGACTGTTCCTTTCTTGCTCACTCCACTACTTTCTGAAATTATCTCCCTCCTAAAGTTCGACGTACTTCATCCTTACTTTGCTTCAATACCCTGATTCCATCACCTGCTCACCATCCATACAATTACTAGCTGGATAGAGAATTATTAATGCGATACGTTTTTTTATAAATATATTTATTCACAAATTTATAAATTGAATTGTAATGAGACATTTAAAATAAATGGATAACAGATGCTGTACATTAAAAAAAAAAAAATTTATTTGTTATTTCGAATCTTTGTATATCAGATGGGTTCTTCCCTTCCCAATGAAAGAAATTGAAAATAAAATAAATAAGTAAATTAATTAAGGATTAGAGATAGTTACAACATTGTTTTGATTGGATATTTTCTTGTTTCAGTGTCATGTTGATTGAATAATTCATTTGCTGTAACTTGCTTTACTTCTTAAATATTATCTCTTCTGTATAGTAATTCCCATTGTTTTCTTTTATCAAACATTGATCTGGGTTGATTCTCTCTATTTCCAATTACTAACTGATTGTAGATAACACCAACACTGACTTTCTCTAGCTATAATTAATATCTGAACACCATCGTTCTTTATTTATAACTTAATACTGACATGTCTCTTTACTCATTACCGACTGAAACATACCACAGTCATATAGGCCGGTGAATAATCTTGTTCACACTGAAGCAGTCAGTGTTCAATTCCTGCTTGAGAATAAAAATGTAAACGCAAATGTAACCTACATCCCTCCTAACAAATTAGACACTGCTGATTTAATTAAAATATTCAGGTTGAGTAAACAGGTGTTAATTTTTGGAGACCTAAATTCAAAAACACCAAAAAAAATGTTAATGTTCTTTTCAAATTTATCTTACAGAATATCATCAAATCACACCACCCATTTGAACCTACTCATGTCCTTTACCAGTGGCTGTTTATGTCAAGCATTATTAATCTTGTCCTCACAAGAAATATTCGAAATCTCTTAAGACTCATTTTCCTTCCTTGTCTCAACTCCAATCACAACCTGGTGATTTTCTGCATTGAAAAAGAAGTTACTAAAAATCCTTTTTCCCGAAAATTCCTCTTCAAAAAGTATTTTGAAAATTTTTGATGAACAGATTGACATTAACCCCTCCATTAATCATTCATCCAATTTTGACAAATAAATAACCCAATTATATGAATTGGTGTGTGATTAAAATCCGCAATGATAACAGTCATCACCAGGACTTCCCACCCCTTTATGCATATGAAATATCCGTACCATTTAAAAGCACTCATCAATATATAAAAAGCCCATTAGATACATTTTTTTCAAAACAATTCAATTTATACGTTAGAAACCAACTGCAAAAATGAAGAAACAGCCGTTGTCATGCACTCTAAACGAATTTTGCCCAGGAAATAAAAATATGTGGAAAATACTTACAATTTTCACTAACATCAAACCACTTTTCCCACCTCTAAATTATCAGGCAATGAATTCGTCTATTCAAATAAAGAAAAAGCAGGTCTATTAACTTCCCATTTTAAATTTAACAATAACCCGACCAAAAATTTAGGGACACCAAGCCATGAATGATTTGTAAATAGAACCACCTTTCAATTTCTAAGAATAACTGTACCGCATTTTTTCCCATCCACCTTACATAATACACCTCATCCACTCCCACATTTCTAATAGATCTTTTTACATTATAATCAACAATATCCCCTCAACAACTCATCACCTATCAGCAGGACTTCCTCAAGGCTCTTGTGTATCTCCTACCCTTTTTAACCTATACATCTCCAACATCCCATCACACCCCAAAGTCAAAAGATTTTTTTACACAGACGACATATCAACCCACACAGGATAATTCAGAATAGATGCAATAAATAGATTGCAGTCACAAATGGAAAAAATCAACACCTATTTCAATAAATTAAAAATTAAACTTAACCCATTTAAAACAGAGGCAATAACATTTACCAAATGTTGACCAATATTAACCCATCAGTTATTCTTAAACAATTCCCAAATAACCTGGTTCCATTCCATACATTACCTAGGAGTAACCTAAACTGTTCACAAACCACTTAAACAATAATTGCAACAAAGCTAAAAATCTCATTAGTAAAATGTCACCCTATTTCCTCAAAAAATCAAAACTGACCCCCGAAAACAGATTAATACTACATAAAACAGTAATCCGCCCCACAATGACATATGCTGCACCGGTTTGAAGTGACACTCGTACTTCAAATTACTAGAAATTGGAAGTTGTACAAAACATCAGTATGCACATAATTAACAATTACCCTTGATAGATACTCTTGGATAACCACCTTGCAAATAGATCTACAATTACCCACAATCCAGCAGTATGTACACAGCCAGACAGAGCATTTCTTTTTTCAAACTTCCATATCTGAAAACCCATTAATAAGAGAAATATGCAATTATGCAAATGCAATATGCAAAAGATACATCCACAAACACAAAAAACATATCCTATTGTAATAACATTAAATTAAGTTAATACTTACTTAACTTAATTTTATTTAGTATTATTAGGTCTTAGTGACCAAAGCAATCATTTTATTTGTGCTTCTGAGCAAGATTGTAAGATATTTAAATAAATTTACTTAAAAAAAAATCCAAAATATCAAATGTTTTGTTTAAAATATTTTTATATATTCCTTAATTTAAAGAGTCATTCATAAAATTTACGAGTATAAGAAAAAACAATTTATTTCAAAGTTTCAATAATATTATACCAGGATTCACTATGGTTCTAATGCATAATGTTACTATTTCAAATGTTTTACATTAACCTAATTGTTTAGAGAGTTTATATGTTTAAAATAATATTTACCTAATACAAATAATGATTTAAACAACATTGGTACATTATTTGATGTTGGGTGGTGGGTCGTCTTCAATCTTTATGGTACATGTCCTCTGGTCTCAACATGTGGCCTCTCTTCAGCACTTGCCTGTGTATTGAATAAAACTTACCAAATCTTGAATGTAAAAAGAAAAAGACCACACTGCCTCCTATATGCTGCTATTTATGCGCAACCTAATTAATAAGGTTAGATTGTAATTAAAATAGCTGGGAATCCCAGGAGGATACCTGACATTAGCGGCCAGGTCAAAAACACTACCTTTATTCAAGTTATATCAATAGAAATCTCTTTTCTTAAAATCAATCTAATTCTAATAAATAATTTTAATTTGCTCATAACATATATCTTAACAAAATATTTATATCTTTATTATTACTGTTACTAATTTATCTAGTATTTGTAATTGTCATACTTCTCTTTTTAAGTTAATAAAAATTCAAAAAAAAATTCTTTATTTATTGAGTTGAGTTGTTCATTAGTTTTTCCAGATGAGTTATATGGCAGGCTAAAGTATAAATCCTTAGTTTGCTCCAAAAAGTGATAGGAGGTTTCCTCCTTCAATTTACATTTAAGGCAAATGTAGTTCTGGGATACCCCTATCAGGGATAGGTATCAGGTTAATCTGCATTTTCCTGTCAGAATGCTTGTTATGAGGTTAATGTTTTGCTGGCTGCAGTTTAATAAGCATGAGTTATTAGCATTTTCCATAATAATTACCTGCGAATCCCTTTTACATAAGTCCCAGTACAAACCATTGCTTGGTTTGCCATCACCAATTTTACTTTTCTTACCTGTGCTGCACTTACCAGGTGTGCTATCCTCCACTATGCCTCTCTTTACAGAGGTCGCATAGGTGAATGTTGGTCTTCCTGTGGGTTTACATTTAGTATAAACCTTCCCTTTGGCTGTAGGGACCACCCTCAGCCCAGAAGGAGGGTTCCCTCTGGGCTGACTGGTCCCTTGGTTAGTCTTATTGTGGGGGCTCTACTAGCCAGATCCCCAAATCCCACCTGCTTGCCTTGTTGCCAATTAACCTTTTCATTGGCCATTGGACCTGTTCCTTAACACCTTTTGTGAGGGGCCAACAAAGGGGTGCACCCTTCAGGCCGCGCCATCAGAGCCAGTCATGGAGAGGGGCTCCTGTACTGGTCCTGTGGCCCTTGTTCAGGGGTTTGAGTTGGGGAACTAGGTGGGGGTAGCACGTAAATATTAATTATACTTTTATTCTCATTCATGGTTTGAGGATTATTTTATTATTTGATTTTATTGTGTGATATAGTTTAGGTTTGAATCCGTAACCTCTCCCATCCCCTGACCAGGCCAGTGGGTAAGTTAGTGGAACAGTTAAGTGCAGAGGCCTCGGGGCATCCCCCCCACAATATGCTGCAGGGTCTTTTCCAGGAGCCACCTTGCCCTGCAACATGCTGTGGGATTTTTTCCTAGCTGGTGGGGTAGCCCGCTCAATGCCGGATAGGCCAAAGCAGTCCCCTGTGCTATCCAATAACCTGGTTGTGCCACACCCAGTTTTTACCTTGTACCATCGCCTACAGTCCCTCCACCCACCAGCCCAGCAATGAAGAGGAGCCGGGCCGGACACCATTGTCCTGTGGGGACTAACATGTGTATTTGGGTGTTGAGGTGAGCTGTGCACCTCAGATGCTACTTCTGGACAGTCGCGCACCTCGATTGCTTGTGGGCGGGCGTGTTTCGCTTTGTCCGACCTCTCCTCTAGGGCATGACCAGCTTTGGGGACCCTGCTGGGAACTATGTTCCTGCTGGCATAGCCATTGAGCTCATTCAAATAAACAAGCTCCCTTACCTTGACAAGGTGGAGACACCATAATGGAGTCCAAACCAACTAAAATATTGTTTATAAGTGAGTTGTATGGTAATGACAAGTGAAGTGGTTTTGGCTAATAAGTCTTTTTCCCCTAAAAGTAACAAGACTGTATAGACTGAAGTTCTATGTACTGCATGAAAAACTACTGTATTGATTGCATGTAATCGTTTCAATAAATAAATTATATACGTTTTTATTCATTTACTGAAAGTTTTTCTGGAATGCTTTTTTTTTTTTTGGTTTTTTTAACTGAGGTTTACACTGTATTTTAATTAGATTTTTCTCTTTGGGATGTACTATTTTCTTTTTATTAGCCAGAATCTGATTTGTTTATCTATGCCACAATGATATTCATAAAGGCATTGGTTCCAAAAAAAAGTTTTTATTTTATTATATTCTATGTAATTTGCACTATCTTCACATCTACCAAGACAAGATTGAAGCAAGAAGTATTTTATTTCTTGCACATTGGAATGATAGGCTGAAAATGCAGAAATTTGTAATACCTTTGCAGAAGGGGTCGTAGTTCTTATGAGTGTAAGAAAATTTCGACATTTTCCCTTGTGCAACACCTTATGAATAAATGTAGCTGACTGAGGTGGCAATCATAGTTGAATTAGTGGGAGCTATCTTAGGTTGTTACCTCTCAAATTTTATTTTGGTTTTCTAGACCAGATTTACTACTTAATTATTCAAGCAGCTAATAATTTTTCCTTATAAGGCTAAGTGAACCCAGGAAAGGCCCATACCCTCAAAAAAATCTTTAAGGTGTGGAGAATGAAACTGAATTTAGTAGCCGGGAAGTCTAACTACTACATCACAGAGACAGCTTTTGTAATTTATTTTCTTGAATATTTACATGCGATGGCAGTAGGTAATTGTGCAGTTATCTCATTCGTAGTATATTTACAATATATAACATCTAGAATGAATTCAGAAGTCATCCATAGGATAAAATTTTTTTATCCTTTTGATTTTCTGCATTCAGATTTATTCTTAAGAGTCAAGAATTCGTGAAACTATATACATTTAAAATTCTGAGCTCAACATCTTTTTATCTTATAGAACACAGAAAATAAAATTTAGTACCAGTTATCCCTAAAAATACCCTGTGTGAGGTTCCACCTCAGGAAGGGGGAAAAAAAAAAAAGTTATCCCTAAAAACGGTATTTTTAGTGATAATGATGTGCTTTATAGTCCATGCAAGAACAAGGCCTCCACCAATTGGTAGATTTTTACTGACTGATAAAAAGGTCATTTAAAACAATTTTTATTTTTTCAGGTGTCTGTTGAAAAAGCAAAAGAGAGAATTTTAGATATACTTGAGGAAATAGGATATGCATATGATTTAGCAGTAATTAGATGGCTTGGATTAGTTCTAGTCAAAATGCTTCGAAGATCTTTATCAGGACTTTATGTTAATGAAAAAAAACTAAAAATGGTTTGTATTAAGCCATTTGTTATTGGTTTTACACAGAAGTTAATTTCAGTAGGTATAACTATGAAAAAAAACATTCCCTACATAGACATTAGATAACTTCTATTGAAAAGTTTACACAATGCCTGAAAATTTTATACATTTTTAATTCTAAACAAATACTAACTAGCAAAAGCAAGTATGTTATCTATCTCAGAAAGCATAATGATCCCTGGCAATATTTTGTATGGTAATATAATTGAGTACACCTGTAAATTGCTCACATAGAGTATTTGACATTCATTACCCACTGAACTTCCAATCAACTTTTTTTTAGGAAGTAATTTTTATGTGTGTAAATAATTTTATGAGGCACTTATAGAAATATATATATTTACTTTACTAATTATTTTTATGCAGGCATATTTGAGTCAGGTTTTATGGTCAGCTCAAAACTCAGCCCATTTGCCATTGACTTCAAGATTGAAGCTACTCTATGGCAATTAACAAATAAGAGTGCTCTAACAGGACAAGCTATGCAATTGAAATGAAGAAGCTGGGAGCGTCTGGCAAAAGTCCTCTCTCCTCCTAAACCTACCTGCTGGCCTACATCCGGTTAAAAACTCCCTGACATAGTTGACTATTTAATAGCGTATTAACTCAACTTATTCAACCTATTTGACCTATCCTCTGACAACAGCACCATTCTTCTTTCATTTAACAACAATATCAATCCATATTATAGCAACCAAAGACCCCTTCTTATTAAAAGTCCAGTTGATTGGATGTTCTCTCTTGACCTTCACTACCCACTTAAAACTAAGGCCAACATATACGACGCTGTCTACAAGCTGGAGGACTGCAGTTCAAACCAGTGTACTCAAATCAGCCAATAATATGGCCCACTTTAAACAAACAAACAGACAACCCTTCCACCTCACATACAATAGATACTGACTAACAAAAGGAGAGCAAGAAAGTCTTGACAACTTTATCACTATCCATCTGACAAAAAACAACTTAACCAACTTATAAGACAACTCCAGGAAGACCTACAAAAGCACCTCAACAATACTTCCACAGAATTCATTAACCAACTGACTCCTACTGACCACTCGCTGTGGTCTGCTACCAAAAGAATCCTATCATTCCTTAACATTCTACGTACCCTCTGTCATGACTCTCCTCAGTCATGGCTCCTGGGAAAAGACAATTAACAGATTGCTTCTGCCTTTTCTCTTCATCTGTCAAACATGTTTCGTCCACATGAAACTAACCTAGACCCTGAAAACTGCTCTTTTTTATCCAATCAACTAGAAACACCCCTGCCAATCTCTCTCCTCTGCTTTCCATTCCAAAGAAGTAGCCTCAGAGTCATTCACTAACATCCTATCCGGAAAGCTGCTGGTTTCGATCTTATCATTCCAATTAATATCTAATATGTTTTGAAGAATTCTGACCTTCATCTAAAACTCGGTCCTCAGAACGACTTTTTTTATTTTCCACTGGAAACTCTCCTCAACTTGAATGATCCATAAAAAACGAAAACCTCTCCACTCTCCTGCACTGCACAGATTCATTTTCCTACAGATGCCCTGTTTCTTTCCTCCTCCCTCTACTTCCCATCCATAAGAAGTTTCCTCAGTCATTCACAAACTTCCTACCTGAAAAACTCTTGTTTTGATGCTATAATTTCAATTATTCTCAAACATTTTTCTAAGAAATCTAATTTATTCCTGACCTTCATCTACAACTCAGTCCTCAGAACCACTTATTTTCCTCTCCTTTAGAAATACTCCTAAATTAAAATGATCCATAAAAAAAACACAAAGACAACCTTCCTTCCACATCCTATCGCATCATCATGTTATATCTTAATGAAATATATTTTAGCATATCCTTTGCCTTCTTCCAAATTAATCACATTTCTGCAACTTGCCGGCGTCCCTCAGGGTGGGGTACTCAGTCCCATTCTGTTCCTTCTGAACTCGTTTGATATGCTTACTCATCCTTCAACTTCCCTCTATGAATTCACTGACAACACAGCTATCCTCTCTTCCTATTGACCCCATCATCAATTCCCAAGATTTGCAGGAACAACTAGCCCTGCTAGAACCATGGATCTCTAAATGGAGATTCAAAGTGAATGCTCACAAGTCCTCTCATGTCACTTTGACCCTCAGTCGCTTGCCCTGTCCTCCAGTATTGCTATTCAACCAAACCATTCCTGTTAAATCCTAAATAACCTATTTAGGACTTAGACATAGAAAATAAACTCAGTTAAGGCCCTCATATCATGTCCCAAGAAAAGAAACTAAGATTCAAACTACTTCTTTGCCTCATGGACGACAAACGTTCAAAAAAAAAAAACAATAGAAAACAAGAGACTGTATTTTACACAACGATACTCCGACCTATCTGGACTTACAGTATAGAAGTCTGGGGGAGTTCCAAACCCTAAAATATTTCACATCCAATCCCTGAAATCCAGAATCCTCCGCAAGATAACCAATGCTCCCTTCTATGTCAACAATCATACCCTTCACACTGATCTCAACTTCCAGTCCATTCAAGACCTAGCTATCTCCCGCTATCAGAACTTACCTAAAGAAACAAGATGTTAAAAAAACTGAAGTCATAAGCACTGCTTACAATATGTTGTATTGATTGCATGCAAACATTTTAATAAAGATTTATTTCAGTTAAAAATGAAAGAGGGAATCTGGAGCCTCTCTTTTGGAGATCTTTAGACATAAGAAATAAAAGCAGAACCAACTCATGGTTTCAAATGGAAAGGTGGTGTCCTTCACCCAAAATATGAATGGCTGATCACTATCCTGAAAGATGGATTAGGTGATAAAGACACTATAATATTATTTTTCAATAAAGGGTCACTAATGGTTTTAGCTGGCATAGCCTTAGAGACCCATGCTGCAGATGGGCGATAATTTGCATGATAACCTCAAAAGTGTTTATTACTGAAATAATTCAAGGGCTTGGTAATGCTATCTACCTGGTAATAATTTTCTAGTTTTCCAAAGCTATACATACACCTTTTATCATGTAGGGAGTACTTGAAAGAAATATATAAATTAAATTGTAATGTCAACATTTCAGCTAGGAGGTCCGATCTTAACTCTGTTAAGTAGGCTTGGCTCAGGTTAGGAAGAAGAGCTTGACATATTCAAATGAAAAGTTAAAAAACAACTCTTACATGTTCATTGAAAACATCCTCTAATCAATGCTCACCTGATTTTATGAGAATTGGAGAACTAGGAGAGTAGTCACCCTCTATTGAGACTTTATGTCTCTTTTTTGCCCTGAACATTTCACTACATAACTGAGAAAACACATTCCTGAGTTGTTATGCATTATGAAAATAATTAACATTACATTTTTTGAATGGAATATACTCTTTCAACATTTATTTTTCTCATTTATTATTATTTATTAATAAAGCTTTAGGTGTGATTGTTTCTCTTTGTTGTAGATTGCATCTGAAATGGGCACTAGTCCAGTTATATTTGTACCAACACATAGAAGCTATGGGGACTTCGTTTTGATGGCTTTTATTTGTTTTAAATACAATATAAACATACCATGTGTTGCAGCAGGAATGGGTAGTTCAATTTGATAATTACAATAATAATTCCTTTTTCTACTACTTTAGTTTTAATACTTATTGCTGAAAGTTGGGGGAGGAGGGGAGAGAGAGAGAGAGAGAGAGAGAGAGAGAGAGAGAGAGAGAGAGAGAGAGAGAGAGAGAGAGAGAGAGAGAGAGAGAGAGAGAGAGAGAGAGAGAGAAGAGAGAGAGAGAGAGAGAGAGAGAGAGAGAGAGAGAGAGAGAGAGAGAGAGAGAGAGAGAGAGAGAGAGAGAGAGAGAGAGAGAGAGAGAGAGAGAGAGAGAGAGAGAGAGAGATCAAAATCTCCTATAAGAAAATTCAATGTGAATAATAGTTTGTTTTGAAACACTTCATTTTATATGATCTCATTTATTATTAGTTCTAATGCACGATTTTTTCTATTCCCGATATTTTATATTGATATAATTGGCTATAGAAAGTTGTATATAATTTAAATAACAGTTTCCTAATCATTATTACAAACAGTAATATATAAATAAGTGGTTATATTCTTGTCTGGTGCTGGGTGGGTGGGTTCTTCACTCCGAGCTTCTCACTCCCCAGTGGTAACAAATGGCTAGTCTCTCTTTGAAAGTCTAGCAATCACTAAACTTAATGCAAACCAAAATAATGACCAATCTAATTTAGCTTACTTAATTTGGCAACTGAGTTTTCGCTTTGTTTTCAACCTCATTAGTCACCTTTTACTAACTTTAAGCTGATCCAATAGGAGATATTGGAGTAATTTACAGGTAAGTACAAAAAGTTAGAACAAAACGCCTCTTCTCGTCTCATGCTTTGGGGTCCCCAACTTATTATTTTGGTGGGCTACTATAGTTTTATTATTTAATCTTTGAATTATTACATATCATTGTTCATGTTTATTTTCATTAATTATAAATTTTATTTTTCCAGATTTTTTGTCAATGCAATTAATGAACAAAGTTTTACGGAAGAGCAAGGCCTTTTTTATGAGAAGGAAATTTGCAAATGATCCTATTTATCGCTCTGTTTTTCAAGATTATATAAGGGCTATGATTTCCTTCGAAGAATCTCCGATTGAATTTTTTATTGAAGGCACTAGAAGTCGATCTGGGAAGTCATTGCCACCAAAGTTTGGTAATTTATAAAATATTGTTTCTTGGTTTTTTCATATAATTTATATACCCGTATATTTTAAAATATTAACATTAGTTTTCTCATTCTTTTAAAGTGTTTTTAAATTGTGGAAGGGAAATTTTATTGCATAATACAAAATATATAAGCCAATTTCAATTTCTTATGAAACCATCATGGTCTGTACATGTAAAAGTTACATATTGTTTTTTTTTTAATTTCAACAGATGGAACTGTTTCATGAAGATAGCAGAATAGCCAAAATATTATTTTTAACAATGAATTCTGTTTTCTGGATGGAGAAGTAAATAATACATGACTGAATTACCAATTTTTCAGGTTTTCTTCCCTAAACCAAGGTTTAAAAACAAAATTAACTCAGAGATCCATTTAATTGGACCATGAATATGAGAACCTAGTCTGTCAGAAACAGGGTTAAAAGTTCAACCCAACAAATTATTGGAATCTTCCTAATTCCTATTAGTAGTTATCTAAGAACTACTTAGATAACGGCTAATTGTTACACATGTAGTAGCCATTTTTACTTAATGTATTTCTAATGTTTAATTATTTTTTCATCTAGTCATACACAAAAAGTTAATTTTTTTAAATGGTCACAATTGTTGAAAAGTAGTCATGTTCTTCATGCGAAAACATTTTATTTTTACTACTGGGTCAAAGAACTTATAAAAATTGTTATTTGTTTAAAAAGAATAAATTCTTTTCTTTGTAAGTTTATAGGAGTTCCATGTTCCTTAATTTTTCTTATTTTATTACACTGGCTAGCTAAGTACACATATTTACAAGTTAAAACAAAATAAAAACCTGTAATCTAAGATATTTTTTTCACTTAATTTTTAGGATTTTTGGCCATGGTTGTAGATGCATATCTTTCTGGGGATATCCCAGATCTGACAATAATTCCTATTAATATCAGCTATGATCGAGTGCTTGAAGAAACTCTATTTGCATATGAATTACTTGGCATTCCAAAACCTAAGGAGTCTACAAAGGTATCGTCTTATTAATTTTTGACCCAGTACTAATTGATTATCTTAATATTTAATTAAAATTTATTTTACCAACTTTTTAAGTCTGTAATAAGATGCTACATTCTTTTTATTTTTCCGACATTATGATTGTTGACGACTCTCATAATTTAGAATTTAGTATTATTTTTGTTTTATTTATATATGTGCACTCATTGTGTACATGCTTGGAATGAGAGTTGTGTGTTAGCACTCACGGGGAGAATCCCCCCTCTCATTTCCTTCCCCATCTTCCTAATTCCCTCTCTCTGGCCTCATTTGAGTGAGTTCGCCCGAGAAAGCCCTATAGGCAGTCTCTCAGCGCTTGTTACTCCCCTTGGTCTTCTTTAGTGAGTCAATGGTAGACAGCCCTAAAGAGGGTATATTACCATTTATAATTCCACTTGGTCTGTAAACCAAGTCAACATATCTCGAGACATCAACATTCGGATTTGACAATTTTAATCTTAACCTTAATTTTAATTTTAACTTTAATTTAATTTCTTTTTGGCTTGAACTGGGCTGCTTGTTCACAATCACCTATAGTCTTCTGCATAAAAAATGAGGAAACGTATTTTTGCTGAAAGCACTGGTACTTTGAGGAGACATAATTTCACATCACATAATGGTTTTACAAAGCTGGAGGTGAATCTCAGCTTATTCTGTAATAGAACTCAACTTAATTAACATGAACTTAAGCTTACTAAACAAGAAAGTTTTTCTAAAAGTGGGGAATCTGTAGCCCAGTAATAAAATGTAACAGTTTTTTCCAAAGTTTGCTGAAACATTTCTTCAATTGCTAAAAAAAAAAAGGCGAAAATGGGATAGTTGATGTATGGCAACATCTCCTTCTGATCCCTTCCGAGTCAAAGGTCCCTAGTTCATTCGGCCTATCTTCACGTCCTATCTTCAATTCCCTGGATGGGTAGGCAAAAGGAACCTCCTCCTCAGCTCTTCTGATAGCGTAGTTACAGAAAAGAACAAAGTTTCATTGCATTTGTAGGGGTTTGGTCTATAAAAATAGAACATCAAAAACTGCAGGATTCTATCGAAAATGTGGAGTGTAGTTCGAAGATCAGTATCTCAGACAGATACCTATGACTAAAGGAAATAAGCTATTACATCTTCAAGAGGGAGGTCATGGACTGTCCTTTAGTTGTGAGGCTTACATATTTTCCTCGCTGTGTTTGTACATCACACATTAATCAGTAACTAACATTTTTTTCATATTTATATTGCTATTGTTATACTAAGATCATTTATGCCATATATTTTATTTGTATTTTTTAAAGAACCAATAAAATTTATTTTTTATTTAAGTAAATTGATTTACTTAAATAAAAGATTTTGTATTTTTTATTGCATAACTTGTAAAACCTAATTCAAAGGTAGTAGTATTATTTTAACAAATATACTAAATGATAAATATTAAAGTTTATTTTACGGGTGTGAAAAATCTTAACATCCAACACTTTTTAGCCAACCTCCAACCTCTAGTGAAAAAACTGGTTGTACTTATCTTAAAGTTAACCCTTGTTATGTGGGGTGGCCAGGGCAAAAAACAAATACATGAAATATACATATGTGTGTATTCACCTACCTAACTTGTCCCTTTTTCCTCTACATCTCTTGTTGATCAATGGAAGGTTGTTGGATTTATATAAACAGTAAACTGGACAAACTGACTTGGAAACCCTTTTCAATAACTATCTTATGAAAAATAAAACATGTCTAAAGTAATTATAAAACAAATTATTAATATCAATGAACAATTTCTACTCTTAAAACTAATATATATATATATATAGACAGAATAATTACAAGGTTGAACATATTTATGCTTCTTAATTTACATTATTTCAAACTATGGATATGAGATTTATTGACACTAGCAGGAACCATTCTGGCTCTGGGTGCAACTCTATGGCTAAAGGTGAGAGAAGTGGTATCAGGAGAATATTGGTTGTGAAGGCAGCAGAAGACTTCAGAATGGAGGTTGGGCTAGTAGTGGGCCCGAGCCGAGCTGGCATGTTAAGCTCCTTGCCAACCCAGTTCCCTGGGTGCCCCTGTTCAACTTGTTGTCCTGGAGACAATCAAGAATATTGAATAAACAATCTGAAGAGAAAAACATATTAATCAAATATTTTAGTCTGTAATAAACAGTTTTATACTGTCAAAACTTTTTTTTAAAGCATGTGTATTTCATTTCTAGGGGTTCTTAAAAGCATTAAAAGTTTTAGATGAAAACTATGGGAGTGTTCATATTAATTTTGGTGAACCTTTCTCAGTACGTTCTTTTTTTGACGATGATGTTGACTTCAGATATAGATGCCCAGAAAAAGAAAGTAATATAATGAGGCAAATCGCTTTTAAAATAACCCAAATGTAAGTGTAATGTGTGTTGAGCATGTATATCTGTGTTTGTTCATAAATGTTGTAATATGGTAATTTATATTTGTATTTAGGCACCAATCTCTTCAGACATATGGATGTTTTAACATATTGGCATTGGTATTATATGATTATGTAATTAAAACAAGTTCATATACTTTGACCCTAGAAGATGCAGTCAGGAATTCTAGTGACATTCTGCTGCTTTATGAACATTATGGTGTTAATGTCTATATCGATGGTAAGATTACATGATGTGTAAACATTGTCACAGTCATAATTTAAGTGAATGTCTACGTTTTCTGAAAAGATCATAGGATTGATACTAATTGCAGGAGAAATAGCAAGTTTCATTATTCAGTTATCTCATCTTCATGATCTTCCTCCTAATTGTAAAGTTGATTGAAACTATTGTGTGTAGGAACATTATATACTTTTGACTCGGTTCTCTTTCTGTTCACAGAAGAACTTGTCTCCTGGCTTAATTTTGAAGGGCTTGGTGTATCCATTTTTTTTAAATTTTGTCTAAGGATCATGATTTTTATAAACACTGTTTCTGGAACTAATTAGTTCATAAATAAAACTACGGTAATTTAAAAGAAAAAAAAAAGATATAAATAAAATAACTGAACAAAACTTTTAATAGCATTGAGAACACATCTACACTCACCGGCTGCTAGCAAGAGACTCCCTCATTTTTATCTTACAATACTGCTATAAACATCTTAAGTAAATGTTATTTTTTCAATGCAGCCAACCATTGAACATGTTATTTTTATTACTTATACAGGAATATTGTTCATCATACATAATAACTTATAATTAGATTGATGTAGTAAAATTAGGAGAAAGCGCTTTCGATAGCTCTAAGCTGTCATCTTAAGTTATCTCTACAATGAAATAAAAAGTCAAATCATAAAAAATGTTTACCTGCACATATGGGGACAAACTAAATTCTATTATATTCCACGAACAGTGCTGAACTGTACTTAGTTTGAAATTGTCTTTCTATTGTACTACAATTAAAATTCAAAAAGTATAACACATATGTAGTAAATAATTAAGATGTAAACAACAAAATTAAAAACTATTAAACAACCATTAAAACATCATAAATTATTTTCAGTTGTCATAAAATTATGAGGTATGTAAGGGGTAGGTTTCTTACCATACGCGTGTTTGCTATTTCTCCTTTTTATTTATATTATCTAACATTAGGGAATCTAATTTAATTCCCAATATTTTCCAGGATATTAATTAATCTTTTATTGTTTATATGGTGCACCAATGCAACTTTATGTGGTGCCTCAAGGCAGTTCAGTTAGCAGTGGTGTAAATGATAAAAGATTAATAAATAGCCAGGAAAATATTTAGAATAAAAAATAGCATAAGTAGAATGAAAGGATGAAATAGCATGCACACATATGCTCAGAAACTCACCCCCCCTACATACCTCCTGGACAAAGCCAGTTGTAAAGGGAGAAGTGTGGATGTAGGAGCGCTTGTTAAAAGATGCTATTGTTTTAGATGAGTTAGATATCCCATATAACCGATTGGGTGACTATCCATGAGATTGATATATAGTTGTGTTTTTAGTAGGGTTTAATAATGTTTAACATGTTTTAATGGTTATTTGATAATTTTTGGATTTTAAGAATTTTAATTGTAGTAGAATAGAAATTTCAAACTAAGTACAGCTGATCACTGTTAGAGGAGAAAATTTTATATTTTGGTTAATGACTGTGGTCATTGTTACATATAATAATAGAATTTAGTTTATGTCCATATGTGCAGGTAAAAGTTTTTTATGATTTGACTTTTATTTTATTGTAGAGATAACTGAAGATGTCAGTTTAGAGCTGTTGAAAGCACCATCAAACGGGGTGAATATTGCCCATGGGGTGAGAATTGT
The DNA here is from genome assembly GCA_930367205.1 of Acanthosoma haemorrhoidale. NCBI lineage: Eukaryota > Metazoa > Arthropoda > Insecta > Hemiptera > Acanthosomatidae > Acanthosoma > Acanthosoma haemorrhoidale. The sequence goes on from OV884009.1 coordinate 15,408,280, forward strand.
CAGGATAGTTGCTTCTTTGTCAGGAAAGTATTCTAGGAATTCTAACCCCATGGGGAATAGTCACCCTGTTTGACGGTAATAAGTAGGTTTACGCTGATAATTATGTTTATATCTTATTCTTATATATATATTTTTTTATTACAGGGGATTTAGAATCATCAATAAAACAATCAATAAACGTTCATAATTCAGTTATCAATTTGTCAGCAGATAATATGCTCACTTTAAAAAAAATTGAGCTTAAACCTCAAGTTAATCAATGTGAAGACATAAAAGGTACTAGTTATGTATGATTTTTTAAAAATTTAATTTAAGTTTGTCTATTTGAGGGATTACATTTTTTCCCCTGAATCTGTTATAATGATAATTATTTATTTTTTTAAGGATGTATATTAGATGAAGGAATTATCGAGAAAGCTGTCCCTCTTATTATGTTACAAATTTATGTCAATCCTTCCTTGAATTTGTTTATCCGATCTTCAATAATCCTCACTATTTTAAACTGTATGAGTAATGGAAATGAAATAACTATTGGTAACATTATCTATGAGCTTTAATATGTTAATTCAATTATTATATGTATAAATACATAATCTGTGTTTTTAGATGTTCTTTATCAGAATTATCAGTATTTATGTGATATATTCAAACATGAATTTGTTTTGAACAATTCAGATTTTAAGGTATGTTCAATGTTTGTGTGCTTAGTATGCAGAAAGCTTTATAGTGAAGTAAAATAAATGACCGTAGATGCTGATGAATGTATTGCTTTCTATTTAGTTAGTTTTTCCAGTAAATTTTATGAGTAATAAATATAATATTTTTCTAAAATTATCCAAAAAATGTTTGTCATATTTTTAAGATGCAAAACAAAATTAATAATTTATTGTAGTGGTGCATTCAAATGAAGAAGTGGGTTCTGAATATATTGAGGATTTAAAGCAACATGAAGAAGATGCATATCTGAGATCTCTGATTTTGAATGATCCGAAGTTCTATTACAGTGGTCACCAAATGGTGGCACCAGACTACAAGCAAGTTTTGTACGGACTGTTGCAGCATAGCTGATTATTTTTGCATTTAAGCTAAACAGAACCAGTGAACAGTTTTTTGAAGAACTACTGACTATTTTGGCTATGTCAGGAACTACTGCAGGAGAGGATTTGTACGGGGTTGTCACAGAGTATATTAATCAAGCTGGATTGAACGTGAAAAAAGTTATTTTGGCTTAATTTTTCAGGAACGAACCTCCGAAAAAAATAATTGGTGGCCTCTGCTCTATGAGATTCTACAGTGACAAAAGAAAGTAGATAGTGAAATTCAAGAACGGCAGTAGATATTGACTGGGCACATACTATGCCAGCCAAGAGTTTTTTCCAGGAAGGTCATTTTTAGGGTAGCTCTTTACTAGGAAAAGAATGTTTGGCAGACTACTCACCAACCAGAGAAAGTCAACTCAGGCAGAGTGAGTAACATTGAGTAAGATGTAGAGATAGAACAGGGAAAGCTGACTCAAGATTATAAAACGTGGAAGAGGCTCAATAAGACCCTACTTCCACATACTATTATAATTAACAATGCAGGAAAATAATTTACAGAATTTAACTTCCACAAAAAAAAAAGTATTTTTGACCATTATTGTATTATAAAGTTAAGGTAAAGTAAAGTAAAGAATAGGTATATAAAGTAAAGGTGTGGAACATGCAGGAACATATAGGTTAGAACTGGAAAGGTTGGAGCTAAAGCCAAGGCCTGTATGTGCTAGGTTGAGAAGTAGAAGTGGGATTGAATGCCTGAGCTCTGGGCATGCTTGACTGGAGTGTCAACCAAGATTTAATTTTCAAGGCTAAAGACTGTGGGCTGCAGTAGCTCTTGATTGGAAGTTTTGTCAGCCTCAAAAACCTGAAAGTGTCAGACTGGTCTTAAATGTTAAACAAGTGTTCTGCTCTACAAAAAAAAAAAAAAAACTAAAACAATAAATTTTAATTGAAGTGTTTCAACATTGGTTATTTTAGAACTTCAGAGCTTGTTGCCTCTTTTGGTTGTATTGATGGACAAGGGTAATCTATATTATGAAAATCAGGCTATATATTTTTTTAAATTTTGAATTTCAATTGTAAAATTAAATTATTGCTTCCTAATAGAATTATTTTGCCTTTAAATTAGCCAAACCTAGGTTTTCGACTGATGTGAAGAATTGGATTGGGAGAGCATCAATGGTGAATGTGGGAATATCATTTAGGGTTTTAAGGAGGGGACAGGAACCAATGACGATTGGCTTGGATTTCTCCCCATTCAATCAAAGATTATGGAGGGGCCTTTCTCCATAATCTATAGACATCAATACGGTATTCCTGAATCTATAAAGAGGCAGATTGGAGCTGACTAGAAGGGAAGGGCAGGTAAATTTGGGTGTCATATGCATATATATAGGTGGAGTTGGCAATGATGTATAGATGTATAGAGTCATTGTAGACACAAAAAAGTATTGGCAAAATTGATGAACCCTGAGCTACACAGGAAGATAATGAAAGGGGTTGGGATGTAGGTTGATCAGGAATGAGTACTACTTTACCTAGGAGCGATTGGAGATGAATGATTCAAACCAGTTGACGGCTCTGTAAGAAAAGGACATTGATGGTAGTTTCAATAGAAGAATGGAGTGATCAAGAGTATTGAATGCCTTGGTAAAATCTAAGAGGATAAGAATATAAATTTATTGTTGGTCAATGGCAGATTGGAGGTCTTGAGGGATTTTGGTTAGGGCAGACTGAGTGAGAGGAAATTCCTTGCTAGAATCCAGATGGGAGGGGATTTACTCCAAGCTGCACTGCTGTAATACAGTATTGTACAAAAGATGAGAACCTTTCTGCCTCTGCCACCTTGGTATCTTATTTATCCTCACGTCTCTACTGTCCAGGGTACAGCCCAGGCCCTTCCACTACTAGTACTTTTGCCTGGTCAGTAAAAAGAACTGTGAGAAAGGATAGGCAGACAGTGAGTGCCGAGAGCTATTGTATTCTAGAAATTATTAAATGTATTTGTTTTATTCTAATAACTAATAAATTCTTGGTGAAACACCTATTTTATTACAAATCTAAAAAATAATTCATTTGCTGATAATGAGAATAATTACAATATATAAGAAAAACAGCAATAAGCAAATAAAAAATATAGTATAAATAG